>WEIU01004137.1:282229-312767 GCA_013389925.1 Aegithalos caudatus
GATCGCGGCGCCCGAGCTGCACAAGGGGGATGTGAGTATGGAACAAATCCCCTGCTTGAGCCTTTCGGGGGTGAAACCTCCCCCCGCGGGTCTCTTCCCTCGCTCTCTCACACCCAGGTACCGGGATCTATTGTTGTGTCATCCACGGGGAGATTTGTCCTGGCTGCCTGCCCTAATCCTAAAGCGCTTTGCAGAATTAAACTGATATAGAAACCTTATTTATAATCATAATGCAGCCAAACCCAGATTATCTGCACCCTTCTTTATTCCTGGAGTTAACGAGTTGATGATGTGGAGCTGCAGGGTGTTGTAGCCCAAAAAAGCCTTTTGCTTGCTGTGCAGGTGATAGATTTTCCAATCAGATTATTCCTTATTTGTCTAAAGGCTTTAGGCGTCTTCCAAACTTTTAGGTGACCATTACCCTCTCGTTTTGTGGGTGTTTTTTGTAATTAGTGTGCCTTGCAGTCCGCGAGAGCAGGGAAAGGCAGTTCCCTGTCCACTTGGTTTTGAAGTCGGGATCCCTACTGAACAGGTTTCATCCTCTCCCCCTGCTCGTTTCCTCTGGGACAACACTGTCATAGAGTCATGGAATGGTTTGGGTTGGAAGGGACCTTAAAGCTCATCTTGTTCCACTCCCCTGCCATGGGCAGGGACAACTTCCACTATCCCAGGTTGCTCCAAACCCCATCCAACCTGGCTTTGGACACTGCCAGGGATCCAGGGGCAGCCACAGCTTCTCTGGGTACCCTGGGCCAGGGCCTCACCACCCTCACAGAATAATTTTTTCCTAACATCTCATCTAAACCAGCACCTGGAATCCTGGAGTGGTTTGGGTTGGAAGAGACCCTTAAAGGTGTTCCACAGGCAGGGACACCTTCCACTAGACCAGGTTGCCCCAGCCTGTCCTGTTGTCATGTGGA
This sequence comes from Aegithalos caudatus, assembly GCA_013389925.1. NCBI lineage: Eukaryota > Metazoa > Chordata > Aves > Passeriformes > Aegithalidae > Aegithalos > Aegithalos caudatus. Next base: position 283,150 of record WEIU01004137.1, read on the forward strand.
GGTGATGGTCATGTCACTGATTTTGGTGACAGGAGTGCCTGTGGCTGTCGGAGGAGCTGAACTGGAAGCTTGGGGTTGTTTCCATGGGGACAGGTGGCTCGAGGAAGGATTTATAAACTGTGTCCATTAATAGTGGCCTGGCAGTACTTTGGGGGAGCCCAGATGAAGTCAGTACTGGAAGAGTCTGGGGGGGGGATCACGGGAAGAGGGGGAGAGGACACAGGTTCCCCATCCCTTCCTGAGCCACCCTGTTCCTGATAACCATCCCAGTCTGGCAAATTCCAGACCCAGAGCTCTGGAGCTTCAGCCTTTGGGACAGAGGGATGAGGGATATCCCAGTCCCTCACAGCCATTTTTCACTTGCCTGCTTGCAGCAGTGTGGTGTGATTCCAGACAGCTGGAATGAACAGGGATTTGTTCCTGCTTTACCCCTCTCTGTGTTCTGCTGTGTGGGCTCTGACCACATATTCTGCAGGTTGTCAGTATTGAGCAAATGAATGTTGAAGGGACAAAAAGTATCTTAAACTGGAGCTGGTCTGAGCAGTCCCCACTTGGGATTCCTGGATGTCCCTTGGTCTGTGGCTGACATCCTCAGCTGTTCACTCTTCTCCTTAAAATCCCTCCCATGGCTGTAGTTCACCCTCTGGAGATGCTCCAGGGTAGTTGCAGTATCTCCTCTCTCCCAAACCAACAGGTGGGTTTACAGTCACTCCCAATGCTCTTTATTTATGCACATTCCTTGTCTTTCCCTGGTTTATGATTTGGAGCTAAACTGGCTCAAGCCCTCAATCCCTGTTGCCACTTTCAAGTTCTCTAAGGAGCCATGAAATTATAAAGATACTTAAGGCCTTTTCCAGCCAGGCTTTCCACTCAAATTTTAACTGGATATTTAGCAATTTCATCATTATTGGGAACAATTCTCTGTATCCCTGCAGTGAAGTTTACACCCTTTGTGTGGTTTGTGCTTAACTCTGTTGTCCAGCCCTCTGAAGGAGAGCCCTGACCTGTTGCTATGTACCTGCAGTTCTTCTCTCCCTTTAGGCTTATTTTCCTGGGATTTATTAACAGAATTTTTTAGTTTAGCTCTAAGGTTGTGCTAAGCTCTGGTTTTCTCTCTCAGTCAGATTCAGAGGAAGATGAACCAGCAAAGAAAAAAAATACCCTTCAGGTAAATAACAGGGGCATTTGGTTAAACAATTGTCATGGGAAAAAATGTTTGGCCTTGGACTTGTGTAAATCATCCATTCTGATTACCTCACGGCTTTAGGGATATTCCTGAAATCCAGTGGGGTTTTTTTGGGCAATTTCTCTAATTTAAATCTTGGCAAAAGAGGCGTTAATTTGGGAATTGGGCAGATATTTGCAAGTACCACATTTCCATTTGAAATCACCCTGACCTTTTGCGCAGTGTATTCAGAGTGGCCAAGCAGCAGGAAACCCACAAGAAGTGTTAGAATTGGGGGGATAATTGTCAGGAAATCAGGAGGAATCTCATTCTTTTCCTTCTGTGATGCATTTGTCCTGCGTGGACGTCACCAGGGACGCAGCGAGGGCTCCGGCTTGTCCGCTTTGCTTCCTCAACCCAAAAACATGACAGTGAAAGAGACCAATCGGTTACTCCTGCCCTACTCCTTCTCGAGGAAAGCAGGAGAAAACTCCTCCGACTCCAAACCTGCCAAGGCCCCGAGCTCTTCCTCCAAAGCCAAACCCGTGCCCAAGCCGGCCGTGCCCACCACTCCGTCCCCGTCGGCGATCAAAGCCGCGGCCAAGAGCGCGGCGCTGCAGGTAACCAAGCAGATCACCCAGGAGGAGGAGGACAGCGACGAGGAGGTGCAGCCAGAGAACTACTTCTCCTTGTCCGACAGGAGCGAGCCCAGCGCCGTGGGCTCCGAGCCCTACCTGTACCCCGGCACGGGGGGGTCGGAGGACCCCGACCCGCCTGGGACGGAGCCGGAGCCGCAGTTCCAGGACGCGGCTGCTAACGCCCCGCTGGAGTTCAAGACGGGCGCGGGCTCCAGCGGAGCTCAGCACAGCTGGGCACCCAAACCCGCTGAGGACTACGGCAGCCAGCCCTATGGCCAGTTCCCCCCCGCCTACGGCGAGCCCGGGGGCTACTACCAGGTGGGTTCACTGGCCAGAGGTGCAGTGAGGGGCTCTGGACAGGTACTTGAGTGAGTGGCTCAAGTTGGGTACTGGCTGCTCCTGGGAATGCAGCCTTGGTGAGCTGTCTGGGAGATGGGGCAGGGAATCCAGCCTTTGTGAGCTGTCTGGGACATGGGGCAGGGAATCCAGCCTTGGTGAGCTGCATGGGACATGGGGCAGGGAATGCAGCCTTTGTGAGCTGTCTGGGAGATGGGGCAGGGAATCCAGCCTTTGTGAGCTGCTTGGGACATGGGGCAGGGAATCCAGCCTTGGTGAGCTGCTTGGGACACAGGCTGGGGAATCTGGCCCATGTGAGCTGCTTGGGACACGGGGCAGGGAATCCAGCCTTGGTGAGCTGCTTGGGACACAGGGCAGGGAATCCAGCCTTTGTGGGACATGGGGCAGGTAGTCCAGCCTATCTGAGATACCTGGGACACAGGGCAGAGAATCCAGCCTGAACTATCTGGGACAGGCAGCCACAGCACTGGGCACAAGGGGATTGCTGTGGCGTGAGAGCTCCAGATGTTGTTTGCTGGACAGATGTTAGACAGCTGCACTCCTGTGAAAATGCCCTGGATGTGTGGGTGCAGCAGTCAGGGCTCACTGGAGGTGGTGTCTGAGCCCAAGTTATTTCTAATAATTCATAGAATCCCAGACTGGTTTGGGCTGGAAGGGACCTTAAACCCATCCACTCCCAGGCCCTGCCATGGGCAGGGACACCTTCCACTATCCCAGGTTGCTCCAAGCCCTGTCCAATCTGGCACTGAGCACCTCAAGGGATGGAGCAGCCACAGCTTCTCTGGGCAACCTGTGCCAGAGCCTCCCCACCCTCACAGGGAAGAATTCCTTCCCAATATCCCATCTGGCAGCAGGAAGCCATTCCCCCTTTTCCCGTCACTCCGGACCCTTGTGAAAAGTCCCTCAAAGCGTTTGCTGCTTTGTTCCTCTGATGAAATCATCCCACAGGGCAGTCCCTGGCTTGGTGCCACTGCAGGATTGCTCTCATGACAAACTGTTTTCCCTTTCCCTGCCAGGATTACTACAGCAGTGGGTACTACCCAGAGGTGGAACCAGCCCAGGCCCCGCCGCAGGAGACCAGCACCGACTCCTCCTTCATCGACGACGAAGCGGTTGGCACTTCACTGTCTGTCCCCCCGTGGAGTTTGGCTTTGAGCTCTGCCAGAACACAGGACATGCTTGGCAGCCACAGTCCTGCTTCCCAGCACAGCCTGTGTTTCCAGTGGCTTGGGATGGGTGGTTTTTCCAGGGACCTTCATGCTCTGTTATGGACACGTGTGGAGTCCTTCCCACAGTCTCCTGCTCCAGCTGGGTCTGCAGCCCTGATAAATACAGAATAGAATCAATTGTTGAGGTTGAAAAAGGCTCCAAGACCACCAGGTGCAACCATTCCCCAGCACTGCCAGGGCCACCACTAAACCATGTCCCCAAGTGCCACATCCACATGAATTTAAATCCTGAGGATGGGGACTTCACCACTGCCCTGGGCAGCCTGTGCCAGGGCTGGACAACCCTCTGGGTATAGGAATTTTCCCTGCATCCAACCTAATCTGGCACAACTTGAGGCCATTTTCTCTTGTCCTCTCCCTTGTTCTCTGGGAGCAGAGCCCAGCCCCACACTGGCTTCACCCTCCTGTCAGGGAACTGTGCAGAAAAGGTCCCCCCTGAGCCTCCTTTTCTTCAGGCCGAGCCCCCTCAGCCTCCCCTGGTGCTCCAGCCCCTTCCCCAGCTCTGTTTGCTTCTCTGGCCATGCTCCAGCNCTGGGTATAGGAATTTTCCCTGCATCCAACCTAATCTGGCACAACTTGAGGCCATTTTCTCTTGTCCTCTCCCTTGTTCTCTGGGAGCAGAGCCCAGCCCCACACTGGCTTCACCCTCCTGTCAGGGAACTGTGCAGAAAAGGTCCCCCCTGAGCCTCCTTTTCTTCAGGCCGAGCCCCCTCAGCCTCCCCTGGTGCTCCAGCCCCTTCCCCAGCTCTGTTTGCTTCTCTGGCCATGCTCCAGCCCCTCAATCTCCTTCTGAGGGCCCAAACTGACCCTAGGACTGGAGGTGCCTCAGCAGTGCCAGCTCAGGGGATGGGCACTGCCCTTGTCCTGTGGCTGGTGCAGACCAGGTGAATGTGTTGGCAGCAAAACTTGAGGTTCTTCTGTAGCTTTTAAAATGAGAGACTCAGGACTCCAAGGGTCTCCTGAGCAAGCCTGGAAACAGGAGTAAATGCTGTTTTCTGCATTGGAAAATGAGATGATAACCTTCATGCTAAGTAGTTCTAGATACTCGGCTGTACAGCAAGTCAAAATTCTCCAAAAGACCAAAACCCTGGCTAGAAAACCGTTGCTGTGCCTTGTGTCAGGTCAACATTGGGTGTAATTGCAGCTCTTCTGTTCTTCCATCAGTTCAAGCGTCTGCAAGGCAAGCGGAATCGTGGGAGGGAAGAGATCAACTTTGTGGACATCAAAGGTGACGACCAGCTGAGCGGGGCCCAGCAGTGGCTGACCAAGTCTCTGACAGAGGAGAAGACCATGAAGTCATTCAGCAAGGTGGGGTGGTTGGGGCCTCTGCTCAGTGCCCAGATCAGCCCCATCTGGAGCTGTGCTGGATGCTGGGCAGTCACCAGGGAGGGGAGCAGGGACTTGGTAAATGATGACGTGTGAGAGAGCAGTAGAGTTCCTCAGAACACGGCGTGTGGGTGGGAAAGGGCCAGCCAGGAAGTGCTTCAGCTGGAGGAATCTGTGGTTTAATAGGGAACAAATGCTGCTTGGGATGGCTGTGTGCAGGCCTTTGTCTTGGTTTGATGTCCAGGGAAGCACCTCTCCAGGCTTAACACTTCACCTCTTTCTGCTTTCCAGAAAAAAGGAGATCAGCCCACAGGACAGCAGAGGAGAAAACACCAGATCACATACCTGATCCATCAGGTGAGTGAGTGCCTCCCTGTGGTGCATGAGCTGATCCAGGCAGAATTGCAAGGTTTGGTATTGACAACACAAGGCTGGGGTGGTGGAGCTGCTCCTCCAGCAGCTGGGGACCAGGGGCTGTCCCCAAGAGCCCCCTGAGTCCTGGTGAGACCCAGCGGGGCCAGAGGTGAGTCCTGGCCCTGAGGGGTCCCCAGTCCTGAGCTTTCAGCTTTGCTTTGCCCTTTCTGCACGTTCTGAGGCCCTGGGCTCCTGTCCTGGATTCCAGCCTGGGGTTGGCAGGCAGCTGCTGAGCCCATCCCCACGAGAAGCTGCTTTTCAGCATGAATGAAATGCCTGTGCATCCCAATTAATCCAGGCCTCTGTCAGGATGATTGTGCTAACCCCTGTAACGAGGCTTCTGGCTGGAGGGCTCCGTAATCCACGTGAGCAGGGCCAGAGGAGGCCGGAATGCTGCTGAGTCACTGAAACACGAAGGGTAACAGCATCCTCTCCATCCCTGCAGGCCAAGGAGAGGGAACTGGAACTGAAAAACACATGGTCTGAAAACAAGCTCAGCAGACGGCAGACTCAAGCCAAATACGGATTCTGACACATCTGTCCTGCGTTTTGGCTGGCATCCCGGGGGACCTGCTGTGTCCAGCTCTCCTGGTCTCTGGGAGATCAGCCAGGCCCCAGGATGGGGCTGCTCGCTGGGAGGGAGGACACTGCACTCCCTGGCCTGGCAGGAAGAAGGGTCATTGCAAGCTGGTCCTGAAAATCACCTGTAATCCTTCCCCTCCCTCACTGTAAAGATAATGTGGAAGGTTCTGATTAGCCAAGGACGGTCCCAGGCACCGCAGGGAATTGCTGGTTGAGCTTCCAGCTCCTGTCCTGAGGGAACAGACTGTGCCTCCTGACGCCAGACCCTTCAGCAGAGGCTCAATAAACTCCCACTTCCCACTTTGCTCCTCTCTTGGACTTGCTGTGCATTGAGAGTGTCATTTTCCTTTCTAAAACACGGTGAGTTGTAAGAGCAAGCCTGGCTTTGGGATTTTTATTTTGTCCTTACCTTTAAGATATCCTCACAGCTGTTTCCTCGTGTCCGGGCCGCTCCAGCACTCCTCTCATCCTGATGATTTTGATATCCTGGTTTTTGATTTGGTGTTTTTTGCTCTGGGCTCCACAGCCTGAGCTGTGCTGAGGGGACACCCCTGTGCAGGTCAGAGCCTGTGCCAGGGGAAGCACCACGCCTGGAGGGGAGGTTCTGCCTGGCACAATTAGGGCTTTGGGATACCCTGAGCCATGTGTGCATGTATATTGTCCTTCCTTTTCCCCCTCTTTCCCTCTCCCCCAACCCAAGGCCTGCTGTCCTGATCAGGCTGTTGTCAGACTCATCAAACTGAGCATCCCAGTGTCTCACACGTGGCTGACTGGGAGTGAGCTCTGCAGTTTCCTCTGGGCAGACACAGAGGAGAACTGCCAACTGTGTATTTTTTTTCCAGCTTGTTTGTATCAATTTTGTTTCAATTAAGTGTTGACTTTACCCTCCTGGCTGGGAAAATGACTGCCCAGCCCCAACTTCTTCAAATTAAACCTTTTTTTTAATTATTATTTAAGGAATTCTGTCAAGGTGATGTGACTGCAAATCCTGTGCAGCTCTGCTGTCCCAATCCATGGATCCAAATCTCTGGCATCACTCGGTTGTTCACCAAAGCATGTGATGCTGAAGGGAACAGAGCTGGCCTGGTTATTTAACTTATATTCCCACCACTCCGGGTTTTATTTGTTGTAACCACAGCTCAAATGGCCAATATTTGTTATTCCAGTAAGAAGAACTCCCAAGAGGTGGTTTTTCTCCCATGTTACCTCTTAAAAACAGGCAAACCCCCATGACTGAAGTCTTTTCTTAGAACATTTTAAACTAATCTCATTTTTAGTTTAGCTCCCTGTATATTTAGTATTTTGCAGAGCCTGTTTTGAGTATTTGAATTATCAGAATAAAGTTACTGTTGAGTAATTTATTCATATCTTGTATGTACAGTGAAATTCTCCCAGAAGAGATTTGGTAAAGGAATATACTTCTAAATGAACCCACCCAGCTTTGTTTCCATCACAGGGGGGCTGGGATCCTCATCCAGGTACCCTCCTGGCCTGGGGAGTTTGCAGTGTGGAGCACAGCCTGTGTGGGGGCTGGGACTGCCAGGTTCCCCTTCCCAATTGGGGTCATGGCTTTGGTTTAGCACCAAGGGGCGTTCCAAGGGCTCGTGTTCCACTTTCAGCTTTCTTAGAGCAACAAAATTCAGGTTTGTGAAAAGTCAGAAGTGAATTTTCCCAGAGATAAAACAGCTGTGATGCCCCAGGCCTCCTTTTCCCTCTGAGCTGGGGCTTTGGCCATCCTGGCTCCCTGCTCCTGCTGAGCTGGGAGCACCACTGACCCTGTCCAGCACCACTGCAGCTCAACACTGGGTTTATGCACCATGGGACAGTGGTGTCATCCCAAGTTTTGTGGCTGAGGAAGCAGGCACGGCTTGGAGTGTTGGCTCCAGGCTGGGGAGGTTCAGCATAATCCTGGATGCAGCATCACTCCAGTTTCTGGCCAATTTAATATCTACCACGTGTGCCAAACTCATCCCTGTTTTTCCCATATCAGCCTTTTATCCCTCATTTTATGAACAGAAGTCCCTTGGAATGTGTTCACAGGTAAGGTAACCCTGCTCCCCCCTGCACTGTCCAACAGGATTGGGAAGCTGGAAGAGCAGGGGCTCCCCATGGAGCAGATTGGCATCGCCAGCAGGGCCCAACAGCAGCCTTGGACCCCTCCTCCCAGGGCCAAGGGCTTCCTGCAGTGAGACGGAACCTGAGGTTCCTCCTGCCTGGGGCCAGGTCGTGTCCTGAGCCCACCTGTGCAGGTGGCTTAGGGGCAGTCCCCAGGCAGCTGCTCGTACACGTTCTCCACCACGGCCATGGTTTGCTGGTCCTTGTGGGTGCTCTGGCTGTACATGGGCTCATCCAGCTCCAGTGCAGGGTTCAGGATGACCTAGGGAATTCTCAGGGAGAGGGTGGGTTTGAGAACCAGGAAATAGCACAGAGTTGGTCTTTCACCCTCCCAGCCCTTGGCTTTGCTCAGGCCAGGAATCCAGTTTTTGCAAGGACTTGGAGGGACAGGACAAGGAGGAGTGGTTTCCTGCTGCCAGAGGGCAGGGATAGATGGGATATTGGGAAGGAATTCTTCCCTGTGAGGGTGGGGAGGTACAGGTTGCCTGCCCAGAGAAGCTGTGGCTGCTCCATCCCTTGAAGTGCTCAATGCCAGGTTGTACAGGGCTTGGAGCAACCTGGGACAGTGGAAGGTGTCCCTGCTCATGGCAGGGGGTGAGACTGGATGGGCTTCTTTCCAACCTGAACCATTCCAGGTTTCCATGCTTGTCCCTGTGCTCCTGGTGTGGAGCAAACCCCGATCCCTCAGACCCCGGGAGGCCTCACTCCTGTTGGGACCGAGTTCTGGAGCAGTGACCTGCCTTGGAGACCCACCTCTGTGCCTGTGCTGGAGGCGCCTCTGTCCTTCCCGTCCGTGCTGGGAGCTGCCGAGAGCTGCCTCCTCCTGCAGTCCTGGCTGGAAACGCTGCGGAAGAGCCGGCGGTGGGGCCGGGGCTTGGGGGGAAGCGTGGAGAAGGCGTTTTGGGGTGCCGTGGGGTGCCGAGCAGGCAGATCCTGCCGGGCCAGCGACACCTCGGAGTAGATGTTCTCCTCGGGGCCGGCGCGGGGGCTGCAGCCCCGGGCCATGGCATAGAAGGGGATGGGCTCCTCGGGGATGGGCTCCTCGGGCATGGGCTCCTCGGATGGGGTGGGGCAGCGGGTGGGGGACATGTCCTCTCGGGGCTCGGCGTAGACGTGGAAACAAATGAGCTGCTGGTATTTGGCCTCGGGGAGCTCGGGGCGAGCGGTTTCTTTGTGCACCTGGGCATAGGGAGCCTCGGGCGCTGCTGCGCTGCTGGAGGGGCTGCGCGACCCCCGAGCCGCCCCCCGGGAGCTGCTCTTGGGAGGGAGTGACGGCGGAGCGCTGGGACCCTGGGGGAGAGACGGGACAGGACGGAGGTGAGGGCTGGAAATGGGTCCGTGGTGGCTGTGGCTGCGTCCCCCCGCATCGCGGGACCTGTGGCTCCTGTCCGTGGGAAGGTGCCTCCATTCCCTCTGCCCTTACCTCCCTGGCGGAACCACTTTCGGTTCTGAGGGACTCCAGGGACACAGAACCTGGGGGTCACCCAATATCCTCACCCGATCCTCCGGGACCTTTGCTGGTGCTTCGCTCAGTGGGGAACGTGCAGCATCACCGCCAGCTGGGGGCTGTGCCCGTCCTCGGGGCTCGTCTTTCTGCGGGGAGAGCAGAGAGATGCCGGGATGGGTGCGGGGTCAGGGCAGAGCCAGCCGGGTGCTGGCTCCTTGCTCCTGGTAGCCAGGGTGGGTGCGATTCCATCCCCAGCTTTTATGATGCTTGGACATCCCTTGGCTTTGGGAAATCACCCTGTCCGTGCAGCAGGAATAACTGCAGGGGCTCTCGGGGCCGGGAGCTCACCCATCCGCACGGCAGGGGCACGGTGAGGAACTCGTGGTACGGCGTGACGGGGGCCGTGGCGTGGTGCTGCAGGAGCTCGGCCAGCTCGGCGTGGGCGCTGCGCTCCCCCAGGATCACGTATCGCCCGTCCGGCAGCTGGTCCAGGACAAAGTGCCGGCAGCGATCCCTGCCCCTGGCGGGATGGGATGGGGTGGGATGGGGTGGGGTGGGATGGGCATAGCGGCCAGGAGGGGACTGAGCTCATCAGCCCCTCCCTCGGACAGGACCGGGTCCCTCACCTGTAGGAGAGGACAAAGCCGATGGTGCTCTCGCTGAAGCGGACCAGGAAGCAGCCCAGGGGCTGATCCTGCAGCAGCTCCTCTGCCTCTCTGTGGGAAAGGACACTGAGCCATTCAACCTCATCCCCTTCACGTGATCCAGGGATCCAGCTCCCTGTTTAAGAGCCCAGGGACACTGATCCTGTTCCCCCCTTTGGCCTCCCCCTCGCTCACCTCCTGCTGATGAAGCCGTGGAACCACGTTGGGAGCTTCCCCTCAGGCCCCAACCTCTGGGCTTGTGTCTGCTCAAACCACAGCCTGGTCCGGGCACGCAGGGCCACCTGCTCTGGCCACGGGTCCCCTTCAGGCAGGGACTGGGCTGGTGGAGGTGACCAGAAGCCTGGAGGGACCTGGAGGTGAGGGGACAGCACTGGGAGCTCAGGTGAGGATGTGTGCCAAGGATGTTCTGCTCCCTGCATGGTGCAGCCCGTGAGGACACAGCCCCTGGGAGCATGAGCCTGGGATGGTGAGCAGAGCTCATGTCCACCCACATGTCCCCAGGTCCTACCCTGCCATGTCTGTTGTGGTGTCTTGGTGACAGCTCTGCCCCCTGGGGCTGGATGGGGGTCGTGTTGGGTGCTGCCTTGGCTCTGGCTGTGCTGTCTTCACCAAAGGGCTTGAAGGTGGTCAAGAGGGGATGGTCGTCATCCATGGGGCCCCTGTCCCAGGAACAGGGAGAAAAAAGCTCAGGGCAGGGTGGCCTCCTTTGGGCCCCCTCACTGCCTGTAGAGCCCTGGGGAGTCTGGGGGCTCCAAGACACCCCCTGCAGACCCTGCTGTCACCAACAACCTGGGTAAGTATCACCTTCACCTCCCCAAGGTCAGGCTCATCACCCTGATCCTCCCCAGGGAGACCACCCTGCACCTGCATGATGGGAAGCAACTGTCCTTGGGACCCCGGAGGAGAAAAGCCCTGGGGACAGTGATGTAGGTAGGGAGGAGCTGAGGAGAAAGAATCCTCCAGGCCCTCTGAAGTCCCCAGTGTGTCAGGTCAGCCCTTGGTAGGGGGAGGAAGAGGCTGAGCAGCTCCTGAGGGACCTTGAGCTTGACCCTGAGCTGCCAACACCCAGCAAAACAACGTTAATCCCCAGCAGATGCTTGAGGGGGTGGAAGATGCTGGGGCTGCTTGGATCTGGGAGGCAAAGCTGAGTCAGAGGAGTCACTCAAGGCTTGTCTGAGAGCAAGGGGATCCAGCCACCACCAGGAAAGACACCCCAGGTCCGCCTTTAACCCACAGCAGTGCCCAGCCTGGCCCTGTGCCCCAGCAGGCAGGGGAAGGCAGGAGAAGCTGAGGAAGGTATTGACAAAGAGATACAAAACATCCCAAACTGCAGTAACCCAACTTGGGGAGTGCTGGGGAGGAGAATTTGAGTCAGGTCCTGCCCAGGCATGGCCAGCTGGGGACAATGCCACTGTCCCAAGCATTCTGTGCATCCCCCAGCTGGCTGGGGGTGTTGGGCAGGGGTGCTGGGCTCATCCCTCCTCCCCCATCCCGGCACCTTGGCCTCAGTGGGGCAGCTCGGCAGGGTTTGCTCCCTGGGGCAGGATATGCCTCTGAAACCCTGCACTCCTGAGCTAGGAACGACTCAGATCAGCCTTGAAATGGGCTCAGAGCTTTGCTCTGTGAGACATTTCCGGGCTGGACTTCCCCCTTTGGAGAGGGTAAGATCTGGCTGGAAGGGCTGGTGTGCGCAGGGGACCCCAATCCCTCCCTCCTCACCCCATCATCAATCATCATTCCCTTTTTCCTGCCTTTGGGCAGGGGGAACATCCCTGCACTGCCTGTGCTGACCTGTCCAGCAGCCCCTGCTCAGGGTTCATTCCTTGGCCTTGCTGCAAATCCAACCCCAGGCCCCAACCCCAGCCCCCAGCCCAGGCTCCTACCTCTGCTCGGCCACGGGGGCCCTGCTGTCTGCAGCCCAGCAATGCAGGGGCACGGGCAGGGGCACAGACAGGGGCAGGGGCAGGGAGGGGCAGCAGCACTGCCCTGCCTGTGCTCTGCCTCTGCAGCTTGTGACAGGCAGGAAGCAGCAACCAAAGCTGCAAGAACCTTCATGTAATGGAAGACGTCACAGGAAGGTGGCATGGTGGCCGTGGGGTGACATCCAAGTGACACCAGCAGCCTCAGAACAGGCTGGGCTGTGGCCAGGAGAGGACTTTGGCCACCTGCCCACCAGCACATCCAAGCCTGCAAAGGTGTCTGTCCCTCCTGTCTGCATCCTGGGACCTGGCACTGCTGGGCAGGGGGACAGCAGAGCTCGGTGGGGACAGCAGAGCTCGGTGGGGACAGCAGAGTTCAGTGGGGACAGCAGAGCTCAGTGGGGACAGCAGAGCTCAGTGGGGACAGCAGAGCTCAGTGGGGACAGCAGAGCTCGGTGGGGACAGCAGAATTGAGTGGGGACAGCAAAGTTGAGTGGGGACAGCAGAGTTCAGTGGAGACAGCAGAGCTCAGTGGGGACAGCAGAGCTCAGTGGGGACAGCAGAGCTTGGTGGGGACAGCAGAGCTCAGTGGGGACAGCAGAGCTCGGAGGGAACAGGCGCACACCTTGAGCCAGGATTCAGTCCCAGCATGGTATAATCCAGCCCCATTCCCCTTCCTCAGACTCTGGGTGCCAGAGCCAGAGGGAGCAGCAGCCGAGCTGCCACCACTGTGGCTTTGCCACGTGTCTGCTGCCACTCTCGCCCCGGGTGGTGCCAGGCTCCAGCTGGACCCAGGCTGAGAGCGGTGCCAACCCTGCTGTGTCCCAGGGCTTGCATGGATTGGGAATTACAAGGATCAGGGCTGGGTCCGGCTCATCCATCGCACCGAGAACAGGGATGGATGGATGGATGGATGGATGGATGGATGGATGGATGGATGGATGGATGGATGGATGGAGGAGCTGTGCGGTGGCTCCGCAAACCCCGGGGTGGTGCCGGTGCTCGGTGCCCCCCAGCAGCCCCCGGCACGCAGGGCAGTGCCAGCCCCGGCTCCCTCCGCCTGAAGACACCCGTCCCTCCCCAGAACCTTCAGAGCCTCACACGTTTCCCCTGGCGGTGTCAGCCAGGCTTCCTGTTTGCAATCTTCAGCGGCACATCGGGAGGGGGGAACGTCGGGGAGAGGGGCATCGTCTGCCAGCCGCTCATCCCGCTGTGTCCCGACCACTCCTCAAGGAGCTGCGGCTGGAACCACCAGGAACTGTTCCTAAAAGGGCTTTTTTGGCTCCTCTTCACAGCTGGGTCTGCTATCAACAGCCCGCGGGAGGAGGAAGGCAAAGAGCTTCTCTTGTCCTGTGTTGCTGTGGCCAGATCCTGCCCCAGCTCCCCGGGAATGCCGCGACTGTGAGGCAGAGCCTGGCGCTACCAGGGGTGCTGGAGAAAGGCTGGAGCCGGAGGTGAGGAGTTCCAGGTCCCCTTGGCATGCCAGGCTCGGGGGCTCTCTTGGTGGGGGGGTTTAGGGGCCCAACGGGGCTTTTTGGAAGTTGGATGCTGACCCCAGAGCTCATTTTCTGGCAGGCAGTGCCGAGGCCAGGCTCGTTTTCCTGGCGGGTGGCTGCAGGACACAGTGGGACAGGACACTGCCCCCCACAGCCCACACGGGTCCAGTTCCACTTAGGAATTCAGCAGTTTCCACCGAGGCCCAAGGCCACTCGTGCCTCAGTTTCCCTCCTTTCAAAAGCATCACAGTGCAAGGGGGTGTCTGGCAAGGCCTGGGGGAATCAGCTGCTTGTGTCCATCCCCAGGGGACAAAGAGAGACACTGTCCCCCCACGGAAATGTCACATGCCCAGGGATGTTGGCCTGGCTTCAGCTGCAGCTGCCCCCAGGCACGTCCCTGCTTGGGGACTGCGCCATGCCAGTGGCCAGGGGACAGCCTGAGTGGGCAGTGAGTGTCCCTGTGCTGCCTGCCCGGTGCCTGAACCAGCCCAGTGGCCAGGGGACAGCCTGAGTGGGCAGTGAGTGTCCCCTGAGCTGGCTGGGGAGTGAGGAAGAAGCACTGCTGGATGTAGAGGAAGGCTCGGGAAAGGTAAGGGGGCACGGGAGGGCTGGGAGTGGGAGACACTGAAGGGGAACGGGGTTTGGGGATCACTGACTGTCCTTTAGGGTCCCCATGGGGGGACAGAAAGGGTCCCAGCCCCTGTTTGGTGCAGCACAGCCCCGTGTGATGTGCCCCCTTCCTCAGGGGCTGTCCCTGTGGGGCTCAAATCCCTCCAGAATGCCCCTGGTTTTTCCTGGGAAGAGCCAATATTGCCATCCCCATCTCTTTCCTGGTGGCCTTGGACCTCACAGCCCAGCCCAGCCCAGGAAACCTTCTACTGCTGGGGACACAGAGCTGGGGACATTGAGGTGGCCCCAACACCGAGGCTCAGAGCAAAATCCCCTGCAGGTCTCTGCTTCCCTGCAGAGCTGCTGATCCCACTGCCCCTGTTCTGGAGCATCACCCCATGTACAGCTGGGGAAACTGAGGCACAGGGGGGCTGGGTCCTGGTGTTGGCCTGCTCTGAGTGAGCTGAGAGAGGCAGGTTTGTGGTTTGGAGCTGCCGAGTATGAGACACGTCCCCACCTCAGTGCAACGAGCTGGGGGACTCTGCCAGATGTAGGCAGGTGCTTGTCCCCTCCAAAAGCCCTCACCCCACTGTGGGGGGTTCAGTGCAGGTGCCACTCTGTCACTGCCCTCCCTCACCTGGACAGGGAATGGCACAAAGGGCTCCTGGGTGGGGATAAGGGCAGGGAGGGGTCACTCACCCATTAGTGTCACGGGCAAAACAGACTCAAATTGGGGAAATTAATTGCATTTATTACTAATCAAATCAGAGCGGGATAATGAAAAGTAAAACCTTAGAAACATCTTCCCCACCATCCCTCCCTCCTCAGGCTCCCCCTCCTCCCTCCAGCGGCACAGGGAGATGGGAATGGGGCCCCAGGCAGTTCAGCACAGGTTGTTTCTGCTGCTGCTCAGCCAGAGCAGTGGCAGCCCTTACCCTGCTCCTCAAGGTGGGGTCCCTGCCCTCCACGGGAGACCCTTCCCCAGGGATTTCTCCAGTGGGAATCCTTCCTGTGGGCTGCAGCTCTGCCCCAGCTGCTCCAGGCTGGGACCTTTCCTTGTCTGGGCTCGGTGCCTCGGGAACTGCTCCAGGGGGGCTTCCCTGGGGCTCACAGCCCCCTCCAGGCATCCCCTGCTCCTGGGGGCTCCTGCAGGGCTGCAGGGGGGTCTCTGCTCCCTGGGTAACCCCACGGGCTGCCAGGGAATCTCCACTCTGGTGCCCAGAGTCCTTCCTGCCCTTCCTTTCTCCCTGACCTTGGTCTCTGCAGGGCTGTTGCTCTCACACCTTTATTTCTCTGGCACAATCACTTTTCTCCCTTCTTAACTCTGTTATCCCAAGGCACTGCCACCCTCACTGCTGGGCTTGGCCTTGGCCAGTGTCAGGTCATTCCCAGAGCTGATGGCATTGGCTCTCCTGGACATGGGGGAGGCTCCTGGCAGCTTCTCACAGAAGCCCCCCCTGTACCCCCCCCCGCTACCAGGACCAGACCCAATGCACCCCCTCACCCTGGGCCTTCTTGTCTTTGCAGGGATGGCTGAGGGTGGCCAGGCAGGGGTCCCAGCTGAGGGGGGCCCAAGGGGTGCCCCTGACACCCCCCAGGTGAGCCATGGCTGTGGGGGTGCATGGGGGCACTGCCAGGGGGCTGGGAGTGACTGGGCAGGGCTCTCATGGCTGAGCTCACAGTGATGCTTTCATCTGCTATCAATCTGCTTTAAAAAGAAAACAAAACCAACAACCCAAATGTGTTTTCTCTGCATTTTGCACCCCTAGCACAGTGAGGGGGAGGGAGGCTGCTGTGACCCCCTCTCTTCCTGCTCCTGCTCCATTTCCAAGCCCTCTGAGCAGCTCCTGCAGGTCCTTATCCAGGGGTGAAAGGCTCCAAGTTTCCACGTGCTGAAAAATTTAGAGGGAACTGGGAGAACTGAGCAGGGCCTAAGCTCAGATGCAGTACTGGGCACTGGGGAATTCCCCTTTGAGTGTGCCAGGGGTTCTGGTGCTCCTGGGGATGGGGTCCCTGCACCCCCAGGTCTGGCACAGCCCTGGGCAGGAGCTGAGCCAGGTCCTGGTGCTGCCCCACAGGATGTGGCCAAACTCAGGGAGGATGTGGGGAGTGAGGGCCTGGCAGCCACCTCAAGCCCAGGCAATGTGGAGGACATGTATGAGCTGCTGGAAAAGCTGGGCAGGTGAGCAGGAATCCAGGCAGGTGAGTGGGACCCAGCATGGGTGAGCAGGCTGCAGGCAGGTGAACACAGGGCAGGCATGTCGTTGTTGGACACGAAATAAAGATGCTTGACTCCAGTTCAAAGGCAGAAGAATATCAAAAGGCTTTATTTACAATTCATCCAGCCTTTTTATAACATGCTGTGCTAAAAATGCACATTATTGGTCCATAGAATTAACACCTCTTTCCATTGGTTAAGTAACAGAAACAACACCTGTGAGAGGGGTTGTTATGAGCTAAATACTGTTTACTTAGAAATATTATGGGAAGAAAATAGTTATTTACAGAAATTGTCCTTGAGTGAAAATTCTCCCAAGAAACCTTCTCTTGGGAAGAAAATCAGCCACCAACAGGCTAAAATCCTTCCAGACTCAGAAACATCAGGCAGGGATCCAGGCAGATTCAGTGGGGCACAGGTGGGAATCCCGGGGGGGTGCCCGGATTTCTGGGTTCCTCCCCCGGCGTGGGGTCAGCCCAGCTGTGCCCCAGCCCCGCTCTTGCTGCAGTGGCCACTTTGGGGTGGTGAGGCTCTGCCGCCAGCGCAGCACCGGCGCCTTCTACGCCGCCAAATTTGTGAGGATGCTGCGGTGCCGGGGGCTGGAGAGGGCACAGGTGGAGAGGGAGGTGTCCATCCTTCGCCAGCTCCACCATCCCAACATCCTGCGGCTCCACGAGCTCTTCGCCAGCACCGCCCAGGTGGTGCTCATCCTGGAGCTGTGAGTGGGGTCCTGGGGGGTGGTGCTCATCCTGGAGCTGTGAGTGGGGTCCTGGGGGGTGGTGCTCATCCTGGAGCTGTGAGTGGGGTCCTGGTGGGTAGCTGTGGGCGTGATTTTTTTCTGAATCTGAGAAATTTTTGCCTGCTTGCTGAGTGTTTCCAAGGGAGAGTCCTTGGGAAGATTCCTCTCAGGAAAAAAATCTTGTAAGCAATTGCTTTTTCTCAAAAGAACTTGTCCAGGATTGTAGTGGCTGGCATTGATGCCTTACAAGTCATCATCTCAGGTTCCATTCCCTCTCTAGTCACATCAGTTAAGCTAGGAAGAGCCAAACACACACAGCTCTACAAGTTGTTTTGAGAAAAAGCAATTGTTTACAAGATTTTGTCCTGAAAGGAATCCTCCCCAGGACTCTCCCTTGGGAACACTCAGCGAGCAGGCTAAAATCTCTCAGATTGAGAAAAATCAGGCCCCCAGGCAGGGACTGCCTTTTTGTGCCACGTGTTGGAGGTGGCCGAGCTCCCCTGTCCCCACCCCGTGCAGGATCAGTGGGGGGGAACTCTTTGACTTCATTGCGGAGAAGGAGATGCTGTCAGAGGAGGAGGCCATCGAGTTCCTGGGGCAGATCCTGTGTGGGGTGGAATATCTGCATGCCCGCCTCATCGCTCACTTCGACCTCAAGGTGCCCACAGGGACCCCCCATCCTCACTCCCTGAGCATCCAAGGACTGCCAGGCATCTCCAGAGCCCTGGTCCCATCCTTCTCAGTTTCCCAGGGTGCTGCTGTAACCCCCATCACCTCTCCATCACTCCCACAGCCTGAGAACATCATGCTGCAGGAGAAGGATGTCCCCAAGCCCTGGATCAAGATCATTGACTTTGGGCTGGCCCAGCAGCTGCAGGATGGCATCACATTCAAGAGCCTCTGTGGGACCCCCCAGTACATTGGTACAGGGCTGGCACATCCCTGGGGGGCCACAGGAAGGGCTGGGAATGGGTCCCCCAGGCATGCAGGGAGGGAGGTGGCAGGAGGTGCTGTCCCTTTAATGTCCCAGCCTGGCTCTGTTTGTCCCCAGCTCCTGAAGTGATCAATTATGAGCCACTGAGCCCCGCGACCGACATGTGGTGAGGAGTCAGGACCTGGGGACAACAGGCTGGGCTGGTGGGTGGGGAGGGACCCCCCCTGGGTGCCACAGGGCATGGGGGGGACCCCAGGGGGGGCAGCACCTGAGCCCCACCTCTGCCTTTCAGGAGCATCGGAGTCATCACCTACATTCTGTGAGTATGGGGCAATGCTCCCTGTGGCTCAGAGAAACTGAGGCACAAGGACACTGTGGGTGCTGAGATGGCTGAGGCAGTGCTGTCCTGGACTCAGTAGCTCTGTTGTGTCCCCACAGGCTCAGTGGCCTGTCCCCCTTCCAGGGTGAGACAGATGCTGAGACCCTGTCCAATGTTGTGGCTGGTGCCTATGAGTTTGAGGAGCGCTGCTTCAGCCAGACCTCTGAGCTGGCCAAGGACTTCATCCGCCAGCTGCTGGTGAAGGAGCCAGAGTGAGGCCCCATCCCCATCCCTTCTGTCTCCTTCCCATCTCTGCCCCCACCTCCACCTTGGTTATCTCCACCCCCAACATCCCCATCTTCATCATCCCCATCTCCATTCCATCCTGTCCCCAACCTCATCTTCATCCCCACCCCCACCTCCATCCTCCCCATCCCTCTTTCCATCTCCATCCCTGCCCCTGTCCCCATCCCCAACCCATCCCTAGCTCCATCCCATCTCTATTTCCATCTTCATCTCGCCCACATTTCCATCCTCATCACCTCCACTTCTACCTGGTTCCCTTCTCTGTCCCCACCACCTCCATCCCCATGTCCCCATCCCCACGGTGGATCTGTGGGGCCGGGACCCCCAACCACAACGCCCCCCTCTGTGCCGCAGGCACCGCATGACAGCAGCCCAGTGCCTGGTCCACCCCTGGATCAAGGTGAGAGGCGCAGGCAGGGGGTGGCTGCCAGCCCCCCTGGGGGCAGGGTGGGGACACAGGGACAGCGCCGTGTCCTTGTCCCCGCAGCCCCTGAGCAGGAAGCAGGCGCTGAGCCGGAGCCGTTCCTCCATCAACATGAGAAACTTCCGCAAGTTCNGGTTATCTCCACCCCCAACATCCCCATCTTCATCATCCCCATCTCCATTCCATCCTGTCCCCAACCTCATCTTCATCCCCACCCCCACCTCCATCCTCCCCATCTCTCTTTCCATCTCCATCCCATCCTGTCCCGAACCTCATCTTCATCCCCACCCCACCTCCATCCTCCCCATCCCTCTTTCCATCTCCATCCCTGCCCCTGTCCCCATCCCCAACCCATCCCTAGCTCCATCCCATCTCTATTTCCATCTTCATCTCGCCCACATTTCCATCCTCATCACCTCCACTTCTACCTGGTTCCCTTCTCTGTCCCCACCACCTCCATCCCCATGTCCCCATCCCCACGGTGGATCTGTGGGGCCGGGACCCCCAACCACAACGCCCCCCTCTGTGCCGCAGGCACCGCATGACAGCAGCCCAGTGCCTGGTCCACCCCTGGATCAAGGTGAGAGGCGCAGGCAGGGGGTGGCTGCCAGCCCCCCTGGGGGCAGGGTGGGGACACAGGGACAGCGCCGTGTCCTTGTCCCCGCAGCCCCTGAGCAGGAAGCAGGCGCTGAGCCGGAGCCGTTCCTCCATCAACATGAGAAACTTCCGCAAGTTCAACGCCCGGAGGAAGTGGAAGGTGAAGGGGGTGCCCGGCTGTGGGGTCCCCCCAGCCCCGGGGAGCTCAGCCTGGCCTCCATCCCAAGGCTGGCTCCATCTCACAGGTGGTTGTAGTGCTGTGGTGGGGGGAGTAGAGCTGGGGAGGGACCTCCACCTCGGACCCCCTCCTTTCCTGCCCCCCCAGCTCTCCTACAACACAGTGTCCGTCTGCAACCGGCTGTGCCGCCCGCGGCTGCTCTGCGACCTCAGGAAGGAGGAGGAGGAGCTGGTGAGCCCCCAGGAGCCCCAGATCCCAGCCAGCATGGGCTGGGGAGGGGACAGAAGGGGGTTGGGGAGGACAGAAGGGGGTTGGGGGGCCTGTCTCAGTTTCTCCCTATGGCAGTAGCCTCTATGCTGTTTTGGGCAGGAGGGATGGGACCCCTCCAATGGTTGGGATGAGATGAGGGAAGTGTGGTGGGGGGCTTGGCCAGAGATAGGGGCATCGAACAGGGTGGGGTGCTGTGCAGTGAGGGTTGCCTCCACCTGGGGTGCCCTCTGCTCTGGTGGGGTTCTCTCTCCGGGGGAAGCCCTGTCCCTGCCCTGCAGCCCCCCTGTGCCACCAGCGCTGCTGTGAGAGCGACCAAGAGGAGGAGAGAAGCCCACACGTGTCTCTGCTGCGCCGGCGGAGAAGCAGCTGCTCCTGAGCTCCTCCGAAAAAAACGACAGGACCCCTCCGAGATGAGCCTTGGGGGTCCCCCCATCGCCCCATCCAAGGGGGCAGGGGCACTGTCCAGCCCCAGTGCTCCCAGTTCCATGATGTTGGGGGGTCACGAGGCATCAGCACCCCACTCCTGCCCCCCAGGTCTCCGCTGCAGTGGAGCTGGTGCTGCCCCAGGGCTGGGATCCTCCTCCCTGCTTTGTTCTAATGAAAAAAATAAATGTCACCTCCTCCTCTACCCTCTCCTCCTGCTTCTCCTTCCCCTTAGGGATGGCTCCTCACAGCCAGGCAGGTGCTGGCTGCCCGCAGCTTCCTCCCTCACCGTAGGGCTGCTGTTCTGTGGGGACCCCAAAGCCGTGGGCTCCTGGCACCCCACATTGACCCTGCGAGGCAGTGACTCCTCAGTTGTCCCTTCTGTGCTGCTTTCCGTGGGTTTGCTGGCTGCTTTCCTGGCATCCCCCTTCCAGAGGAGCTTGGATCCTCCTGCTGTGGCTGGGGAAACTGAGGCAGGAGGCAGCTCTTCCTTCCCACCCACTCCTGTGCGGGGGGGCCGCCCTGTTTTCCCCCTCTCTATTTCCCAAACATGCCCTGGCCCTGGCCCTGACAGTTGTCAGGCTAAATATTTTGTGTGCGGCAGCCGAAAACAAAAGTGAAGGGGCCGCAGGGTCCGGGCAGGGTCCGTGGGGGGCCCCCCCTATCCCGGCGTTCCCCGGGTACCGGCAGGACACGGCGAGCGGGACCGGACACGGCGCAGCAGAGCCCGAGGTGGGACGGGGACGGGGCCCTGGGGGTCCCGCTCGAGGATGGGGCCAAGGACGCTGGGTGCCCCCCGGCTGGGGGTGATGCTGCTGCTCCTTGGTCACCTCCCACTGTCCCCCGTGTGGGCTCCCTCCGAAAGTAAGTGCTGGAGAGGCCGGGAGCGGGGTGGGGAGCGCTGCTTGGGGCAGTTTTGGGGCGGGAGCTGCCTGGTGGTGCCTGTGCTCGGGGGTCTGCAAGAGACAAACCCTGAGGCAAAGCTATTTGAGTGTTCCCTGGCTCAGTTTGCCCCCATGGCAGAACCCCCAGTGCTGCAGATCCTCCGTTTTGGGCAGGAGGGGCAGAGCGTGGGACCCCCCCTATTGCTGGGAAGGGATGAGGGGAGTGTAGTGGGGGGCTTGGCCAGAGATGGGGGCATCGGTCCCTCAGCCCCACCGGGATGGTGGAAAATGGTCACAGGAGTCGGGAGTACTCCTCCCTGCCCAGCTGCTGGGGTGGGAAAGGCAGGGGAGGGGGCAGCTGTGGATCCTGGGTCTCATGGCCACAACAGGGGACTCTTGTGGGTCTGTCATTTGTCCTGCCTTCCCCTCTCCCCCGCTAGCCGTGCCTCAGTTTCCCCAGTCACTGAGGGGCTGTGCTGGGGGATGGGAGCAATGGAGGAAGCAGATGAAGCATCCGAGAGCTGCCCAAGGGACACAAGTCACTGTGCCTGCTCCCAGTGGGGACCCCTGTGCTCTGTCTGTCCTCCCAGGGGCACAGGGACCCTCTCCCATTACAGGGTGACTCTGCAAGGTCAGGGAGGTGATGGTGGCAGTGGGGGCTGTAACCCTTGGGTTGGTGCTGCACTCGTGGCTGGTCCCACAGGAGAACAGAGGGACCCTCCTGTCCTCACAGGGAGGGGACAGGGCTCCCAATGAGAGGCTGAACCTGTTGCAGTGCTGGGATGAGGGTCTTTGGGCAGCTGCCACTGTGCCCGTGGGACCACAGTGCCTAAGAGGGCACATTGCCCACAGTTCATGGGTGACACCAAGAGGGGAAAAACACCACTGGGCATGAGGTCACAAGGATATGGCCATGAGCTGCTGGCAGTGGACAGAGATCCAGATCCCCTTCAGGACCTGGACCTGGTTTCTGGCTGGGGATGTTGTCAGTGGAAAGCTCTTTGCTGATTCTGGCTCTTGCATTTCTGCTGGGATCAGGAAGCAGGAGCTGCTGGGGCTCATGCTGCCCATTTCTGGGTGGAAAACCCCCAGGACAGCCAATGTGGGTTTGGGGCAGTGCCACGTGGACACCTGTGGTAGCCTTGCGTGCCCCATTACCTGTCTGGGTACGAGGGGAAGTTAATGGGCACAACCTCACTGGAGCTGCCTCTCACTGGGTAACCCCGTGTCCATGAGTGGGGAGATCTGTGAGCTGCCCCACAACTCAGGGAAAGGGAAAAGCCCTCTGCACCCCCAGACAGCTTCCCCCAGGGTGGGCAGCAGGGCTGGGACATGGTTCTGGGGCTGAGATGGGGCAGGGCAGGCGCCTGGCCTGCCAGGCCTGGTTAGCATCACTGCTGATGGACGTGCCGTGCCCCGGAGAGCCGCAGCGCGCCGGCTGCTGTCAGAGCCGCTCGCGTCTCCCCGGCCGCCCAAACCAATTCCAGCCATGCTTGACAGGCAGCACCAGGATATTAAACCCCTGTGAGCATCACCTGGGGGTGCCTGGGTGGGGGTGGGGGTCAGCTGCCCCGTCCCTGCTGCCCATGGGGTCCCCCTCTCGCCACCCCAGTCTGCGGCAGCATGGACATCCGCAATGACGTCTCCCAGCTCCGGAAGCTGGAGAACTGCTCCATCATCGAGGGCAACCTGCAGATCCTGCTGATGTTCACCACGGGCGCCGAGGATTTTCGGGGGCTTAGCTTCCCTCGCCTGCTCATGATCACGGAGTACCTGCTCCTTTTCCGTGTCTACGGGCTGGAGAGCCTGCGGGATCTCTTCCCCAACCTCTCCGTCATCCGCGGCACCAACCTCTTCTTCAACTACGCCTTGGTCATCTTCGAGATGCCACACCTGCGGGACGTGGGGCTGCACAGCCTGGGCCACATCCTCCGCGGTTCGGTGCGCATTGAGCGCAACCAGGAGCTCTGCCACCTCTCCACCATCGACTGGGGGCTGCTGCTGCCCGACACCGGGGACAGCACCTACATTGTCGGCAATAAGTTGGCTGAAGAGTGTGCCGACGTCTGCCCGGGCATCCTGGACGTGGAGAAGCCGTGTGTGCAGACCAGCGTCAATGGACAGCTGGATTATCGCTGCTGGACCTCCAGCTACTGCCAGAAAGGTGGGTGCTGGTGGAGTGGGTCGTGCTGGCTGCTTTTCTGATATGGTGCTGGTTTGCACCGTGGGGGAAACTGGGAGGGCACTGGAGGAGGCTGGTGGAGCCACCTGGGAATGGCAGGCCCAGCGTGTGGCTGTGGCTCCCCTGCTGCTGGGAGTGTGCCTGTGCTGGCAGCATGGTGGGGTAACCAGATCCGTGCTGTATCATCCTCCGAGGAGAGGCCAGCTCCCGGCTGCTGTGTTTTCCCAGCAGCGAGGTAAATACAGGCCCCTCCTGAGCTCGTTTGCTGTAAACAGGGGACCTGGTAATGAAATATGTACTATAAACACAGATCCTTATCAGGGCTGCAACCTCAGCTGCTGCCCTGGCCTGGCTGCAGTGGGGAGATGGGGTTCAGTGTGAGCTGAGCCCCACCTTGTCCATCCATCTGTCCTGATGTCCTTCCATGCAGCCTGTCATTCAGCTATCCAGCTGCTCACTCAGCCACCCATCACCCACCTGCCTGGCCAGCCACCAATCACATGGCCATCCATCCGTTCCTCCATCCCTTTGTGCACCCCTCCGTCAGTGCTGCCATGTCTCCATCCACTCTTCCATCAACCCATCCCTACCTCCCTGTATCCCTCCCTGCATACCTGTATCCTTCCCTTTCTCCCTCCATTCTTGCATCCCCACATCCCTCCCTCCCTGCATCCCTTCACCCCACCATCCATCCCTGCTTTCCTCCATCGCCACATCCATCCCCACGTCCCTCCCTCCCTGCATCCCATTCCTCTCTTCATCCCACCATTCATCCCTGCTTTCCTCCATCACCACATCCATCCCCACGTCCCTCCCTCCCTGCATCCCTTCACCCCACCATCCATCCCTGCTTTCCTCCATCGCCACATCCATCCCCACGTCCCTCCCTCCCTCCCTCCCTTCATCCTACCATCCATCCATCCATCCATCCATCCATCCATCCATCCATCCATCCCTGCATCACTCCATCCATCTCTCTATCCCACCCTCACTCCTATTTTCCCCCAGCCCTGGAGGATGTCAGCAGCCCCCTGAGCCCTTCCTACCTCTCTCCTCTCCCCCTTGCACACCCCACCCCGATCCCAGCCATGCTGCCCGAGGCTGGGGTCTGTTCCCGTCGCTCCCTGTGCCCACGTGCCGTGTCTCCCCTCTCAGTGTGCCCGTGCGGCGCGGGCTCGGCGTGCACGGCAGCGGGCGAGTGCTGCCACGCCGAGTGCCTGGGGGGCTGCGGCCGCCCCCACGACCGACGGGCCTGTGTCGCCTGCCGCCACTTCCACTTCAACGGGCACTGCCTGCCCTCGTGCCCGCCCCGCACCTACGAGTACGAGGGCTGGCGCTGCGTCACGGCCGAGTACTGCGCCAGCCTCCGCAAGGTCTCCGACAACCCCCGCGACGCCTCCAAGTTCGTCATCCACCAGCGGCAGTGCCTCTCCGAGTGCCCCTCGGGATACACCAGGAATGAGAGCAGGTGGGGGTGGCCCCGGTGCCGCTGGTGTGGGCATGGTGGTGGCACGGTGGCCGGCTCATGTCCCATCCCTGTCACCCTGCTCGCAGCATGTTCTGCCACAAGTGCGAGGGGCTGTGTCCCAAGGAGTGCAAGGTGGGCACCAAGACCATTGATTCCATACGGGCGGCACAGGAGCTGGGGGGCTGCACCCTCATCGAGGGGAACCTCATCCTCAACATCCGCCGGGGCTGTGAGTGCCTGACCTGGCCCTGCCAAACCCACCCCGGGTGGGAGAGCTGCTGTGGAGGGCAGGGGGAGGAGGAAGGGGTCTTTTCCCTTGCAGCGTGAATTAATGGGGAGGTGCCCCTCTCCCTGAGCTCATGCAGTGTGTAATTCCCAGATAACCTGGCCTCAGAGCTGCAGAGCAGCCTGGGGCTCATTGAGACCATCACGGGCTTCCTGAAGATCAAACACTCCTTTGCCCTCGTCTCCTTGTCCTTCTTCAAGAAACTCAAACTGATCCGTGGTGACTCCATGGTGGATGGGTGAGGACGGTGTGGGTTTGGGGGGAACATGTGGCTCTGAAGGTGCCCTTGCCCACTGCCTCCATCCACATCTCCCTCAGGAATTATACCCTGTATGTCCTGGACAACCAGAACCTGCAGCAGCTCTGGGACTGGAGCCACCACATCCTCTCCATCCCTGTGGGCAAGATGTATTTTGCATTCAATCCCAAGCTGTGCCTGGCTGAGATCTATCGCATGGAGGAGGTGACGGGCACCAAAGGGCGTCAGAACAAGGCAGAGATCAACCCCCGCACCAATGGGGACCGGGCATCCTGTGAGTACGGGGATGGGGACAACCAGCAGTGCCATGACTCCTCTACCTGAGCCTTGCCTCCTCCCCACAGGTAAGACCCAGACCCTGCGCTTCATCTCCAATGTCACCGAGTCCGACCGCATCTTCCTCAAGTGGGAGCGGTACCGGCCCCCCGAGTACCGGGACCTCCTCAGCTTCATTGTCTACTATAAGGAGTCGTAAGTGGTCCCTGTCACCCTCTTGTCCCCACTGTGGAGGGCTCGGGAATTCTAGCCCATGGTGTCCTTTGTTCCTGCTGGACACCCAGGGGTCCCAGGACCCTCCCTGATGCCTGGTGTGGGACAGACCCTTCCAGAATGTGTCTGAGTATGTGGGGCAGGATGCCTGTGGGGCCCAGAGCTGGAATGTGCTGGACGTGGATCTGCCACTGAGCAGTGAGCAGGAGCCAGGGGTGACTCTGCCCAACCTCCGTCCCTGGACCCAATACGCCATCTTCGTGCGTGCCATCACCCTCACCACGGCCGAGGAAGGCCGCAACTACGGGGCCCAGAGCGAAGTGGTTTACATCCGCACCATGCCGGCGGGTAAGGGGCTGGCAGGGGGCCAGGAATGCCTGTGGGGGACCCCCCAGGAAAGACTGACCACCCCTGTGTCATCCCAGCTCCGACGGTGCCCCGGGACGTCATCTCCATGTCCAACTCTTCCTCCCACATTGTGGTGCGTTGGAAGCCGCCCACGCAACGCAACGGCAACATCGTCTACTACCTGGTGCTGTGGCAGCAGCTGGCCGAGGACATGGAGCTCTACATCAATGACTACTGCCACAAAGGTGAGGCCAGGCAGGGCAGGGGCAGCACAGCAGCCAAGGACACCAGCGGAACAGGGATTGTGCCACTGAGCCAGTCTCTGCTAGCCCTGCCCGTTGCTGCCCGCAGGCCTGAAGCTGCCCACCAGCAGCGCAGACACACGCTTTGGGTTCGGGGATGGCTCCGAGGGGGAGCAGGATGCAGAGGAGAGGTGCTGCCCCTGCCGCCCCACTGATGGGCAGCTCCGCATGGAGGGTGAAGCCGAGTCCTTCCAGAAGAAGTTTGAGAACTTCCTCCACAATTCCATCACCATCCCCAGGTGCCATCTGGTGGGGGTCCCTGCTTTGGGGGGCTCCCTCAAGCTGGGTGCATGGGTCTGCCTGGGTGGGGGGTCCAGTGGCTGTTCCTGGCAGACCCTTTAACTGATTTCCCGCTGTCTTAGGCCACCCTGGAAGGTGACATCCGTTAATAAGAACCCACAGAGGTGAGCTGGGACCACACCAGGGATCTCCCCTCCCCTGATCAATTTTGGGGGATAATCCTGGAGCCTTGACTCCCCACCACTTCTGTCCCAACGTCCTGCAGGACCCCAAAGCAGCGCAGGGACGTGGTGGCTGTCACATCCCCAGCCAACACCTCCTCAGCAGAGCCGCTGGCCCCGAGCCATCCCAGAGGCGAGCCCAAGCCTCACTTCCAGATCTTTGAGGACAAGGTGGTGCGGGACCGGGCGGTGCTGTCGCGGCTGCGCCACTTCACCGAGTACCGCATCGACATCCACGCCTGCAACCACGCTGCGCACACCGTGGGCTGCAGCGCCGCCACCTTCGTCTTCGCCAGGACCATGCCCGAGTGTGCGTCCCCAGCCTCCTCCCTTCCCAGCCCTGGCCGTGCTGGGATGCGCTGGGATGTTGTTGAGATGGGGGATTGGCAGAGGATTGGGGTCCAGGTGGTGCCCCCAGGAGCTGAGTCCCTCTGTGCCCCTCTCCAGTGCAAGCTGACAACATTCCTGGGAATGTCACATGGGAGCCGGCGGGCAAGAACAGTGTCCTGCTGCGCTGGGAAGAGCCCAGGAATCCCAATGGGCTCATCCTCAAGTATGAGATTAAATACAGCCGGGAGAGTGAGGTGAGACCCCCCTGTGGCATCCCCTGTCCAGCCCTGCCAGGTCTGGTTACAGGGGCACAGCACCCATGCCATGCTATTCTGTCCCATCCCATCCCATCCCATCCCATCCCATCTCTCTCCCAAGGCTTACACATGGCTGGGGGGGATGAAGCCCCTTTGCCACCCCCACATTGTCCCCTCCAGGAGGTCACCACTGTGGTCTGCGTTTCACGCCACCGCTACTCCAAGTACGGGGGTGTCCACCTGGCTCTGCTCCAGCCAGGGAATTACTCAGCCAAGGTCCGGGCCACCTCGCTGGCTGGCAATGGCTCATGGACAGGGCTCGTCAAGTTTTATATCCTGGGGCCAGGTACCTTCAGGGGACATCACAGGGACCTGGGCAGGCAGGGAGGGGGCAGCTGTGGAGTTGGGGAGCTTGGGCTCGGAGGGTGCTGCTGGACCAAGGCACTGGGGAATTGGGCTGGGCTGTTGGGATGGGATGTGTGGGGTCAAGGGAAGCTGCTGGGCCAGGCTGCTGAAGGTGGGAGTTGTTGTTGGACTGGGAGGCTGTGGGATTGAGGAATGATCCTGGCGTGAGACACTGGAGCATCACAGAATCACGGAATCATTTGGGTTGGAAAAGGCCTCCAAGACCGGCGAGTCCAGCTGTTCTCTCAGCACTGCCAAGGCTATTGCTGACAGATGTCCCCAAGTGCCACATCCAAACGTCTGTTAAATTCCCCCAGGGACAGACTTCAGCAGTGCCCTGGGTAGCTTGCTGCAGTGCTTTCCAGTTTTTCTCAATATCCAATCTAAACCTCCCCTAGTGCACCTTGAGGCCACTTCCTGTGGTCCTGTCCCTGTTCCCTGGGACCACAGCCTGACCCCCCCAGCTGTCCCCTCCTGGCAGGGAGTTGTGCAGAGCCACAAGGTCCCCCTGAGCCTCCTCTTCTTCAGGCTGAGCCCTCTCACCTCCCTCAGGTGCTCCTGGTGTTCCAGACCCCTCCCCAGCTCTGTTTCCCTCTCTGGTCACATTCCAGCCCCTCGAGGTCTTGTCATGAGGGGTCCAAAACTGACCCCAGGATTTGAGGTGCCTCAGCAGTGCCCAGCACTCACTTTCTTCTCAGCTCTCCCTTGGATCCATCTCCTGATGGATTTATAGAAACACTTTTTATTGTCTCTTATGGCAGATTCAGTTCTAGTTGGGGTTTGGCCCTTCTAATTTTCATTCTTGTCCTGAGCTCCCTCAGATCCTCCTGAACTTCCTGCCCCCTGTTCTGAAGGTCAGAACCTCACCTTTCTCCCTGAATTCCAGCCAAAGACCTCTGCTCAACCAGGCTGGATTGTCCAAGGATGCTGCTGGATTGAGGAGTTGAGGGATTGGGGGATGCTGCTGGAATGGGACACAAGGGTCTGCTGACAGATTGGGGGATCTGGAGGTTTGAAGGACACTCTGGGACAGGGACAAACAAGGATCAGAGGGTGCTGCTGGTCTGGGGAGCTGGAGGCTCCCCCTCTCTGGCCCAGTGGTGGTGGGACAGGTGTCCCATGTGAGGTGGGATGAGTGCCCGGACCCTGATCCACGGCTGCCTGCTCCCGGCAGCTGAGGAGGAGTCCAGCAGCTTCTACGTCCTCCTCACCGTCACGCCTGTGGTGCTCATGGTGCTCATCTCCTGCCTGGCTGTCTTTGTCTTCTTCTACAACAAGAAGAGGTAACCACCCCCCTGCAGCCCCAGGGCTGGGCTGGGGCAGGGTCCAGCAGAACGAGAGCTGGGAAGGGCTGGGGGGAGGCAGCAGCTCCAAGCACTGACAGGAACATTCCTGACAGGAATAATGATGGGTACCCCAGCGGGACTCTCTACGCCTCCGTCAACCCTGAGTACTTCAGCGCCTCAGACAGTATGTGGGGACATGGGGACAGGCAGGGGCCACCACAAAGAGCCACCGAGCCCTTTCTCTGCTGGGGTCACACTGGGATGGGATGGGATGGGATGGGATGGGATGGG
>WEIU01004140.1:0-116600 GCA_013389925.1 Aegithalos caudatus
TACCATATGACATCATGTTCAGTCTATAAAATCTGGAGGAAGAGGACAAAAGGGGGACACGCATTTGAAGTGATGTCATCTGTCTTTTAAAGTCACCACTATGCATGAGGGACCCTTGTTTTCCTGGGGATGGCTGAACACCTGCCTGCCCACAGGAAATGGTGAATGAATTCCCTGTTTTGCTTTGCTTGCATAGGAAGCTTTTGCTTTACCTATTAAATTGTCTTTATTTCAATCCAGGATTTTCCTCACTTTTACTCTCCTGATTGTCTCCCTCATTTCACTGGGGAAGAGTGAGTTGTGTGGGGCTTAGTTGCCAGCTGGGGTTGAACCACAACCTCACCCTAGCCTTTGGTGAGTCGCATTCAAGGGACTGGTGTAGGAATGCCTGCCTACTCCAGGCAATGGGTTGTGCTGGCTCAGAGGGGACAGGACTGTCTATACTGACCCTGTCCCTCTCCTAGTCTGCACTTAATTGTTTTGGTGAAACTGGGACACAAAGCCTGAATCTCATTCTGGATTTTATGCACCTACATTGTGCATATGATGAAGATAGCTGACTTATCTGCCTTTGGAGACACATCTGGAAGAGGAGTGCAGGGGTTAGAGCAATTGCTCATGAGTAGGAGTTGCTCAGCTCAGCAATGTAATTGGAAACGACCCATATTCACTTTTTTTTAGTTAACATCACTGTCTCAGCTTCCTGAACAGTCAGTAGGGAGGGATGAGTGATTCATCCCACCCAGCTTAGACCCACATTTTAGGAAGGAAGGAATTGCCCTCTGGCTGATGAAAACCTTAGATGAGACATCTAAGTTTTAAATGACTAAGGCTTGGTGACACATATCTCTGCCTAAAAGCAGAAAACCTGTTAATTTGGCTACTCTTTTGACCTTTAACTAAAGAAAAACATGCTAACTTTTCATCAACACCAAACACTTAATTTACTTTTTTATTTACTACTATCCCACTGCTTCCTGGGGTCAGCCCTCCTTAGCTTGTGGGAGTTTGTCTCTATTGAAAACATTGTGTGGCTGCTCTAGTTCAGTTCTTTTCAATTCCATAGATTATGAGGACACCCATTCATTTTACTGATCCTCTCAAAATGTCTTTAACCGCCCTTGAACGCAGGGTGGGGAAGAACAGGCTATCCTAAAGGTTTGCACTGCTGACATTATTGCAGGGTCCTGTTGCTGAGGGATTCTGTTGCCTTGGAGGACAGCCTTTGGACTTTTGTCAGCAGGAAACAGAGAGAGACACTCACCTGAAGTGACTGTAGTCGTACCTCCCTACGCACTATCTTCCCAGCAGTGTAAAATCATGTCTGTACATCTCAAACAGCCACTGCAAAACAAAGGGTCTGGTGCAGGTGCTTTGAATTATAAAAATGAGAAGTTCTCAGATGAAGGTTGGCTTTTCCTGCTTAGTTTTTACTGAAACCCACAACAATGGGTGAAAGGGAAACCTCATGTAAGCCAATTTAACACTCCATGTATAGCACAGTAGCCTTATGGAGGGAACTAAAGTGAGGCCAAAAACTCAGGACCACACCCTGCTAAGTCCCTCAGGTTCTTGGAACAGGATGATCAGCATCATCTAAAGTAGGTTCCTACACTGTACTATGCCTGTGAGCTTCCCAAGGCACTTCACAAGAAGCAACGACCTTACCAGTATTTCAAAGAAACTCTGTTGTAGAGTGTAATGGAGCTGCTGTGCCACCTATGATAGTGTGGGACAGACAGAGAGTGTTTACTTCTGAATGGTTTATTGACTTGTTACCTAATTTTTAATTTTCTAGAGTAACTCACAGCTATACTTAAGCAAACAACAAAATATTAAGTTTACTAAGGGCTGTGTGTTAGCCTCTGAATTTCCATAAAGAAAGCAGGTTATGTAAATAGCACAATATCAGCAGCTTTCCATCTCAAACAGCTGATGTGAGCAGCAGCAGTGGTTCCAACCTGCTGATACTCTTTGGGATACCCTCTGCACTGCTCTGCATATATGCACGTGGCTGTTTTTGAACAAGCAATTAACCAAACTTCAGAATCCTGGATGTAGTTTCCATTTAGAAAGACAAATTGAGTTGGGCATTTCTTGTCTCAAGCCTGCTCTTCATGAAGAGCGCCCAGAGTCTGCTCTCCTGAGGAGAACCAGAGCAGAGCCATACACACCTTCTTTGCTCATGTCTTTGTGTCAGCACTTGGGCCAAAAGCATTCTTGCCAGGCTTTCTTCTGGCTGTGCTCACAATGCTATTTGCCCCACTGTTTCTCTTTTCTCCAATTGTGTCTTGCTGCTTTTTTTTTTTTGCATATAATTTACTAAATAAATAAATAAAATATATTTCACTAGGTTTTGTGTATGGAGCAGAGGTTGCAACTTTAACTGGTCTTCACTTCCATGAACTATTATCCCTAAAACTTATTGCCATAAGTAACTCCAATGAGATTTCACCCACCTCCCCATCACTGTTTTCTTCCTTGCATCTATCATTTGTGTGCACCCTGAACTGTGCCTATTTAGCTTCATGATTTGCAGGTTTTTGTGTTACCAGAAAAGCTATTACTGATTCACAACCAGTTACTTTCAGGGCTTCACATCTTACGAGTTTATTTAAGGCCTTGAGATTCCCCATAATATAGAGTTCAGAGGAATGCAAAGGTAAATCTGTGCACTACAAGCTGATTTTAGTCAAGGCCTCATGAGGAAAAGGCAATAGTAGAGGTCATCCTTTACAGGATAATTGCCAAAAATAATTGAAATAGCCTTGAAGTTGTTAAGGGAACGGGGATAGACAGAAGATTATAAATGCTTCCTGTGTTCTACAGGAAATGAATTTTTCCAATTTTCCTTTCTTAAGCCTATTTCCTATTGAAATCAAGTGCTATACTATTTAACTGTGTGTATTGGTTAAGAAAAATGGGGATTCTTTTCATGTAACACACACTTGCACATAACCAAACCAAAGTGTTTTGTGTCGAATTCTGATAGAAGGAAGACAGCTTTCATTCCCAGCACAGACAATTAAGTGCTGATTAAACAATTTAATTCTAAAGATTTTAGTGGAAAACAAGTCTTCCCCCTAACCTCTGAATAATGATGCATTGAAACTTATTTATGAAAAAAATGTTGGCTGGGGAACACAAGGTTCCTGACATTCATTCTGTGCTGTGCAATTGCTGTGTTGTTGTAAATACAATATAACACTTTGTTGAGTGTGCCAGGGCCATAAATGATGGAGAATCACCAGTAGTGTTATAGATGTTTTGTATAATTTGCATTTTATTGTACGGGTATAAAATAAAGCAAAAGCATTTCTGATCCAAGAGAAACACAGCTGCCTGAGATTACAAAACTGGATGCTGGAAATCGATAGACAGCGTGATTTACAAGTGAAACAGGAGGTTACAATGGCAGAGCAGTCTCACCTATCTCACCAACGACCCAGCAGTTAACACCAGATATCAACCTGATCTCGCCCATGGAGACTGTGAATCTGAATATCCAGGTTCCAGTAAACCTATTCAGCCACTTTTCCATTCTCGGAAACCTCATCACTGGACCAGCAGCTGGAAATGAATGCTAACCAACTTGGACTATTCAACCACCCTTCCCCATTCAGGAATCTCATCAGTGGACCAGCAGCAGAAAATGAATACTAACTAACTTGGACCCAACAAAGAACTAAGGATTTGTTAGCCTCAGGGCTGAAAAACTGTATCTGTGAAGGCCAATTTGTGAACTTGGGGGGATCAGTGCGCCAGAGGCTGATCTCAGGTTCACCCGGCTTCGACCCCAGGCTCGGAGCTGTCCTTGATTGTGGCTGTTCCGAAATTCGATTTTTACAAATTATCAATAAATTCCTTATTGATTTTAATTTGGCTGATTTAATTTATAACAAGTAGCCTTTGCAAAATGTCTTTTTTTTTTTTTTTTTTTTTTTTTTTTTTTTTTTTTTTTTTTAAGTGTTGAAAATATATAGATGCAGTTATGGTCCTGCTGTATAATTAAGCCAAAAGACACATCTCATGATAGTAAACTGCTTGCAAAAGTGAGAGTGGGGTTTGTGTAATGGCCACCTCCAACAAAAGTTCTATATCATTAGATTTGCCTCACAGAATTTTGTTTAGGGCAAGATCCCTTTCTCTCTGCAGCAATGTAGGGTAACATTGACCAGTCTCTGGTACCTCGGAGACCTGTGGGGACTAAAAGTGGACAGTGAGGTGGATCTCAAGGGTGTTGCAGCCGTATGCGGGGACACCAAAAGTCTGGATCGTGGGGATCTCCAGCAGATGATATTCCCCAGGGCTTGAATCTCATTGACTTTTCTGCCATTGGGATAAAAATACCAAAACTAAACAATCCCAAACTGAGCACATTATGAACCTTTGGCAAAAAATAATCTTATTAACAGTGCCCTCAACGGGCATTAATTTGTCTTGGATCCAAAGTGTGGCTGCAGTCTAGGAGCAGTAATTTCTTGTGAACATGTTCTGCACATATCAGGCCTCATAAAACCCCTATGTTAGACTATGATGTAGCTTCAAAGACAATACTCTGCTGTTATGCAGGACTAAAGTAACTCCTTCAGTGCATCTGTAAGCTGATTTGTTTTCAAATATTGATTTAGAATTTACTTTTTATTATGTGATATTGCTAAAACTATGGTTTTATGGCAAATGTGTTCCAGTGCAAAAAAAAAAAAAAAAGTTTATTTTTTTTCCTTCTCCCTGACCTAAGAACAAAATGCCTTAAGGGACTATATATGTTGAATAGATTTTCTGAACTAAAATCCTCTTCAATTAAAATCATAATCTTTGGTGGTCCCACATAATATTTTCTAGCTGATCCTCATGTATAACGTAATGTAATCTTGTTTTTTGATGGGACTTCTGTCTTTGCTAAGTTTCCTCTCTTGCTAATTAATGTTTCTGCCTGCTATTGATTTTTCAGATACACCCAATTTTCATCTGTTATATTCTTTCACTGATTATTTTAATAGCATGCCTTAATGTAGCATATGTTTGGATTCCAGTTCCAGTTTTACCCTAGCCATTATTACCAAGGTAAAGTTCCTCCTTTATGTGACAATGCTAATGTTTTTAGCTGTGCTTAATTAGCCCAATCTCAGTAGGGAAGCACTGTTAAGGCTTGTGTCTTATCTGCTAATGTTTCAATTTCCCTTTTTTCTAGCAGATAAAAGCTGATTGTAATCCTGTGTGGCAGGTTTGGGGCACAACCATCTGCAGTCGCATTTTAGAGTGTAAACAGGCAGATTGCTTCCCACTTAAGCTGCTACCAGAGTAGGCTCTTATCTTCAAGTAATCGTAATTACATTCATGTATCTTCAGAGGATGTTAATTACAAGAGGATGCTTGCTTTCTCTTGAATACCAGAAAAAGTACACTGCAAGTTTAGAGTGATAAAGGAGAGGAAAAGCATTAGATCACAGGTGGAAAGGAAAGCAGTGAGAAACATATCTAAAAAGTCAAAAGGTTGTTTGAAAGGCAAAGGGAAGTAAGAAGTCTGAAGAAAAAAGACATGTTAAACTT
This sequence comes from Aegithalos caudatus, assembly GCA_013389925.1. Lineage (NCBI taxonomy): Eukaryota > Metazoa > Chordata > Aves > Passeriformes > Aegithalidae > Aegithalos > Aegithalos caudatus. The sequence goes on from WEIU01004140.1 coordinate 5,554, forward strand.
TATTGTCACATGGAGGTGCATCAGTCCAGAGTGGCAGAGCTCATCATTCTAACTGAAGGACATGAGGATGGTTGGAACAGTAATGCTGCTAGAGCAGGACCTGGATGCCAGGGACATCTGGAAGCAAGGTGGAGTGCATGCTCAGGATGGCTTCCTTCCTTTTGCACTTGTGAGTGAGGGGGGGGTGGCAGGAGGATTGAAGTTTCCCCATCACTAGCATATCCTAGCATGGCACAAAGCCCGTGGATCCTGTAGGCAGGTAGGAAGAACATTAACATATATTGACTCTTGCTTGTTGTAAGGAGTCCAGACAGCAAGGATTACAGGATCGTAGAGTCATAAAACAGTTTGGGTTGGAGGGTACCTTTAAAAGTTCAACTTCTTGCAATGAGCAGGGATGTCTTCGATTCAGTTGTTCAGAGCTCCATCCCATCTGACTTCCAGTGTTTCCATGTCTATATTGTTCAGACAATGTATTTTACACATAATGGCACACATTCATTTGGCAGAGCAAGCAGATATAATAAACCACAGAATCACAGAATGGTTGGAGTTGAAAAGAACCTGAAAGGTTATGTAATTCTAAGCCCCATGCCATGGGCAGGCACACTTTCCAGTACACCAAGTTGCTCAAAGCCCCATCCAACCTAGCCTTGAACACTTCCAGGGATTGAGTATCCACAGCTTCTGGGAATAACCTGTTCAATAAAGTTTCAACTGGTAGTATTTCTGATAAGAGGAGGGCATAAAGCAAATGGACCTTTTTTTTTGTGCTAAAGGTTACATGCTTGTCCTGGTTTCATCCAAGGACAGGGTTAATTTTTCTCAGTAGCCGTGAGGGTCCAGAGCCTGGAGCCATGTGGCGTGTCTATGCTGTCATTCTATACCACATCATCACTGGTGAGTGGAAGTAAGAGATTCTCACTTCTGAGAAGGAGGGGATTGCAGTCAGAGTAAAATCAGGTGCATGGAGGGTCAGGCTGCCATTTTGTTGGTTGTTTCAGGGTCATGTAATTTTCATTTACTTGCAAATTGCTCACCCAGGTCAGTAGGTGAGCAATTTGCATGTAAAACACCCTTTCTTGTACACTGTTGTTATTAATATTGTTGCTATTGCTGTTTATTTTCTTATCTCATTGATGTTTCCAGTAAATTGCTTTTAGCTCATAATCTCTGCCTTTTGTCTCTCTCACTGGAGGGGCCTGAGGGAGGGAGCAGGAGTGCCATTCCTAAACCATGACAATGCTTAAGTACTTCTATATATTAAAAAAATTAATGTAATCACAAAGATGGTGGGACATTAAAAAAGGAAAAATTGAGAGGCAAAATTCTACATCCTTGTGTGCAGAGGTGCTCGAGTGAAAAACATCATTGAAGTTCCAGGTGAAGTGTGAGGCATGACAAATCTGACTCCTCTTGTGTGATTGGGAGAATCACATTGCTCTGGGTCCTGTTTCTAATGATGACCAGACCAGATGGTTTAGTTTTAAAAAGAGCTATGGACAATTAAATAGCTGTGCAAAGCACTGGCAGCACCAGCTTTCAATAATTCCTCCCCATATTTGTGCAGATGAGATGTGATGGTAGAGGAAAGCAAAAACAGAAACTTAATATGACTCCTGCCACAGGCATCTTGGATAAAGCACTCTTGGCTGCTAGACAAATGCAAGCCTTGATCCTGCAGAAGCCAATTAGTTTTATACACACAAATAGTCTCACCATGGAATAAAGCATGCAGAAATTTATTGGGAGATGCCCTGGGAAGGGAAGAGGGAGTGAAGCATACTGGAGGAATGACTAAGAAGTAGAGGGGAGTTAAGCATGGAGTAGCAGTTCAGCCACTTGGCTGACCCATCAGGTGGGTGGGTTGCAGCTGGAGCAGCACATCAGATAACGTAACAGGAAGAGTGAAGGGATGGCAGCCACAGGGAAGACGACCACCATGAAGACTCAACCCTGGAATGATCTTTTAATACCACTAAGCAGGGTGACAAAGCAGAAGAGGACATATAATGTGATAAATGTAATTACTCACATTTGACTCAGGGCTGAATAGGTGTTGTTACTTAGGTTGTGGGGTTTTTTTGTTTGTTTTTTTGTTTTGGTTTTTTTTGTGGTTTTTTTTTTTTTTTTTTTTTTTTTTTTTTTTTTTTTTTTTTTTTTTTTTTTTTTTTTTTTTTTTTTTTTTTTTTTTTTTTGTGATCTTATTTTGATTATTTTACAAGTAAGTGAGGCCAAAGGGAACATGTAATGAAGCCCTTGGGAAGTCAGACATTGAGAGTGGAGAGTCTGCAAATGAGTGAACACAAAGAATGTGTAAACCTACACATCTCAGGAAATAATAACTGCACAATCCCCTTAGGAGAGAGAGGAGTGGTTGCCAATATGAATCAACGGACATGCACCACAGACTTAATCAGATGGTGATTGTCCCATTCTGCTCTGCACTTGTATGGCTTCACCTTAAGTCCTGTGTGCAGTTTTGGGCACCACAATATAAAAAAAAGATATAAATCTATTAGAGAGTGTCCAAAGGAGGGCCATGAAGATGGTGAAGGGCCTTGAGGGGAAGCTGTATGAGGAGCAACTGAGGTCACTTGGCTTCTTCATCCTGGAAAGAGGAGACTGATGGGACACCTCACAGTGGTCTTCAACTCCCTTAAGAGGGGAAGCAGAGGGGCAGGTACTGAACTCTTCACTCTCATGACCAGGGACTGGGCTACAGGAAAGGTCATGAAGCTGAGTCAGGAGAGGTTTAGATAAGATATCAGAAAAAGGTTCTTCACCCAGAGGGTTGTCAGGCCCAGGAACACGCTCCCCAGGGAAGTGGGCACAGCACCAGCCTCAGAGAGTCAAGAAGCATTTGGGCAACACTCTTAGGCACATGGTGTGATTCTTGCAGCTGTTTTGTGCAGGGCCAGGAGCTGGACTTTAGTAGTCCTTTGGGTCCTTTCCATATCAGGAATCCCATATTCTGATTCTATGACTTTAAATCTCACTGTAACAGGCCACCAGACCACATTAGAGCAAATGAAGACAGAAGAATCCTGCCAACTTATCTGTGACAATCTTGGGGGTAGCTGAGTTTTAATACAGTTTCCTGAGCTCTTCAATTTGTGCCTCAGAGAGTACCCAGAAATATACCTGTGTCTGCTGCGCTGAGTACCTGCTCTTTCTAACTTAATATTATAATGGAAACTCCAGGAACTTGGATGCAAACTGCAATCTTGCCTAAGAAGAGAAGGCTCCTCATCTTGGAACCCAAGAGGCAGATCTGAGACCAGGTAACAAAACCCGTATCAGCCTGGCCTGTGCTGTGGTGTACCCTGTCTGGCAGGTAGGATTGCTGGTTCCCAAGTGCACAGTTTAGCCCTTAGCTCAGCACAGCAAATCCTGGGCCAGGAATGGCTGTGTCACCTTTTGGGGAGCCTTGTAAGATGTGTATTTCTGTTAAGTGCCCACCCCTGGGGCCCCTAACAGCAAATTAACTTCTCAGTTAATTTGGACCATGCCTGTGGTCCTGGAACAAAAAAAAAAAAACAAGACTACTTGCATGCAAAGATTTTACAAATTTGGTCATTGTGACCAAACTTTATTACCCATTTTATGGAACTGTGACAAAAGTCTAGGAATCAAGCAACATGGGGATCACAGAGGCTATTATGTTTATTGTGCTGAACAGATTGTGATAAACCATTCAAGGAACATTTTCAACAAGCAAGCAATTTGAAGTACAATCATAGACAGCAACTCTACATGAAGAACAAAGCAAAAAGTTAGAAGACATAAGGAAAAGTAAACTGTTGTTCAACGTCTTGAAGCAATTTTTTTTCCTGCAAACATACCTCTCTTGCAGAAATGGTAGAAGAGTTACATGTCCAGTCATAGTTAGCAGTGACCACTGACAGCAAAGAACAGTCGTATAAAATTTATCTCCCACAAAAATAAACTATATATATAAAAAAATTTTATGATGTTCTCACTGACTCAATGGCCACATGCAATTTTTCAGTCTGAAAAAATGAGGTATAGTAGGCCCTAAGAGGTAGTCATGTTTTGATTGTACTACAATATATAGAAAATGTAAGATTCAGTTTATCAGAGTGGTAAGTCTCTCAGAGATTGAAGAGTGACACACACAGAGAGCAATTATTTCTGTGTCATCTACTGAATACCGTGGTTTTAAAAAAGGCAAAAAAAACCCCTCAGACCCCAAAAGGGACTTGCTAAGGCTTGATGTGATGCCCTTTGAAGTCAGCAGAATTCCTATTACTGCCTTCAAGTGACACTGGATTTGGCCTGTTAGAGCTACTGCATAGCTAGGATTATTTCTCTTTCACTTGATATTATCATGTCTAGTTACAGTATGCCAATCAGCTCTTTCCCAGCAATTTCCATCACTGAACCCTGTACAGTCTTCGTGGAGGTCCATATTTCTTGACACTGCCTCTTGAAAGAAGCCAGTAAGTCGTTATCTTGAACTGCATTTGGCTCCATACTAAAGCCATACCAACAGATGCCTTCCTGAGAAACTACCCCTGGCCCAGTTATTAATACAATGGTACAAAGTACTGACTAGGAAAGAGAGGAAAAAGGGAAATAAAACAGAAATAGAGAAAATGAAATTGGAGAGGGGAGGGAGAGAGAAAGTACAACAAAAGTGAGAGGGGGGAGAATAAAAAATCTCTACATAAGAAGCATTTAAAATAAATCTGGCTGAAACATATTACAAAATCACATTTGTGTAAAATACATGAAAATACTTGTTAAGTATTTTCTTACAATCTACTAAATTTTTTTAGAAACACATATTTGTGATTGCATTATGCAAAAGCTGAGCTTGTTGCTTCCCACCTACAAAGCTTCAAGTTTCTTTGAAGGTTTTTTTTGTTCATTTTTTTATTTTTAATACGAAAGTAATTTAAAATGTGTTCATTTTCCACAAGTTATTTTACAAAAATAATTTTGAATTAGGGATTAGTTGCAGTCCTAACTGTTTCAAACGTCTCAAAACTAATGCTGAAAGTAACACGTTCATTCCATTTAAAGTCTGGAGGTAGGTCTTTGTCAATCAATTAGTCCATTTCTTTAAACAATTGAGGTACAAACTTGGACAGTAATATTTAAACTTTACAGCTAAATTTTTTCTGTCATGTAGTGTCCTTGAAGAAAATTATCCTCACAAACCTATTAGCAATTCAATACAAAAATATATTCAAGTTAACAGTACATTACACAGAAGTCTAGTAGAGGATAGAGTAAGTACATAAAATAAAACAAAACGAAAACCGAAAAACCCACACAAAAAGAAAGAAAAAAAATCAAACAAACCAAGTGAAAGAAAAACACATAGTCATGCTGAAACACAAAAAAGACTTTGCTTCCTTAACTGCAAAAGGGTTGAAATAGAAATAAGGGAAAAATGCAGATATTTATGATTATCTACCCAGTAAAAATTTCCTGCATTGAATGTGTATAGCAGCATGTATTTATCAGCCTGTTATTTGTACAAATCAGAGGTAGTATTGAATAGTGGGGTAATATTGCATCTGGTGCTAAAAGTGCTGCTTTGAATGAAAAGATGGAGAAATGCTACTGGCACAGAGGTGCTCAGTGAACCATCCTATGTCAAAATACATTGCTTAAAGTAATGCATGAGCTTAGCTGAGGTACATGGTGTTTGTTCTTACATTGTGATTGATGAGCAATGAGGAAAGATTCAATTCTTTCAAAATACTGGTACAGGGCAAGTGGAATTAGTAGAAACTAAGCAAAAATCTGGATTTTTTTTTTTGTTCAGATAAATTTATGGTTAATTTCTAGGTACCTTCCTGTATATTTTAAAACACATTTATCAATAAAGGCTTGCTCATTAATGGCATTAGAGTGGTGTCAGTCATTTTTGTTTCCATAAAAAACTCCTGTCTCGAAGAATGCCAACTCCCTGGCCTCCTATTACCCAGGTGATAAGGACTGTTCATTTTGTTTACTACTGCTTGTGCTGATATGTTTGTATCTGTAACTACACAACGTATCTTTGTCTTTCTTCCCTTTTGCAAAATGAAAGTACCTTTTTCATGTTGATTTTTCTTCTGATTACCAGCTGAATGAAATGAAAGATTAGTTTTCATTTTTTCCCGAAATAATAGTAAGTCTTAAAAAAACCCCAAAAATCAAGTACAAGTCTATGAGAAGGTTACAAAAGAAAAAGGATAGTATCTATCCCTATCTTTGGTGTTCTAAAACAGGGAGTTCACTAAGTAGGGAGTGGGTTGCTGGAAGTGTTACAAGGCATAAGTGTTACACACCCAGCCTTTCTTATTTCAATGCCCATTATAATGACTATGTTACAAGTTCCTTGTTTATAAGCAGTGCAGTGAATGACATAAACCTGATCTGGAGCTCTTCTTGACCCATTCACCCTTACTTAGCAGCTCAAAAAAACTATTAGTAGGTTAGGAAAAAAGAAAACAGTATTTAAAAGTTGCATCCTTAATCTGTGTCCCCTTTGTGTTACAGCAGTTTTTCACTAGACCTGGGACTGTGAAGGGATTACAAAGAAGATGATTAGTCAAATCCTTTTTAAGGTTATGTGATTTTTTTCCCCCAGGCAAAAGTGGAAAGACCATGGCAATAGAAAGTAAGTGGTCAAGGCAGTGTCTTCTCCCTTCAAAAGACCCAACTGCTGATGAGGTAGAAATTGCATGGTGTGATCTCCTAGTCTTCTTCTGCAGACTCTTGTGAGGACGTTTCTTCAGTCTCTTCCTAGAATACACAAATAGGAAAAATAAATACCGTGGTGACCATGCATTTTAGGCTGTCAGTTCAGTTGTCCCTAATGCAGCTGACAATTCCCTCTTGAGCTAATAAAATGCCCTTTACAGCTCCTGTGACATCTCAAGAAGCCACTTTGGGGAGGAAGGGAAAGTACCCTGCTCTCTGATTCCCCCACCTTGCCTTGCCAAGCTTTTCTTTTACTCCAGGAGATGCCAAGAATAAGCATTCTGTGCTATGCTTTGTCACGGACCTCTTATGGCCAGCAGACATGGGCAACTAGGAAATGGAAAGCATTTTGAGCACATATCCAATCCTAAGCAGTTGCTCTGGGAAGCCTTCTCCTCCTCATTGGCCCTAGTGCTGCTTCATGTTTGCCTTCAGCAAGCCTGACCAAACGTGATGTTCTTATTCTACTTTTTTAAACAAATGTTCAGTACCTTTCAGGACATGGGTGGTGAACTGGGGGCAACTAACAGTTCTAATAAAAGGGGCTGTCAATGAAAAGCTGTTTTTTATCAAACACTGAACATCATCGCCTAAGACAGCACGTGAATAAGATCTGGGAAGAAGAGGAATTCACCCCCTCAGCCAAGTGAGACCTTTGAAGAATGACCAGCTTAAAACAGCTTATAACAGTCTTCATAGTTTAATAGATTTGATTTTCCACATGGCTTCATTTTGTCTGGGTGGCTAACTGACACAATTTATAACCCTCTTCCTTTCCCAGGCCACTACAGTACACCATTCAGTAAAGCTTGCCTCAAAGCTTGCCTGCCTTATACGACCAAACTTCCATTCATTAGTGTTTGAAACACCTCAGCTGTGAAGGGCTCCTAAATGCTACCATGTGTGACACTGCTACGGAGCAGCGGCATCAAGGAAAAACACAGCGCTTTAATCATAGGGCACTGCTTACTGCAATCCCCTTTCTAAAGGTTTTGACCTCCCCCTGCACCTCCCTGAAAGAAAAGGCTGAAAAAAAGCTGTAAATCCAGGGAATAAACATAACTATAAATGAACGGATGACAGCTTAAAAAATATAACCATAGCTGCATCAAGCCATGAGATTTCACACTGGTTTTGTTTAGTCTGCTTTGGGTTATGTGGGAAAAGTGAAAAGCATGAAGGAAATGCTCCCCCTCTCTTCCTTCATGCCCCCACCCCTGCCAAAGCTTGGGCCTCAGATATTTAGGCCAGTAGGTTTATACCTCTTGACAAGGAAACAGGCCATGACCTGGGGTACTCTGTTGAGCACCAAGCACAAAGAAAGATGTAGCATGATCAAAGCCATGGATAGAGGAGAGAGCACAAAATCAAGTGTCAGCTGCCTTCTAACCTTGAATTTTCAATTCTTAAATTCCAGGTGACACTGATCTATCATAGAGATGAACGATTTTTTCCTCACAACAGCTACGGTCCACTTGTAGCTGGGTTATATTCACAGCTTTGCAACAAAAATGATTCTCAATTCATGAATGATCAAGCAAATTTTACTTGGTCTCTGGTGGCACTGGGGAAACTGAGCTCACACTCCATCGAATCCCATTAGTGCATTTTTCCTGCTTATCTTCTGTGCAGAACAGGACTGTTACAACATTTCAGTCAAGAAGAAAAATGGTATTTTCAGGCACCTACCGGAGGGCTAATTTGGGCTGCATGTGGAGAGACACGGCAAAATATGTTAGTTTGAGCCTTGGTAATTCAGAACTCAGAATGATTGCGGCAAACCCCAGTTTTGCCTCCAAGCCAAGTATTTCAGCTAAAAAATTACGACTGTGGGTTCTGTGCTCTTAACATAATATAGGTATATGTGTTTTGGTATTTGATGATGATCACGTTTAATTTCTTACAGCACTGTGGTCAGCCCTGAGCCTCTGATTATCATTTCCTGGAAGACAGCAGCACACGTGTGGGTGCAGAGAGGCAGCTCTCTTTGTTTCCTGCTTGGCTTGCCAGACTACTGAAACCTGATGAACTCATTCTCCATGAAGGTAGACTTCCGATCACAGAGTAAAGAAGGATGGGGGAGAGGCAAAGTATGTGAAAGGACATACTTCAAAGCTCAGCCAGGGTGGCCACAAGAGAGCTCTTTTTAGTTAAAAAGTTGTCCACTCTAGTGATTTTTACTATGAATCTCACAGTATTTTTTTTTCCTAGTAACCCTTGCTGTAGTGACCAAGAAACTTTATGGGAAGATTTTCCTACATATATTTTTATATGTTCATGTAATGAAGTTTCTCTTACCTGCACATGTATCTGCAGTACCTGTAGTACCAGGAAGGATAAGAAACTAAAAATCAAGCTAATCCCCCCAAATATGTAAATAATAAACTAATTATTAAAAAATATTTGAGACTGACAGACTTCAAATTCACATCAGTGTTAGGAAATACTTTTTTCATGAACAAAAGCTTTTCAAAGAAATCAGATTGTTCATTCCTTGTAAAAGCCTAAGATAGCTCAGTTGCAGATGAGTGGTTTTAAGCCAGCCTATCATGTAAGTTTTGTGTCAAGACACTGATGGAGACATGCATGATTGCTGCTGTGAAGCACCTACAATTCAAACAAAGGGATACTAAAAAGCAGACATATATGCAGGGAAGGACACAAAGGAAGAAGTGAGTAGAGGTTCTGAAAGACAAAATACAGATGTATAATGCAGGAACAGAGAGGGATTTTTTGCACTTGTGAAAAACTGATTGTAAATATCATAAGGTTGTGCAGCTGGGACCCTCAACCCAATCTCTTTCTCTACAGCACCCCCCTCCCTCCCCTTTCCAAAAGACAGAGGATGGGGCAGGCATTTTGAAAACTGGCTCTGTGCTGAGTGATTTCAGCCAGAGATTTACTGAAGAGCATTGTTTGGCACTGTCAGGGCACTGGACACCTCAAAGGAAGGATGCCTACCAGTAGTAAGCACTCTCCAGGCACTTGCAAGTCCTCACAGACCCGCCAAGATCAATGGCATAGCCATGTGTCATAGTCCCTGAGCCAAAAGTTGAGGAACTGGGGCTGGAATTAAATACTTTGTAAGTCCTGATGTGCTTCCAACAAAGTTGAAGAGAAAGGAACAAATCAAGAAGGAAAGCATGGACATTGGAGCAGACATTAGAAATCCAAGTCACTCAGAGTGTGACATGGAGTGTATAAACTCAGCAATACCATCACAGGATGTACTCAGCCAAGAAGCAAAAGTTTTGTGTTACCCCGCTGCTTTAACTGAGGTTGTTCTCACTTCTTAGGTGCATTCACTTTAGTTGTGGAGGCAGAACGGTGACGTGTTAATTGATCATAAATGTGCATTGACCCAGTTTTGCCTTGAATGGCTACTTCCCAAGCTGTTTCCTGCTGCAGGAAACTAGTGAGAGGTTGGGCCAGCAGACTATAAGAGAAACCTGAGAAAGCTTCAAACGAGGCTGGATCTGGCTAACAGGGAAGCCACAGCCATGAAGAGCACAGGGGGAATAGGACAAATACTCAAGTAACAGGGTGAGCACTCATATGCATAGCTCAGGCTTTATCCTGCTGCTAGGACAATATCCCAGGTGACTCCCCATTCATCCATGTGTACATCCCCATACATGTATCCTCAGGGACTGATTGGCACAGGGACCTGCTGCAGAGGCAGTTTTATTTGGCACATGCTGACCTTGGTCATCCATGGCTCCCAGACATGAGTATGTTTATCCTGAGCTGCTTCAGGACATAGCATGATACTGTATGACAAAGGCAGCACACCTTTGTCAGAGCCATTTCCACCTTTAGCTGCCCTGTCAGGCGGGGAGTGATAGGGATGTCTCCCCCAAAACAGAGCTGCAAGGTGGCTTTCTCCAAAGCTCCTAAAGGAAGCCTTTGCTTGAGGGGCATCACTGGCAAGGGGCTGGCAGATGTGGACACTAGCTTGCACCCTCATCTCTCACCGAAGTCGGCCTCCAGCAGGAGAGAAAGGTCAAATACTTTGCAATGACTCACAGCAGGTATCTGCCCACAAGGGTGCTACTTTGCAGGGGATTGGTATCACTGTTTTTAGCCCTGATTTAATACTGGTGAAGATAACAAAAAAGGAGGAGGCAGGACAGCAGGTTTCAGTTAGAAGTGCTGTCTGCAGCCAATATGTTTATTTGGGAACACAGAATTTTAAAATATGGCAACCTTAGTGGGATCTGGTTGCCTGAAGATAGCACCAGAGGCAGAGGCTGTTTTAGATGCCCTGGATATTTCATCTGGTAAGATAAGGCAGAAAGGTGTTGGTTTCCTGTGTCATCCCCTCCTTCTCTGTGTGGATGCTTGTGATCCTCTGGGACACCCGATGAGCACAGAACAACTGTGTCCAGACATGTGGACCCATAAACTCTCTCCATAACTGTGAAGCTGAATCTCTGCTTTGGAATTCTTGCTGCTGTGGAAAAACAAACTGATGCTGGACTCTTTTCAGTGCTGTCCAGCAACATGATGAGGAGCCATGGCCATAAACTAAACCACAGTAAGTTTCACCTCAACATGAGGAAGAACTTTGTTACACTGAGGGTGGCAGAGCACTGGAACAGGCTGCCCAGGGAGGTCATGGAGTCTCCCTCTCTGGAGACTTTGAAACCCCACCTGGACACGTTCCTGTGTCACCTGCTGTAGGTGACCCTGTATTTGCAGGATGATTTCTAGAGCTCCCTTCCAACATGAATGATTCTAGGATTCTGTGATTCATTGCTAAACCTCAGAGGTGGTACCATCCAAAATGTAGCTGTGCCACAAACAATTGTATCAGCATCTTTTCAGATCAAAGTCACCCCCTGATCCCAAGAGACTTCTTTCCCATGACATCCTGTGCAGGTGAAATGTAACTCTACCTGCTGCCCAAGACCTCCATTTGGTGATCCACATTTGGCTGGTGCAGGCTATTTTTTCTGGAATTACAAGCAGCCAGTAGCATTCTAGCGGCTGAAGAACAGACACACTTAGTTTGGTCTTCGTATGCCCTCTGCATTCTTTTTTTGGTGGACCCTCACAAATAACAATAAAACCTGATGATGAAACAATTGTTGGTGTTTGAGAGGAACGTTCCCCCACCTGCAGAAAGGTAACTGTGGCATTTTTATAAAAATGTTTGTTCTGTCCTAATACCCTGGGCAAAACTTCAAGCTCAAATTTCTGGGCCCCATGAAACTCACTGGCAATTCAGTTTTTTCCCCTTCTACTCATGAATTTCTGACCTGCATATTAAAAAGACTAAAACCCATTTTGTGACATGAACTGCAGGATCACAGTAATGCTGCATATGGAGCCTCTGAATTTGCTAGAGCTTTTATTTTATAATGAAGTATTAGCTATTGGCACAGATCTTGCTGGCTGTTTTCTAAGCCCAAGAGGGCATGCTTGAATAGATATGTCAAAAAGAACTGCTGACAAGAGCGACTTGCAAACTGTGAATGACTGTCTGCTGTTAACATGTCTGAAATCCCCTGGCATGCAAGCTAATATGTCCAGAGAAGTCCCTGAAATACAGGGATAGGAATAGATGGCTTCTAGAGCAGACACCAGGGTCCGGACTCTACCCAGCTGAAACAATGCCATCCTGACTGCTCCACAGCCAAAGCACCAAACTGCTTTAGAAATTCTTACAGCACTGACAGACACTCAGAGTAGCTTTGCTTTGTGTGAAACTTAGGGTGGAATCTGCTGCTTCGAGCTCTGCACCCTGCAAAGCACACCAGCAAGCTCAGTGACAGGTGTCACTCAGCTGTAAGGCAAACTTTAACTCCAGAAGCTGGAGAACTCATATTGTTGCAGGTATATTTCACATGTCACAATGAAAGGATTTATTAGGGCAGAAGAGATCACCATGACTATATACAGAAAAGGCCATAAAACCCTTCTTACTGCTGGATTAAAAAATGATTTTAAGGAATTAATTCAGTACAGAAACTCTAAACACATATAAGTCAACCAGGCCACAAGCAAGCAATTGCTGCGCACTGCAACTGCTAGCATGCTATAAGGAGCATAAATTCTTCAGCTTGGTGCCAAACAGGACCTTTAAAAACTCTGGCTACAGAGCAGTTCTGAGACCCCCTGCCTTCTTCTAATGATAGCTTAAATTGTGGCTTTCATATTTTAGATTCTGTGCTGCTTAGGGATGTAATTTTGAGCCTCATATTAAATGCTAGTAAGCTCTCTTCACAGATCAAGTAGACAAAACAAATCCTCTTCCTGCTGAAGACCAAGGACAACTTTCAAGCCCAAAAACACCAACAACAGTGGACTGGAGGGAGGAACAGGAGGATGGGACCTCACAACCTGAAGCTGTAATTGGACAATCAAATCCGAAAATGCAAATGGACCAAAACTTATAAAAATGTAACATCTCGTGAAGGGGGGGGGCATTTTGTCGGTTTGTTCTTGGTTGACTCTAAGTCTCTGTGTTGCCTGAGATGGAGCCTGAAGGCCCTTTAATAAATACCTACTTTGCCTTTTAGCTCTGTCTAGTCTCTGTTCCAGGTCAGCCTAATGGATAAGGCACCACCACCACTGTTTCTGCAATCATAGACTAAGTCATGGGACAGCCCTGGGAGCAGTGAGGAGGCAGGTCCCCCCCCCCCCAAGGAAGTAAAACTTTCAGTACTTAAATGACATTAAACATAAACAAAGAGACAAATAGAGAGATGCAGCTGATAGGGCAGTTTGGGGTTGAGATGTAGGCACTGGAAACCAATATTCTTGCTTCAAATGTGTAAGTTCCTATTGACCTAGCCTCTATTAGCCCACTTTGTTATGCAAAGATGTTGACTGTAAAAAAAACACAGACTTGGCCATAGCATGATGGCATAGCAATATTTGGGTACCAGCAAACAGCCTTGCTAAGCTGCTGCTTAAGCCCAAGTGCTTCCTGGTGAGCATATGCAGAGCTGCCTAATGGTCTTGGGAGCAGTCTAAGGGCTATAAAGTATCCTAAAGATCAATTTGACTTAGTGATGTTTTCAAAGTTTTCACACTTGGAAAGGCAATCTATAACAAGCAGCAAAAATAAGACTTTCTAATTTTAATAAAATTGCTTACATGTATGCAATAGCACTATATTGGAAATTCACACATACACTTGTTTTGAAATCTCCATGAAGTTTTTGATTTCCCCATTGAAATCCCCATCTCTGATTTGAAGCAGATATTTCAAGATGGGTTTTCTACCTTCTAGGAAGAAGGCTCCCCACTAAACTTTTGTGTATGGAAGATGCATCTTTGTTTGTTGAAGTCACTCCACTTTTATATAAATAATGAATTATTCTGTGAAAGACAGAAAGGGAGTAGAGAAAATAAAGCCAAAAAGTGATGCTCTCCTGCAGGTCACCAGCCTGTGGTTATTTAGCTGCATAGTTAGTAAGCAAATTAAGTATGTCCTCTCCTTTTACTGCTGGGATAGCACTGCTTGACTAGCAAAAAGGCTGCTCATGGGGATTACTGGATAATACACATCCCCAGCTGTTGGAGGAAGTGAACTAGCTGAGGCAGCCAGAGTGAAGTTGATGGAGCTGTGCTGGGACTCAGCTGGTAGAGGTCAAAGAGAGTTAACCATCCTTATTCACACAGAAACCACTTCTACAGATCTCTTTCCTCTGCTGGAGGAAGTGTCTTGCCAGGCTTGGCCAAGTTTTGGTCCTTAAGCAACAGGTTCAGCTGGAGAGGAACAAGACATTGCCTAGGAGGATTCCCACAGGACAGGACAGGACAGGACAGGACAGGACAGGACAGGACATTCCTCTTTAATCAGAACAGCTTACTTAAAATATAGATTCAGGTCTATTCTTCCTGTTAGATTAAGAGGGAATCAAAAACACTTCTCTCTCTCTTAGCTTATCTCCCACTAGAAGAACTGTTTGATATAATGGAGTGATAATGAGTCTCTCTGGTTACTTAGAGAGAAAGGGTTTATTTGACACAGGAGTTTTAAGTCCAGGAGGGCTCACACTGAGAACTTCCAGAAACAGGAATTAGACTGAATGACATTTAGTTAACCTAAATGTACCTGCCTTAGGTTATGCCTCTCAATTTCTCTTACAGATGGTCTTGAATGAACCTCAGCTTTAGGTACCCAATTTTGCCATGGATTTTAAAGCAGCGCTGAAATTAACTCAACAATGAGGTTCCTGCAAGGCAGCAAGTCACTCAGTGCCAAAGTCTGTGTGGCTGAAGCCTTTTGAAATTGAGACTCAGCTGTCTAAGTTACGTCAGGCCAGATTTCTTAAACGTGTTTTGGCATCTGAGTACAGCAAGTGCCTTTTTGACCTAAGCAGGTCAAAACACTTTGAAAAAAACTGTTCCCATGTGATTAAAAGAAGACTGAAAATCTCCAGCAAAATCTCAGTACTGGTCAGAAGAAGTTTGCAGGAAGCACAATTTAAAGTCTGCAAAGCACAGACCTAAAGTGAAAATGGTGCTTGAAGCAATTGCGGGTTCTATGCAACACTGACAGAGATGCATTTTGTCTTGGAGAGCTTCAACACTACAATATGTAAACATTTCTGGTGGGAAGGAAATAAAATATTAAGAAAAAGAAGGCAGCGGTGCTGTTAGAAACATACACAACTGAGCTGGACGAACCCCAACTTTGAGAAGCTGCTCTTACAAACCTCTTGTGGCTGCTGTAAACTGGAGGAGTGGAAAACTGCTCTGCATTCACAGCCAAAATCTAGGCTGCAGCATAAGGCAAGCAGAAGTTCTAATAACAGTCTCTAATCACTAATATTTGAGTCAATAATTAGATGAAAGAGAAAAAGAAGGTGGATGCTAACCTTAAAAATCCTTAGACTTGCCTAGTTCACTGAAATGCTGTGGGTGACTGTTAGTTCTGCTTTCTTGTGGCACTGGAGATGGAAAAGCCCAAAAGGATATTGGAGCCCATACAGGTAAACCTGAGAGAATCTGCCTTCCTCTAGAACCCTTGAGGTACTTGAAACAGCACCAGTTTCTCTGCATATTTTATGCTGAGCAGCAGAGGATGGACTATAGCAATGGTCTCCCAGAATGGGGAAGGTAGACACTACAGAGGCTTTGAAATGGAGGTCAAACCTACATAATTTACCTTTTGCTCCTCTCTTCTCCCCCAAATTTAAAACATGAAAAGGAAAATAAAGTAAGGCCTGTTATATTTCTCTTCTCCTTTTTTTCTCCCCCTAAAAAAGACCACTTGTTACAGACAGGAAGCAACTGCCAAAAGTTGTTCACCTTCAATCCTTTATCACTTAGAAAAACATTGCGGCTCTGACCACAAAGCCACTGGCAAGAGTAGTTTGGGAAGAGCTATCTACCTACAACGATAAATAATAAAATAAAACATCTTCTCTTTTGAATCCCAGCTGAGAGATTTTGCCAAATGATCAAACTTGTCTGAACCTCGGAGCAGCAGCTTTGAAGTAATAAGAAAGAGATTGAAAACTTGCAGCCAAGAGCCGCACACACCTCATTAGGGTCCAGCCATGCGGGGAGGCCAAGCAGCAGCCGCCGGGCCCAGCCCCATGTACCCGCTGGAAAGGGGCTGTGGGAAGGGGAGATAAAAGCGCCTTTCACAGTGGAAGTGCACTGGTGACATTTTTATGAGCGCCAGCCCCGAGGCTGAGCGGGCCTTGCCACGCTGCCGGCCGCCCGTGCGGCCTCAGCAGGGCAGGGCGCGTGGGCTCTGCCGCCACCGTCCTT
This sequence comes from Aegithalos caudatus, assembly GCA_013389925.1. Classification (NCBI taxonomy): domain Eukaryota; kingdom Metazoa; phylum Chordata; class Aves; order Passeriformes; family Aegithalidae; genus Aegithalos; species Aegithalos caudatus. The sequence goes on from WEIU01004140.1 coordinate 22,012, forward strand.
GTTCCTCGCCGTCTCCCCTTGTTTTTTTTGTTTCTGAGGGAGCGAGTTTAACATACAGGGCTCTACCTTGCCCTGGCCATTCTCAGAAAAGCCCTCCAAAATGAGAAACATGTTTCTTAAAGATAGTGAGCCATGCTCCCTGAGTTGCTTCAGCACAGTTCATATGAGACTTTCTAGGGTAATTCAGAAACTGATTTTTAACAAAAAACCCCCAAATCCCCCAACCAAATCAAAACAAAAACAATAAAATTTAACAGACTTGTAAAATGCCTTTAAAAATGTCTGAAGATTTTGATCATGGATTTTGCCACACAGACACTGGCAAGGCTGCGTGCTTCCAGCAATGCAGAGTATTTAACTTTGAGAGCAGAAGTTCTGGGTTTAATTTTCAGTTTCAGACTAAACAGCAGGTCTGCAGTGAAAGGCAGCTCCTGAGCACAATGAGGCAATGGAAACGCTCCTCTTGCAAACTTTACTGATTGTGTAACCATGGAGCACCTCTTTGTGCAGACGAAAAAGCAAAATCAGAGAGGTTCATGTTGGTTTTAATAAACTCCCCCCAACCCTTGCCTTTTTTACTGCAAGAATTCAGCTGTTATTTTATTATGTAATGCTGCAGGCTAAAAATATATCTCTAATTTAAGCCACCTTGCCAATAAACCTACAAATACCAGGTAATCCAAAAAGGGTAGTTATCGTTTAATGACAAAATCTTCTTGTCATCTTACTATGTTCAACTCCTAAAGGATTTAGAGTGATGCATTTAAAGGTTTTTCCAACCTCTTGAATATTTCACACAATCTGGTTGAAAGTGTGAGAAAGTTTGTCTTCCTCAGTGTAGAGCAATGACCCAACTTCTTTAGATGCATTTGCGCAGCAATCCACAGGACAAAGCTCTACATTTCTCAAAGCAAGATAACCTGATTCAAAGTGAGTGAGGGTCTCCAAATTAATTGATAATCATGATTTCCTTTTGATTATAGAATCTTTTATGGGAATTTCTTTTCCAATTGAACACATATACATTCTATAATCAAATCAGAGAAGGTACCCTGGTGGAAACGTGTGTTCAAAACATGTTTATTTTACAACTGAGACAGATTTATTGCAATTTATACCTCAATGTTAATCTGTTCTCCTCTTTCTAAACATTGAAAAATACTAATATAAATTATAGTTAATGCCTCACTATATAACACAGTTCTCAGGAGGCTATTGAAGAGATGTGTGAGCTCCTAAACTTACTGTAACTGTGCCTTTGCTGTTCTGATTTCAGTTTCCAGAATTTGCTTCAAAATAAGCCTGAGAGTCAGGGAAGGGGATGGGGTGGAAGCCATTCACTACCCTGAATCTGATATCTCTTGGGTCCTAGAGCTCACATGTTCCTTCCTTCCAGACTCAAGTCTGGTTTCAATGGAGCTCTCATTTTTCTCCCCACTAATCCTGCCGTGAGATCAACCATTGGTAACTCTGTGAGAAATTAAATACCAGGATGTGGGAAATCTGAGATCTGAATTCAAGCAGAATGTGGGTGATTAATTTTATAATTTCTCTCCTTCTCTTTTCCCATGGTTGTTGTGTGGCAAATAACTCTTCAAATCTGAGATCAGAGATCGGCCCTGAATAATGTGACTACATTGACAGAGCAGAGACAAAGCAAGAACTACACTGGCAATATTATATCCCTCTCTAATATAAGCACTAGTAATTTCTAAAGAGATATTTCAGCCAACATTTTCTGAAAATATTCTGGAATTTCCAGAAATGCTTTACAGTGGGATCAGCAGCATAACTTCATCATAGTGATGCTCACCATCTGCTGAAGCAGACTTCATAAAAAAGTTAACATTTCTTGCTTTGGGATACCAATGAAAAAGGATCCATGAGAGAGTTTGCTATGATAATGTGAATGGTAAAATGCCCAACAGTCAGGCAGTAGCTTTTAAGGGCTTTTTCCTTCCTCAGTGTGAGAAAAACACATTTATTTATTTAGATCCTGTAAGGATGAACTGAGGATGCTTACAAACACTAGGCTGTGCAAAGGTTTAGATCCTTCATGCACTGTTTGGCAAAGTGTTGATGTCTGAAAACCACCTACATACTTCTGTAGCCTTCAACATGAAGTTCCTAGGGCCATAATTCTCACTGCATGGTCTACCATGAAGTTGTGATACTCCTATACTTCTCATTGTCTACTGTCACAACAGTTCCATGCCTACAATACCCAGTGAGCAATCAGTGACCATGAGCTCTGAATAGGCCCCCAAACTGCACCCTGCCTGTCAAGGACTGTGTTTGTCATCTGGGCTGCTTCATTCCATCTCAGCAGTATGGAACAGTACAGTGAGAAGATTAATGGAAGTGATATAGAATAGAAGCACCGCCAGGAAAAGTAGTTTTAAAGTGTCTATCACAATTGTTTCACATTGATTATGAAGCCTTCACCTGACTTGTCCTCTCTGAACTGCAAGGAAGGAGGCAAGCTCATAGGCTCATCCTGTCCATCCTAGCCTTAATGTTTGGCACAAGTGTCACAAGCTGAGGGACTGCCAAGAGGACAGGTGTCACCCTGGGATAGCATGGCAGCACTGATTTCAAGGAACTAAATTCACAAAATACCACAAGTAGTGCACAGAGTACAGTCAGAGTAGCTGAAAAATTTTTGATATTCTTCTATTCTGAGACTGTTACTTTGGATGACAAGTGGTCCTTATAAAATTTCCCAGATGTCAGGGAAGACCAAGAAAAAATAATATATTGTCTTCTTATTGCTCCCTTCCATAACATGCTTAAATATGTTAATAAGGGCTGAGTATACTGCTCCTTTTCCTGGCCTATCTTTATTAGTGTTGTTATGTGAAGACTGTAACTATCTATCTAAGCAAATTATTTAATGGGGGAAAAAAAAGTACTTTCAGTGACCTTAACATTGATTTTATCCGTGCATACCTTATTACACATCCATTGCAGCATACTTAATATTTAAAATAAAATATGCAACAGAATTTATATGGCCCTGAATTGGAACAGCAAAGATAGAGCTATTTCCAAGAATGGTTACATAGGTTTGTTCCCCATGTTTTTCAGTGCAACAAATGAGCAAGGATACAACTCTGGAGTATCTGTTAATAATATTTAAGTCAGGGAATAGGGCATCTTTCAGTGGCTCCAGCTGGATGTGGAGGAGCAACGACAATGCTGACCACTGAAAATGTAGAGCCATTTATGAGAAGCTCAGGAACAAAGCTCTCACCAAAGAGCACTTTCCTCCTGTGCAGCCTTCTGCACCTCATCTTTGCCAATTATCATTTTGAATATTTTTATTACTGTAAGTCCATGGAGTGATGATGCTGGTAGTTTCAGCTTTCTGAGTATCATTCAGGAAATATTTTATAATAATCCTAATTTTCAGGGAGTAGCCGTGTGCTGCTGAGAATCTTGTATATACATCTTGCATGTCTTGTATGAAGCAAGATATCCAAGTGTTAGCAGCACTGACGCTTGCTACTCTTGAAAATCTCAGCCAAAATATGTAGCATGTGTATGCAAAAGTGGCACTGTTTAATTTACTCTTGACTGGCACTTTTTTAAACACTGCCCAGCCATGTTCCTCAGTGGTGTTTCCCACATACCACAACCCCTTCTCTTCTGGCTATTATTAGTGAGACTTTAGTTCGTGTCAAATCAGAGCCAAATTCTGAACTGGATGCAGTACCTCCCTAAAACACCTTTTGTGGCCACAGCCATGGGGTCAAACACAAAGCCACCTTGCCCACAGATGCTGCCTGCCCACCTTGGGCTTCTTCCACAAGCAAGGATTGGGGAGGGAAGAGGCTAGGGAGAGGTTGAAGAGGAGTGTTGCTGGCTTAGGGAAATTTTTTAGCTCACCCCTTCATCCTCTAACCTTCTACCACCAACTGCAATGCCTACTCCCTGTGCTATGCAAGGAGTGGCTTAACAGCTGTAGTGCCTGAAGTTTTACATCTCTGCTTTTAGGGTCAGGTCTTGCCCAGCACACTGGAAAATAGCAGGTTCCTGGACAGCATGTTGAGTGGGAAAATGTGTGACCAATGCTGAATTCAGAAAGCTGCCTCCTGCCCTAGAGTTTGCCTCAGGGAAATAAATGTGTGTTTGAGCTGTCAAGAATCCATTATTGTTCTTGTTCAGAGATGAAGGCTCCTCCTACGTCAAACTAAGTCACAGCACTCTTGCTCTTTGATTGACTCATAAACTGGCTGACAATGCCATGACATTTTCTAGTGGCACACTGCAGTAGGCCAGACTGAATCCCCTAGATAGTCCTTCATAAGCCATGAAGAAAAAAAATCTTGCTAAAAGTGATTCCTTTTTTGTCAGATCAGATTATAAGTATGTGCACTTTGGTAACTCCCTTATGCAAGAAGGGAGCATTAGCACCTCCGTTTTAGTGGAAGGGGAAGCAAGACACTGTGAGACTTGCCTAAAAGGGAACTTAGCAGAGTTCTCAGAAATGGTTTCAAAGGAAGCTGTGCTGTCCTGGCATGGTGCTGACTGGGGCACCTCTCTTCCTTAGGCAGTGCATGGGGCACAGTGGCAGGCACCCCAACTTGCCTTGTGGACCACAGGTGCATTAAGCGGATGCAGAACTCAGCATTTACTGACAGACTTATGTATCCGAATTTAATAGATCTGTGGACTCAATCAAATCAAATCATGTTACTCCTGCTTGATCACTCAGGCTCTTTGATTTTTAAATCCTGAGCTTCACTCTGTCTTGGGCTTAGGAAGCAGCTCTAGGAACACTTCTTTCCTGGCAGCCTGGAGAGCTTGCTAGGATAGGAAATGGGGCTGCTGTTGAGATATTTCCAATTTTTGACTCTTTAAAAAAGTGACTGAATACGTGAATATACTGCTGTCTTGAAGGGGTTTTTAAAATCCTTTTTCTTCCCTTCCTTCTGGTCATATAGTATCTCAATTTATTTCATTTATTTACAGACCAATTTCTGGAAACAGCCATCTCAAAAATGTTCCTCTATCATAGTTATGTAGTAAATGATGATCATAAATATTTAAAACCCTGGGTACTTCAGTCTTACACTGATTTAGGTATTCAGGCATAACATCATTGAATTACATTATTCAGAGTCTATTCAGAAGTTATGTCATGTAAGTAAGGAAATATTTTCTGTCAGAAATACCTGACCTCCCCTTCTAGCCATCATTCTTCAGCCCAAGTTAGTGCTTCATCTGTTCATCGAAGCGGTAATTGCAACTCCTATATTTTCTCCCAGATTCTTTTTCTTATTTTGTTTCAAAAAACAGCTTTTCTTTTTTTTTTTTTTAATGATCAGACAAATTATTCAGCATCTCACAGTCACAATAAACACATTATAAAAGAAAAATGAAGACTGAATATGTCTTCTTTTGGAAACCACATCAATTGCCACCATTTTGCCTTGAAAAGACAAAGAAGGTAAGGATGTAAAGCCCAGTATCCTTCATGAAATTTCATCTACTGCATCCATGAAGAAAGCTAGAGACTTTCATTATTTCCCATGAGCCACAATATATGCTTGCTCAGCATGTGCTCACATGGTACCAAGAGCCTACAGTACATTAGAGGATGTTCTGGAGTGGCCTGTGTAACACATACACATTTATCCTGTGCTTAAGTACAAAATTCCACGTGTTATTGGAAAAGTTTTACCTCTCCAGGATCTGACTTTTCAGAAGTTCCCCTGAGAACTTTCTGACTCTCCATATCAATAATCACAAAAATGTCCATGAGACACAAGCTGAATGCAGTGGAAAGAGCAGTGAAACCCCGGGGCACTAGGTCAACTTCCACAGCAGAGATTATTCTGTATTTCTACAGTCAAGGCTCAGTTGAATAACACTGCAGTATTCCTGTGTTTGCAGGACACAGGGTGGCCTGGGACAGTGGCACTCATTCTCCCAGATGTGTATGTGCACCTGCTTGGATTTGCCATCCTGCCTGTGATGCTGGAAGCTTCTTTTCAACCTGCCAAAGTGGATTTCTGAAGTATTCCTATCACATTTCTGTCTGTGATTTCCCAGAAAGGAGAAGGATGAATTCACATATGGCGGCTAGCACATACACAGAATGCCCGAAGCTTGTGGAAGTTCAGATTTATTGCATGGCACAGAGAGGTGAGGAAGTATGTGCACCCTGGGCCTACTGGCAGGGGTGTGCCAGCATGTCAGCCCTGCCACACAACCACCATGGGGCCCAGGCTCAGCTCTGCTAACAGTCTGCAACCTGGTGGCTGCACACGAATATGTGAACACAGGTGTAGCTCCTGGGCTGGAGCTTGTGTGATGCTTCTAGCTTTTACTGTGTCCTACATTGAGTAGACATAGGCAATAGATGCAACTTGAGATACATACATATATATATATAACGACTAATTCACATGCATAACCTCATTCATACCAACATTGAGAAATGAGTAGCAGGAAAAAATATAGGAAATCCTGATCATCTTCTTTCCCATACAAAATAACACTTTTCTTTTCAGTGTTTATTCTTTTTGGATTTGATTTTTTTTGACATTGTTTTAAACACATCTAGTACATTTAGCATTAGGTAGAGACATATGCTTCACTTGTTCTTTCAGTGTACGTTTTCTGTACACTTTCTTGTGTACACTGTTCTACGTATACTTTACGTGTACTCTTCTGACTCATACACTTTTATTCTGATCTACACAGTATCTTTCTGACTGGTATGCTGTCTTTCAGACTCAGATACAAAGGATTGCCAAGGATTTGAGATTTTAAGAGAGATAGTAAGATTTTTCAAAGGGCTGTTCTCTATTCATTATATGTCTTCTCTGCAGAAATGATAAAAAATAAAACAATGTCTGGTTTCCAGAAAATTTTGATTGGTTTCATTGTGTTTTCCTAAAAACATCTATTTCCATCATATTACTTAAGAGTGTATGTAACTCCCCCATATGGCCAAGTCAATAGCTACTACAAACTGCTTAAAAATGAGGAAACGAAGACATTTCTGTTTGGACTGTGTATTTGCACGCCTCAGTAAAAATATTACTGTAACGACTGTAAGATCTGGCTGTACATTCTTTAGAGACAGAGCAGATTTCAAAGAGTCTTGTTTTGAGGTTTAGGCAAGTATCTACGTCAAAGTGCCAAACTTACCAATATCATGCAGTTATGCTGGCTTTTTTCTTCACTTCCCCAAGGAAGTGTGAGAGTATGCATCAGTGATCATCACAAAGATGTGAATAGACCACTGTACTCAAAGGTTTGTATTAAAATGATATGTGTGTGTAGATTTCCAATGGGTTTTACTGCTGCTGTGTATTGTCTGTGTGATGGTAAATCCTCAGAGCTCTGCTAAAGTTTAAAGATATTGCAGAAGTTTACACAAACATCTGCAATTTCTGGTTTCATGGCCTAAACTGGACAGCTGATATCCACAAAGAGATTTAGAGCATGGCAGAGCCCTGCAAGATGCTTAAAATCTGGGAAACAGTGATAACAGAGCTGTAATTGGCAAAATGAGATTTTTATCTGGTCCTACTGCTTCTGCACTTTTAAAAGTGACACAAACCCAAGAGCCCTACTTGCCAGTAGCAAGAATAAGAGTGATGTAAACTAACACTCATAGAAATCTTTGAGAATGCATGTAAAATTCAAAGCACAGGAGGCCACTCAAGGACCAAGCCTGAGCAAGAGTTTCTCCCACTTTTACCAAGGCAAGCTTGCCATCAACCAGCAGTTCTTGACTGTAACCTCTCACAGTCCCCACCAATGAAGAAAATATACATTTCAAACTTAATCCAGACTGCCACATGGTAAAGCCATCTGGGAGGATATTTTGAAGGAAACAGATGGAAAAGGAAGAGATTCCTTTGAATGTAGTATAAGATTTACATTATCCTCCATGAACTTCCCTGTAGTCCCCATGTTTACATAATTTATCACTATTTCCTTAGACAGCTCAGATTAGAAAGCATGCATGAGCTCATGTTCTTGTTGTTAATTCTGAGTCTGAACCTCTCTACTTTAAAGGGAAATTAGGTACTATAAAAAGAAATCAGAGAAAAGCAACCAGACCTGAGTGAAACCCAGCAGCATGAAGTTCTTGATCATCCCAGGAATTACACTGTTTTACCTCTCCTTCTTTCAGCCTCAGGAAGACACTGTCATGAGCATTTGCTCACAGTGATAAATTTTTGTTCTTTGCTATGCACCTATAACAGCAAAACTGAAATGGTATGGTACTGTAAGCTTGAGAGTGGGGCCAGTTAAAACCCAGGAAGGGTTGAAGACAAGTTCAGTGATTTCACTGATCATCCTTTTGCCTAAGAATTTAAACCAGAAATGTTGTCTGTGTAAAGATATGGCATATAAAAAATTTAAGGTGTTCTTTCACCAGTCAGTTATGGTAACTGGAGAGATCTAAACAGCCTTCTCTCTCCTTTCATGTATTCTTCTGTGCCTCCTTGCTTTCTGCACAAACACTTCCATTACTAATGGGAATGTCAAAGGGCTTTCCCTTCTCTGTCTCACTCTCTCTGTCTCTGCCTACAGATATGCTGCTGAGGCACCACTGCAGCAGTGGTGGCATCCAGCTGGTTGACACATGCTACAGTATCCCTACCAGAATCACTGCTGCAGCAAATGGTCAGGAAAATCCATATGGGGAATGCTAGTGTTTCAGTTCAAATGCCTACATCATTTTGCCATCAATTAAATATGTCACTACTTTGTTCTGCTACAAAACAACAGACTCCAGGTCCCCTCTTTGTCCTCCTACACCCCAGCCCAGCGTCAGTCCCAGGTACTTCCTCCTCTCATGCACCCAGTGTTGCACATGGTTATTGTGCAAACAAAACACTTGCAGGAGTCAGTGCCTGGGGAGCTTGGAAACCTGGCAGCACTATAAGGCCATTGGCAAGGGTTTCTGCTAGACTAGGCTAGAGCCATCAGTTCTAGACCGCTTCTTTCTGCTGACCTCAGTGGGATTGAGCTCTGAAGCGTACCAGAGGAAAGGCAACATTAAGAGACTCCCAGGAGTCTCTGCCTCCTAGATTTGGTCTCCTCTCTGCAGCAGGGTTTAACCTCCCTGTCTCTCAGGTGCCACAGAGGAGATAGCTGGCTCTGTGCCCACCAGCAGATTTACTACCATCTTGTAGTAGGAATAGCCTGATTGTAGCAGTAAAGTTTGAAGGATATAAGCAAGACACGGAGAGGAAATATCTTCTGTTAGAACAGCTTGGTGAATTGTGTGGTGTAGTCAGACCATACATAGTATGTCGCTGGGGATTTAGGCTGTGTTTTTTGCATAAACTGGCCTAACAAAAGATAGTACCTCTCCTTGCAAAACTTAACCTTACTTTAAAGTACTACTACATTCATCCTGTGTTTTACCTCCACCATTCAAAGAAATTAATATTATTAGCTGTGCCATGGATTCATCATTGCTGCAACTGTATTGATTTCTTTTGTAGAAATCTGATTCCTGCACATGCTTTGGAGGGTTACATCATTTTCCTCCTTCAACTCATGGCTAGGATATTTTCTGCTTCTATGCAACAGCTCCTAATTCAGATTGCAGTTGATATTATGACAACTGTACACTGTATAATAACGTATTAGAACCATAAGGTGGAAAAGTGAAAGTATTATTCCTTTCTAAAGGCAGACCTCTTTCCAGAAGAGCAATGGACCCCTTATGCTCTTGACTCAGCAATCATTCATGTACATGCAGGTACAGCAACACAGCCCATGGACCCTGCCCAGCAGTGATGGACTTGCTCCCGTGCCCAGAGGTTTTTCTCTGTTGGTGCACATATAACAAAGTGTTAGAGTTAGGTTCTTGGGGTTCTTGGGTTCACAGGGCAGGCTGGGAGAAGAAAAAGAAGTGGATAGTAACTGCAGTGTTTGACTGGTTTCATTACACTTTGTGGCTTGCAATTTTTTTCAAAGTGTTAAAAAAGTATAATACTAACCAACACAAAAAATTCCAAGGTGTTAGTCTTTATGACAGATCCAGTCTAGTTATCAAGTTCAGCCTATTATATTTTGTGGATTTAGAGAATCCTTTAGTGTGATGATGCAAAGTTATGCAGTGCAAAGGAGAGCCCCTTTATTCCAAAAAACGGGCTTTTTTGAGCAGTTAGCTGGTTTCAGTTTACACAGTTTTAAGGCACAATAAGCCCAAGTCAACCAACCACCATACACCATGATGTGGACATGTGGCAGTCACACAGCCTGTCTCTCATCTCTCTCTACCCCTATTCCAGCTGAGTCACTCTCCCATAGTTCCCTTCTACTTAGCCAAAGCAGCAGGCCTGAGCCATGATTTTACAAAAGTAACAAGGACTTTATTTTTTAAGGCTTTACCTATATGCAATGTTTTAGAAAAGTAGAGAGATGGGTTTTATGCATACACCCCTCCTTGCTGTAATGCACTTCCCACCTATCCACATTCAGGACACACAGAGATATTTAGTACATGCTGGACTCACACCACGGAAGTGTGCATGTGTGTCTGCATTACCACTGCAAGGTGACCAATGCAGAAAGAGGACAACTCTGAGCAGGCACTGTCCAGTGCCTCCTCCTCTTTCCCAAGGGCTACCACATGAATTGTTCTGGTGGTTGTGCCTAGCATGCCAATAGCTGTCCCCCAACTCATATGATTGATGCATTTCCCTTCTTTCTTTACAGTAAAAGAGGCCAGTTGAAATACTGAAAAAATACTTCACTTAATGTAGTCTAAATAATTTAAATTAGTTTCTCTTACCTGAGCAGGCTTCTTTTGAACCACTTGCTGAGGCTGAAAAGTAAAACAAAGGCACAGTGAGAAACAAAATTAAGTGTGAGCACTTAACTGTGACTTTATGAGTGCTAGGAAAAATATTTTCAGCAACAGAAATAAAACCCAGGAAAAGCCCACAGTCAGAAATTGAGAGATGAACATACCCAGCTCTCACATCCAGCCTCTCCTATACCTATCTACAACGTTGCTCTGAAGTAGTTCTACTATTAATCACAGTAGTACTACTGTGGATGAAGAGGAGTATGTTAAGTTTGTACAACTAAAACCAAGGTGAAATCTAATTTAGCATGTGACATCTTTCAGTTCTTCTAATGCCTTAACTTATCAGACCACGAGAGTGACCTGATCTTATCACTAGATTTTGGTCTCTGCTGCTGCTCTCTTATGACACTCTCAGCTGTGAGTGGAGTGTCCTGCTGTGGGGAAGCCCTCCCTATTCACCATGAGCAGGGTCAAAGCTCAGGCAGAGAGATGAAGGATACATAATCCCATTCCTGAGCCATGGCTTCCCACTTGACCAAAGCCACCCTTGCCAAAATCCAGAAGACCGGGATTGACAGTGGCTCCAGCCCTTGGAAGTTCTGGTTTGAGACCTTCAGCTGCATGAAGGTGATGCTGTGCTGACTCTTGCAAGCCTATTGGTGTGATTATGGGGATGCCCACCATTGGCCAGGTTGGGTGTGTCCATGTGCCTGTGCAGGACCTGGTGGCATCACCATGGATTCTCAGCAAGTCTCTCTCCTGGCTGGAAAACGCAGACCTCACATGAGTCAGAAGACCCACCAAGGTGCCAGTGCACTTCATCCCCACTTGGAAGAAGAGGAGTACCAATTAAGGAACAAATACAGACATGCTTAAAATACACCAGCACTGCCCAGATGATGGGATGACCCGTGTGTGTGCTAGGAGCAGCATGGAACAATGAGACCATAGATAAAGGATGAGATCCTGACACAGAAAGGACAAAAAGGCTTTTCTTTACTTCAGTGGGACAAAGTTGCTGCCTGCCCCTCTCCCCCAGACATTCTGTTTTTAAATTCTATGAATCACACCCAATGATTTTTTTCCTGCTCTTCCTTCCTGCTTTTTCCTAATCCCAGCCATGATTTTAGTGCCTTGCTTGGGCAGAAGCCAACATGCCATCCCTCTGCACAGCACAAAACCTAATTTTCATGACAGTGTAGTAGGAAATAACTGGAATATTTCTGAATAAGCAGTTCAGTGTAATTGGCCTTTCAGAGCAGTATTTCAGTGGGAAGGATCAATGAAAATGTAAATGAAATGCAACAATTAAATTCAGGCTGCCCACCACAAGTATCCCATTTTAACAAGAGATGCCTTGTTTATTTTCAGTCTTTTTCAAACTCAGTGGAATCCTACTGCCCTTATATTTTTGTATACAACAGGCTCCAAGTTCTGCTCCCAAATAAATATGAGAAAAAAAAACCAAAACCTATGTGATGACTGGGTCTGTCTTTAAACTTCAGGGTCGACCCTTTCCTTCTCCATTAAATTCCCTTACAATGGAGAAGCTATTATCAAGGCACACATTTTACTGATGCCTTCTCCAGGTGGACTGCAGCCCCTGAACTCATTAATGGACATTTTCTGCCCTTAGGCAAAGGAACGATTAGTTTTAAAGGAATTTACAGAATTCATTGAGCTCTTCTGTAATCTGCCAATAGTTTTCCTTCACTTTATTTTATTTTTTTTTGTCTGTTGATTACACCTGCACATGTGTCTACTCCCAAACCACATGAAATCCACAGACATTTTTAGAGGCTGACTGTTTTCTCCAGCTCAGAAATCTCCATATATTTTTGGCCATGCACTCTATGCTCATGTGACTCTCACTCACTGTAGCTCAATGAAATCTTCTGAAAGAGCTGCCAACTCACCATATTTTCCATGAATTAGGTCCTGACACTTCAATGAGAGGAAAGACAATGTCTGAAATAAGGCCAGCTCTGGCTTTCTGCCTAGTATGTGTCACAGTAATTCTACCAGCTGCCCTTCTACACAGCGGTTCATACTTTTCAGACCACCAGAAAGCCCCTTGAATACGTTCAGTGATAGCTGGGGCTTGAGCTTCCAGCATGTTTTCCCAGCCTCTGGCACCCAGTGGCTTTGGACTGGACCTTGAAAGTTTTTTTGCATATGTTTGTTTTGTTTTGTTATTTTTATGAATGGCTTCCACAGGGGACTCTGACTCCAGCACAACCCTATCCAGCCATTCATAAAAAAGCAGAGGGAAAATATTGTACTTTGCCCAGTTGGAAACGTTTTTTTCATACTGACCAAGGCTTTCAAGAATTTTAGTCATTCAAGACCTTTGCTATCATAGTGTTTCATGTCGAGAGTTCCTTGGCAGTGCTTGCTTACTGCCAGCTAGGTTTCCACTGGAACTGGGATCTGGATTTCAGTATATGTTATGATTGCTCCCTTAAATGGAAGCAGCTTAGCTATGCAAGGCCAGAAGCAGGGCTCAGTCCCTCAGTCAATATTAGTGACACACTGGGAGCTGTGCCCACTCATGTCACATTGAGGGCTCTGGCTTGTGGCAGCTGAATCACTGCAAGTGCCAGTTTTCAAAGGCATTGCTTTTCCTGCTTCTGCCTGGCTGAGTGGGAAAGGTGGCTGGACATATACATCCAGTGAGGTCCAGTCCTGTGAGGACTAGTGCCTGCTCACTAAGGTCACCCTGACCAGAACAACTGAGGTGTTCAGGAATAACGAGACATTTCCCAAGCACCCCTTTAATTTCTTTAACTGCTGTGGATGTGATGCCTTTGAACCATTTTGACACACTGTAGATACTAATGCTTCAACTTGCTAAAGTTTGTGTTTATTGAGTTAAAAGACCTTTTCAGGGCTTTGAAAGTGACACCTCTGATTCACAAGTGTTGCATCTGCATGTTCAATTAACTGGAAAGAAAGGCAATCTGCCTTGGTTATGGAAAAGACTGAACTATAAGACAGCCATGAACAAGAGACTTTAAATAGGTGCTCTGGAGCAAAATAAAGTTGTAAGCAAGGAAAGAGAGCTCTGAGCTATTACATATTGTCCCTGCTAGGAGCCTGCAAAGTAAGATGGTAGAACTTCTACTCTGTCAGAGGTTCTCTCACTTATGTCAGCCATCTCAAGAGATCTGAGCAACACAGCACTTTCACATTTCATTTTTTATCCTAAGTTTGAAAAACAACTATTGTACACTGCATGTACATCAGCTGATATTCCACACACTTGAAAACAAACTTCAGGGGTTTTTACATCACATACAACTATGGGTCAACACTAGGTATCTTCTTAAAATATGTATGAGACAGAAAGAACAAGTGACAGTGTTGGAAAAATCCTATGACCTGGTCATTTAAATGTCTATCAAACAAGAACAAATCCAAAATGCATCAGTATTTCTTCTGCAATGCTTAAAATATTAAGTATGTGAGCTAAGGCAAAAGATAATAATTTAAAACTTGAGGATAATATTCCTAACTTTGAATAGGAAAAACCCCACAAAATGCCTGGTAAGGAGAATACACAAAATTTTGATGGTTTTATCTTTGCTGTAAGTTTTGAACGTTAAAAGCCCAACTGTTTATCTTCTACACTTCTTCTACTCCTCCCCTGTCACACATCGCTCTTTTTTTTTTTTTTTTTTTTTTNCAAATTCTGTTATTTTATGCCAATATTATACATATATCCTTAGAGCTCATACTGGTCAAACAATTTCTTTGCTTTCTACATGAGAATAAAAGAGCAGCCTCATGTGATGAGCTCATATTCATCTTCTACCAAAGTCTAAAGTTGTATCAAATTCGGTTTCTCACACTTTCCATTCACAGAAGTCCTTACCCTGTGACTTTTCCTAATGTTATAAAGCTAAGGAAGGAAAGTGGAAGGTTAAGGGTAAATCTGTATCAACTAGTATGAGCAATACTGGAACAAATTTTTAATGATCAGAAATAAAAGCATTAGTTTGAATGCAAATCATCCCAACTGCTATTCCTGAATCTCCAAGGATCAGCTGCACACACACAGTGCTCTTGGATTTTTGTTGTAGATGCTTGTGTCTTTCTCTTCAAACTGAGTATTATGAAGATGTTTGACTGGTGCTTCTTGGCAACAGTGACTGATTTTTTTCTGACAGCTTGACACAGGTAAGAGATTTGCATGGAGGTAGCTCTGCTGGAGAGACTAAATGGCCATGATGGAAACTAATACCAAGTTAGGATGACATTTATAGTGCTGACAGCTCAGTGTTGTGCAGAGATCATTAAAATAATTTCATAGGTCATCCAAACACTTGTAGTTCTAAATTAAAAGATGAATAAAACCATATTCAATCTTTTTATCTGTGTACCCTTGAAAAATCAGGAAGTTCATATTATACCAGTTTAAACCAATATAATCCAAAATAAATCATGTCTTACAAGCAGTTCCATATGACAGCAGGGTAACTACCATTCTGCCCTACAGCTTTAATTGGTTTGAGTCCAGCCTTTCTTTCCCTCTTCCAGCACAGAATGATACAGTTCTGGGACTAGGGGCCCACAAAACCTGCCAGGAAACCCTCACCTTCCAGCAAAAGCCACTTGCAGTATCCTGATCCTTAGCAGAAATTGCATGGGATGATATCTACCTTTCACTCCTCAAGTCAAGGTATGCTCATGGCTTGCTTTAGTAATCATCTCCCTTTTGAGGCAGTAGCAGAACTGCTTTTTTATCCCTTCAGTAGTGAGGGGACTTGTGTTTTGGAAGCACAGGTCATGAATTCTCCTGCCTCCATCACATGTTTGCAGTCAACTGGCAACTGTAGTGTCTGTGTATGCACACTGCTGTGGGTCATTAGAATTTAACAGCAAAACCATCTGGCCCTTAGAGTTCAAAGGAGATTTCACAGTTCTCTTTGCAGTCTCATAAGTGAGGCTAATAGTAATCTGTGGAGAATTCTGGCAAAATCCGTGAAACTATTCTTTATTTTCTATCCTACTTGGCACTCCTCTGAGTTTTTAATACAAAGCCAAATAATTGCAAAAATATTTATTACCTTTTAAACTGACCTTCTCTGACTGATGCTGGAAAAGTCTGCAATATGTCAGAAGCTGCACCAGTTAGTTGATGATAAAGAGTATTTCTCTTCCACTTGTTGGGGAGAGCAGAGAGCATCAGAGTTTTCCAAGTACATAGAGTGACTTTTAATAGTTATTTGACCGGCATAAAAATTTATATTTAATTTGGCAAATTCAAAGCACACTGCTTCAAATGACTCTTTTAGTAGTCTTAAAATTCAGGCAGTGGCACATATATCCAGTTACAGATGTATATATCCCATGGAAGTCAAGAAACTGACTTCATCGGGGTTAAGATTTCATATATTTTGTTTACAAAAAGCTACTTTCACTACAAAATATCTGCAAGCTGCTTCATTTGGAATGGTTTTATGTTCTGAGAGGAATAAAACAGTGAGAGAAATGTATTTAAAAATCCAATTCTGTTTTATTTTATGCTAAGATAATCCATTATTTCTTAGTTGCTTTGACCCATCCTTACTCCCACCATTACAGACCTTGACAAGTACAGATTTAATGGTTAGAACAGGAAGGGAAAACCCTTCATTTTTATCAATCTGCTAGCTAAACTGTCAGTTCAAGCACAACAATATTCCAGTAAGTTTATCAAGGATATAATCAAAACTCAAAGCATAGTAGCTGTTAGTTCAGTGTTCTTCATAGATATTATGAACTTTTATAATGTTTCAGCCAGTATTGGTTACATTTCCATAAAATATTTAGGGCAGTGCAGCTTATAAAATATCCATCTAATGGGCCTTGTATCTCTGTTTCAATACAATAAGCAAAGTTTAAATTGGTGTTTTCATCTGAAATCAATATAGCTCATCAGAAGAAGGATCTGCTGTTGCTGACTGCACTTCTTCAGAGTCACTGCTGCTCTGTGGGGTTTCCCTGTTACTTCATTATCATCTGTCACACACTTGATAAGCTTTCCTGATGCATTTTGCTTAAGTTTAGTTTGGCACCCTCTGCATTTTGCTGCTAAAATATTAAGAAGTATTTCAGTCTTTCAGAATGGTTCTAGCACACAGTTCAGCATTGAGGTTTCCTTGATATACACTCAAGGAAACATGAGCTGGCTCTTTTGTCTGGCAAATGTCATATGTGTCTCTCTATTTATAACTCCCTACACAGACAGACTATTGAGAAAGCCAGAGGGGAGGTTTCAGTCATTCTTAGCTATAGCGCTAAGAAAAAGCCTTACATTTTAGTGGACAGAAATATAAATTTTAAGTTATTTGCAAACAAACTCATTATTCAGGGATAAACTGATCAGAAACTACTTAGTTTTATGCAGACCTGTCCAGACAAATAACTACTGTGCAACTGTTTATCTCCAGACTATCTTCTCTGTTTGGATACAGCAACTCCTGTGTTCACCATGCATTTCTTTTGGCCCATGTGGAAATGATTTTTGGTCACTGCTAAAGAGGCGCAATTTGAATGGATGACCTAGAGGTGGAAAGCACTGTATCACATTACAATCTGGTTCCAGCTTTGGTTTTAGAGTCTTCTCTCTCTTCTTGCTTAGGCACCTCCCGCCATATGGACTAAAAATCCAGGGCAGTTTCTGCTGCAGAGGTCATTCCCACTGGAAATGGTGCATGGAGCTAATCAGAGCTGCAGGACTGTCAGCAATGAACTCATCTCTGGACCTGACGGCCAGGAGCTCCCGAATACTCTGGACCTTTGCACTGATCTCCAGTGAAGTTACAGAGTAAATTGCATCAGGAAGTTGCAAACAAGCCAACCTGCTGCAAAATCCACTGCTGTTTGGAAAGTGAACTCTGAACTTCAGTGGTTTTGCTCAAAATCTAACTGTTGTCAGGCAGCATTTCTCTTTATGGCCTCTGATGTCCACTCTTCCAAATTTTGAGGTCACAAAGACATCAGCTCATTCAGTAACAGTCTTTGTGTCAGTTAGAAACCTGAAATACGCACAGCCCATTTTCCACAATGTAGACTTAGATATAAACAATCAAATTAATTTTTAGGCCTATGAAAGCTTCTGCTAACAACAGGTCCAAGCCTAGAAACAGGAATGGACATGGAACTGAAGCGGCAGTGATTGAAAACAAAAGGCAAACTGCTCCACTGGGCAGACCTGAGACTACGGCAGCAGTATCAGGTGGTAACCCTGTCCCTGGATATTCCCCTTCACCACAGTGATGATGCAATGGCCATGCCACAGCACGGACCTGTACTTCTCAAGAAGCAGAATACTGATGAAAATACAGTATGCACTTCCCTTGGCCCTCAGGCACCTTCACCACTCTGGAAAGGCAGCCATTCAAGCTACCTTGAAAGCTGTGAGATTTCAACCAAGCAGTTGTGACCTCCCTCACATATTCCCAGTGGCAGTGTGTGGCACGTCTCTTAGTTTAGCATTGCATACTACAAGAGCTGCTGCTTCCAGAGATTTGTGCTTGCTTTAGTGAGATACATCTCAACCAGAGCAGGACAGCATCAGAGTGGGCACTGTGGGAAGACAGGTACAGGTGTGATCAGCCTAGAAAACCTTCAGACTTCACCAAGAGGAGAAAACAATCCAGTCCAGGACCTCTGACTGGCTCATATCTATACCACCTTTCTTCCAGACTGCTTAGAAAGAAGAGCCTGGGTTGTGCTACTTCCTTAACCACATCTGTTACGTGGCAGAGGACAAGATGGTGAAGGAAAGCAAGCTCCCAGCTGCACAGCACAGACAACTAACTACAGGGCATTGCTTGAGACTGTCTGTGTTCAGGCACTGCTCAGCTCACTGAGTACAGACACAGCACTAGGTACTGTTAAGAGGAGCTATCTGCCCCCTCATCTGCACAAACTGGGGTAAGGATACAAGAGATCTTAGGCAGCCATTTTTGCACAGCCATTTCTACTCCTTCAGGGATACAAAGCATCTTGCACAGAACTATGTGGTCAGCCCCAGGCACAGCCCTCACCTCCTGCAGGGGCTTCCCTCTCCCATTCAACCCATTGCCTCCCTGACCTCCCATTGCCCTCTGACGGCTGGGCAGGGTTTTCCTCCAAAGAAAAAGCACACAGGGCAAGGAAGGCAAATCGCCTGTGCCTGGTTGATTTTCTGCAGCTGAGGATCTGGCCTGAGGCATTTCTCTTGAACTTCTTTGTCTGAGCAGATCCATTGATAGCCACATGGTTGGCTGGGGATGTTTTTGTATGTCTGGGATATACAGATGTCTGATAGCTGTCTGTCTATCGAATAGATTTGATAATTATTACTCTGCCTCCAGGACACTGATGCTGCTGAGAGTGCCTGTCAAGAGTCCAAGCAGAGACTGCTGACATTCTGGCATAATTTCATAAAAAGTCAGTGTCCAAAATAGAAGTACATTTTCCACATACTTGAAATATACCAGGTGGCGAGTTGTTGCAATTAATCCACTTCCTGGATTGATATATTTTGGGATCATTCTGGTGTGTGGTATGTTAAATACTGAACTCAGTTCATATTCTTCATATTCTTTCTTAAATGGAAATTACTTTCATTATGTCCAAAGGCATGATTTTTGGATCCTTCTTGCAAAGCAGAAAAAACCCCCCACCATTCCATTGCATTTCTCATGTGATTTCACTCCTTAACAGCAATTTCATCACATGCATCATTGAGAAATCCATGCAACACAGTAATGTATTTTAAAAGCCAGTAGCAAACAGCTTTTTTATCTAACTAGATAAAAAATGTATAAATAATTTCATAAATGATTGCAAACTCAACATCTATCCTACTGTCAATATCCTACTGTCAGTCTCTCTACAGCAGCAGAAATATGAATAGTGCTTCCCTTGGTCTGAAAGAGAGTGAAAAAAGTAGAAGAGAGAAAGGAAGAAAGAGATTCTGCTCTTTATAATCCTGGTGTAATTTTGGAGTTGTTCTATTTACATCCCTGAACAGACTCTGAATTTAACCCAGTCTAGGAGAGAAGAATTTGACTGTAATTTTACAGGACAATTACCTGACTGTCTAGCCATAGTTATTTAATAGCCTTTTGGAAGCTACATGTGACCTAAAGATCCTATTTGTTGCTTGGATCTAACAATGTTAACATCAAAGGTATGTGTGTAAGGTATGCACGCAAATCCCCTGCAGATTTTTTCATAATAGTACTGAAACCTGACACCACATCAAGAATGCATCGCCTGGAGCACCCTACTACAGCCCCACTCCCTTGTAAAGCTCAGCGTGGTTTCCTTGCTCATAGAGCTCCATCCGCCACTTGGAAAGCAGCCTGCTTTTACATGTTAGAGCTGCTAGGGAGGGCTTGTGAACATTTTAGCAAATGCAGGTCGTTTCAAAGAATAGGACTGATGGATATTGATTCTCAGTTTCTGAAAACTGTCCCGTAATTTATTGCTTCTGTTGCTGAAGTAACAAAACCCAATTCTTCATGCTGCAAAAAACGTAGCTAAGTTCCCTCCTTGGCTAAAATCTGCCCTTATTTCCAGAGTCTATTGCAAGAGCTAAGTGCTTCCATCTTCCAATTAGTTACATTTTATTGTGCTTGGAACCTCTGTGGTTTGGGACATGCCAAAAATATACCAGTTGGTAGTATCTGCGGCTAGGTGGTCCTGGCAGCAGAGGTGAAAGCAGCTTGCTGGATGAAAGAAGCAGAAGGAGAGCTGGCCTCCAAATGCTGCTGTAGTTGGCAAAGAGAGGCATACACTTTCTGGGAATTAAGTGTGCTGGGTAGATAGGAGCTTGTTTTGCAGCTGAACAGATCCACGAGTTAGTAGATCAGCACTAGATAATTACCAGCAGCTGCAAGATCATTCTAGCACTGGCAGTGATGTGGCCAAGGATACTCTGATACCGTAGATATTGACAGGTAAGGGTGACGGTGTGGAGCAAGGTCCTTCTGCTGGTGGTCAGCAGGCTGCTCCCAGGCATCTAAATATCCCTACATTCCATGGCTGTGACTGCCCAATCACAAGCAAGACTTTCTCTTGAGAAAGGACCCTGGGAATATGACAGTGTGCCTTAAGGCAAGCCCCATGGACACCAGAAGTTGCTGTGAGTCCACTTCTCTCTCAGGCTATCCCCATGATCAGCAAAGAGGTCACCAGCAAAGGAAGGACAACAACTGGAGCAGGGAAACAGCAGTATTGCTTGTGCCATCATGCGTACACCTAGGAGCTCCTGGAAATCTTTGGCTAGTAGGGAACAGTGCTGGGAAGTTCTGGTTGGGTTGCATAGTGGGAAAGATGCAAAGGGATAGAAGAAAGGAATGAAAAGGCGCAAGGAGAGATGGCAAGACCAAACACATACCCCCTTCTCTGCTTACACACAAATGGGAACAAGGTCTCTGCACTGCCATTTATGTGCAAGAAACTGAAAGGAAAAACAGAAACACATTGTTCACATTTCTTTTTTGGCCACCAAGCTCACTAGATGGCTTTATTGTCATACTTTTGGCTTCTATGCTCTGAAAGTGTGTGCATTACTGACATATTTTGAGGGGTTTGTGGAGTTTTTAAAGA
Source organism: Aegithalos caudatus (assembly GCA_013389925.1). Lineage (NCBI taxonomy): Eukaryota > Metazoa > Chordata > Aves > Passeriformes > Aegithalidae > Aegithalos > Aegithalos caudatus. The sequence goes on from WEIU01004140.1 coordinate 43,397, forward strand.
GAGCAAATGGGATGTTTGGTTAGAAAGAATCTTCTTAGGTACCTGTGGGTTTTTCAGATTTTAGGATCAGATGCATTTCTGTAGGCTTTGTGGTAGTGCTTTGTCTTCTCAGATGACAAAAATGGTCAACAGAAATGCAAAGGCTTTGGGACTGTACTGCCCTGGAGAGCGGAGGATTCCATCCCACCTGCAAGGCCAATGACAGAGGATCCACAGGAGGATGTGCTCTTCCTGAAGAACTCCAGCCACCTCTCAGCACAGCAATCTGTGCAGCAGAGGGTCTGCTTCATCTTTTTGGCTGGAGGCACTGGAAACAGGACAGCCAGGATATTCACTGTTTATTATACAAGCACATAAAAAGGGCGGGAGACAGTGATGGGATAAGGAGTTGCCCATGCCACTTTGCCTTTCATCACCTCTCAGGAACTGTCTGTCTTCGAGGCTAATTTAGATGCATTTACATAATAAATGTGTGGCCTTTTCAGCCACATTTTTTCACTTTAATTTCTGCCTGCCCTTGCTGACACATGCCCTTGGAAATTTGTGGTTATTTTCCTCATTCTGCACTGTGGAATTGTCCTCTATTGCAGTTTTTTCTTTCATAGTTAAGCAAACAGCCCATGGAACTGATCTAGTCTAGCTCTGTTTTACTTAGCAAATACTGGGGGGGGGGTATTTTCTTTCTTTCTTTCTTTTTTTTTTTTTTTTTTTTTTTTTTTTTTAATTCATTCCCTATTGAAAAGACAATGCTTTGCTGACTGTAAATTGGTTTGCAAGTCCAAAGAAGATGATTCCATGAGTCTTCCAGATGCATCATCACAGTTTCAGACAGCTTCCTGACTGACAAGAAAGCCAGAACTCTCATGAGATCTCCACATTGGGATATTATTAATAAACATCCTGTACCTCAGGGGCAACCCACCCAACAAGCAAGTTCCATATATGGATGGCTCTTGGAAGCATCAGTGTTCTCCCTCTCCTTACTCCTAAGTGTGATGGGCCCAGCTCTTGGGGTGGGATTGGTTGAATGGTCCCTTACAGAGGTATAAGGGCTCTATGCTCAACTCTAACTATGACTTAATACATGATGACAAACCTTTCACATCCATGCTAATCCCATGTCATGATGATGTTTGCACTTGGACCAACTGTCAGACATCAGACCAGATGTCTGATGAAAAGCAGAATCTACACATCCTTGAAGGTAAGGCACAGTGAAAAGGGCCGTCAGAAAAGAGAAGGCAGAGTAATTTTGCACTGATGAGAATTCTGGCAGGGAAGACCCAGCCTAGGGAGCTTTAGATTAACCTACTCTCCCCTAGAAAACAGTCAGCCCATTTATAATTTTGCATGGTGACTTGTACCACTGGCCAGTAATACCTGGGACTGCCCTTTTCCTCTGCTTGTCTCAACCCTGATACACTCCAACTACAAGGCTGCCAATGTCATGGGAGTCTTCACTGTGCAGGTGTTATGTTCCTTGAAGATGGGATGCCAAGGAACCACAGAGACTTGATGAGCAAAAGCTCTAATACATTCTCTGAATAGCATCCTGTAATAAGACAAATACAGAAAGGAGACTGAAGACTACAGAAATAATCACAATCTGAACCTGATCTATTAGTGAAGAGTAGACAATGGCAAACTTCGAGTGAAAAAACTTGGAAAGTGCCTGGACACCACCATGATGACCATATTTGTCTATCCTTATGGTATTGCTCCAGTGCATTTCTCTTGGTTTTCTTTTCCTCAAGTATATTTTCCTTAACCCTCAGTGTTCCTTTAGAAATGGAAATTGACTCATTACAAGACAATCAGTAATGTCCTGTAATACTGTGCATGGGTCATACCAATACTATCCAGTTCAACAGATAAGACTTTCCTATCAAAAGCTTAAGAATAGATAACTAAAAGCAATCACAATATTTGAATACGTGATTTTATATTGGGTTATCCTTTTCATCTCTGCAGATCCTAAAGTGATTTGCAAACTCCAAGTGACACAAGAACCTTATAAAGGGATATGTTTCACTCTGCCCTGCAAAGTAGCCATTTCTGGGATGAGGTCTGGCAGCACATCTAACAGCACCAGACAGTACACATACAGTTTGGAAATGAGGTGAAGTATAGCATACCCAGTGTACATGGCAGAGAAAGTCGCATGTAATTAAACAAACTGGACTTTAGCTAGTACACTGGGCTCAAAACCCCAGTGGCCTTGGGGACTCTGATGATCACAAGTGGTCAGGGCCTTGATTTTACATCTCATCCAAAAAGCAACACCTCCAGCAGCAACTTTCCTGAGTATCATGCAATATCATTCTTTCTAAGCGAATCAGAAATAAAAGAGCATCCCAGCACAGCGGCTAGGGATCCCTGGGGGTATTTACTTTGCTTCTCAGTTAGCCTGTATAATCTGATACCCCAGAGGACACATACATCCCCATTCACATCCCTGGTGTACAGAGAAAACAGCACATTGCTTCTGTTCTGCAGGAACATCCACACAGTTCCAGAGAAATCAAACAGTAAGTTATGAACAAGAAAAACTGAAGAAGTTGACAAAAAATCCACCAATCAGATGCACAAAACTAGAAATCTCAAATTTGTTTGAACAATCTTAGAGAAGTGGACCGAGCTCAAATCCATTGGGCTGGTAGCATGAGCAGCTCCATGCAGGAGAGTGTAGGGGCTGTGGCAGTTGAAGGAAATAAATCTTGGGGGTTCTACAATGTTAGACGATATATACGTATTTCAGCTATAAAGTTATATATAATATAGGAATATGCTGCAATGCATGTTCAGGATCAATTTAAAATCAGTTATCAGTCTTTGCTTTAGGTAGGCGCTGGTTTTGAACACACTTGAGGAAACAACATTACATACATAAGATTGTTTTAAATGGATTTCACTCAAACGAGATACAAGTGACACTACATGAAGTGTAGACCAGCAAGCGTAATAGATTGTCTCCTTTATATGAAATCAGAAACCAAATTGTGAGTTTTGATTGACAGTAACATTGTCCTATATTCAAAGAAAAATCTAACAGAAAAAGCAGAAACACAGGCATGTTTGCTCTTGATCTCATGTTAGAAGCTTGAGTAAATGTCTGTCTGGCTTGCTGGACATATAGAAGTATTAGTTAATCCAACACCCAGCTATTTTTTACTTCTTTAATAATACTAATGTTATGAATGATTATATATGTCCTTAAAAGCAATTGAATTTAAATATTTTCTCCTATTTCCATTCTGCTGCTGCCTCTTCTGTAAAAAGGGGATTTGTGCATCTTAACCACACTCAGCACCTACAGCATTAGGAAAAAACCCAGCAATGAATACACAAAATCCAAGCCTCCTTTTGCTTGTTCCTTTATTTAGTTAACTCTGCTCTCATTGTTTTACTTTAATGGCTGGGGTTTGATACCATAATCATTTTCCTCAGTAAGTTCATAATATCAATTCCCCTGTAGGTCAGAAACAATACTTCAGGAAATACCACCTGCTATTCAGGGATATTGCAGGAAATTTGCATTTCCACTTTGTAAAGTGTTATTATTTTGGACTGACAACCTAATATTTATTTCATTATCCCAAAGTCTTTGGATCCCTGAAAGCAAGAGAGAGAACGGGTGTCCTGGCTGGCCTCCCACTAGCTTTTCATGGTCATTAACAATCAAGAGTGAGAAGACAAACAACTCACTGCTGAAAGATGTGTGCCTCACAGGAAGGCCTCCCTGTCACCTCCTCTGGAGTCTGAGAGCAATTCAGCTGTTCCATCAGTCTAGCCCTGCTTTGCCAGCCCTCCTTTGCAGTGGGGCTGCTGCCTGGGTGTATCTTTCTCTCCTCTACAAACAGCACTGACGAATGGGGTGGTAAATGCAGACAGAGGATTTATTCCTCTAAAGGAATACAGGATGCTTGAGCATGGTTTCTGCAGGGAGTTTGATGTCTTCCATCTACCCTTTTATTCACTGGGTGTGAGAATGCGGTATTTTGGGACCATCAGCAAGGGAAGGAAAGGCCCCCAGTTAGATGCTTGCAAGCCTTGCCACATTTACAACAGCTCTAGCAAATATCCCCCCAAAAACTTCAGCCTTTCAGCACTTTTTGCCCCAGAGGGGCACTTTGATGTGACCCCCAGCAATTTCATTCCCTCAGCATTCTCAGCACAGCCATGAGGTTGGGCACGAAGGAGGAGACCTATTAGAGGGAAGCTGCAATCCTACACATTTCTGATGCATTTCTACACAATATGGAATACATTCAACTTTAGTAGCCTACTTCCCTCCGGGTCAAACTTATGTTTGGCTGTTTTGTTTTCTCCTCCCAAGCTTACACTGGTGGGGAAGAGCCATGCCTGGCAAAGCACAGCAGCACCTGTGCTGCTATGGAGGAGCCACAGCTGGGGTAGTGAGAGGTGGGGCGGCACATTACATCCCTTCACACACGAGCCAGGGAGCACGTGCTGCTTGAAATGCTGGTGGCAGAGGCTTGTTCACAACTGCTCATCACTTCTCTCAAGGCTCCACCATGCAGAAAACACACCTAACAGTGAGCATGAGGCAACTGCAGAAATATCCCTAAAAATGGCTTTGTTTGTAGAGGTCTGTCCAAATCCTACTCCATGGTTCAGGAGGAAGCGTACTGTGGGAACCTTCTTGCACAGTTTGCTTCTTCTCAGCTGACCAAATATATCCAAGAGAATTCACTTCTAGGAGGAATGCCTTGAAGCAATTTTTTGTATGATGAGTGTTTCATGACGTATCTCTATTTCAAGCAGCAGCACTGGAGACTACTGAGGGAGGGCAGCGAGTACTATCGGCTGGTTAAAGGAAACTTTCTTTTTGGCTGGTTGCACAGAAGGACACAGATGAGGTGCAGAGTAGGCAGGAGTGCACTCACCACCAGCTTCCCTGAGTCAACTGAGCAGCCCCACTCATTCTGAGGAGCTGCACTTTCATGGTCAAGCTACCCTGCTGCTGTGGAGCCTGATGCTACACAGTGCCAGGAATGCAATCCAGGCTCCTCTGTCATGGTGCAGGGGCAAGACTGAAAGCTGCCACTACACCAGCAAGTCCAAGCTGCCAATGTGGCACTGGCACAAGCAGCTCCAAAGCTTTCCAAACTTGCATGAGATTGCTTTGCTGCTCTTGCCCAAGAAGAGAAAAATAAAGTAAAGTAAGGTGGCATAAAGTCATTATTTCCTTTTCCAGATACTAGAGCTATCACAAACCAGCTGAGAAGTCTCCTTCCCAGGGAGTCCTGCCCTTGTATTTGGATTCAGCAGCCAGTATCAGTAGCGAGGTCTTGCTGGCAGAAGTAAGCTGTGAGCTGGCACTGACTCAGGGGTTGTTTGTACAAGGGCTGTCTTTTAAAACTTGGTACTGATAAAACTTATGAGTGTGTTGAGAGATGCCCATAAAACACTGAGTCACCTCTTATTCAATTAAGGAAGCTGTCACTGAACTTTCAAGGAGGTCTGAGTGGGTTACTCCCCTCTGCGCTGTGCTGAACTCAGAAATACCAATCTGCATGACACTTTGGATGACCTGAGCTTCCAGTCAGAAAGTTCAAAAGGTGAGGAACACCTCTCAACAGGAATAAACAGTGGCACATATTTGAAAATAACCCTTGTGAATACAATTAGCTATTTAGTACTCTCTCCTGCCTGGAATTTTTTGTGCCACTAAAGGGCTGCCCAGAAGAGATGGCAAGAAATGACTGCAAACTGGCTGACAGTCACCATCAGGGCTTATTTAAAAATCAGAAGAGAAATCCCAATATTTAATATTTAAACAGAAAAGTGTTTAATTTTAAAACATTTATATTCCTTTCATGATTGCAAAATCAATATTAATATGAATATAAACCATTTAATAGCCTCCACATAGGACTCCACTGTTGCTCCCTTCCCTAGAAGTCTGATTTTTGGGCAGATGAAAATTACCAGTGGGAGGTTCAGAAATGCTGGTCCTAATACCGTAACACCAGAGCAAGACCTTCTGCCCTTCCTCAGACAAACTGGCTAACTACTTCAGTGAGAGTTCTGCCTGAGTAAAAACATGGTGTTTTGGCCCATTACCTTCAAATGGATAGAACAGTTTATTTGTGGTTTGAGGTGTTTCCTCCTGTGTGAACTTTCAGTTTTCCAGACTGAGCCTAAGAAGTACAAAGGAAGTTTCCCACGATCCCCCAGGCTGTATGTTTTTGGGGTCCCAAATTATTCTCTTGAATTTTGTGACTTGAGTTTGTGCTTGCAACCCCTGCATTCACTGAGCAGAAGGAGCAGATAGAGATGGATGGGATGTCTTGAGCTTTAACTGAGCTGAAAAATAAATCTTTCTCTAATGCTAGCCCCCAAAGACAAAATGATTTCTCTAACATTCTTTAGCATTTATTTCGTTTGCAAACTATATACACTAAGACATGCAGTGTTTCTCAAAGGCTCTTACAACCTATAGATGAAAACCAGGACAGTGCAGAAAAGCAGGAATAGAAACAACAGCCAGTGGCCATGCTTCTACCATTTATTTCCATGAGTGCACTGCAAAAAGACCCTGCAAAAAGCTGGCACTAAATATTCATGAGCAAACCTCACAGCAGTCCAGCAGGTCCTGCTAATGTCACATGGCTGCTGCCCTGTCCATTCACCTCCTCAAGGTGTTTGAATTTCATTCATCCATTCATTCATTTGGGAGAAGGCCCTGCAGTTCCCCTCCACCGTCCTCAAGCTGATTTCCTTTCTAGAGAGCACCCCAGTGCTGATGACTGCAAAGCAGCCCCCCAGCTCCACTCCTTAGTGTCCCTCACCGTGGTCCTGGGGAGGGGGGCATGGAGAGGAAGTGGTTCTGACATGTATTTTGCTGATATTTTAAAGCATATGGTCTGAATGCTCTGAATGCCATGGAAGATTACTGTCACATGTCCTAACCCATTGCCTATCTGTTGACACAGTATCGCCTTTCATAAATTGCTGGTACAATTTTCCCACCATCTCTGTTCCAAACACAGGAATTATAGGCAGAACACAAATCCAAACAACCCTTATGTGCTTAATAAAATAAATAACAATCAGCCCCTGAAACAATTCCCCTTTAAAGGAATTTTCCTTATTTTAGATCAAACACTTCCTTGGGATCCGTGCTAATTTGTACTTTCCAGTGCCACAAATAACGCAAAGAAAAAAAAAACCCAGCACATTTAAAATCAGCCAGATTTATATTTTTAAATTCTACTACATATGATCATGTCATGTTCTGGATACTGGCACAATTTCTGAATGAATGCAAACAAAGCAAGACATGCTTGAATGCATCCCACCCCCTAATGCATACTTAGCATAGCTCCAGGTCACTGGAGCCAGACCAATTTACACCAGTTCAACAGTTGGTCTGCAAGGTTCACATGAGTGTGGTATCTCTGTGAGTACCTCCTTCCTGCCTTCTACCTCAAACTTGTGAATAGGTTAGTGCTCTGTATCTCAGTACACCACTGAACATTTTGGATTTGGTTCTGGTCTTGGGGAGTTCAATCAAGCTGGAAAATGCACACGCACCTCTGTCTCCTCCCCCTGCTCTACACTCACTTCCACAGACACTTCCTCTCACTGAAGGAGAGGTAACATCATCTTTTCATTGGAATACTGATTATTGATATGTTAGCCCAGCATAAACTATAAAGTGTTACATTTTGGGTTTTCCATGAAGAAAATATCTTCTGAAGTGACCAAGTAGTTTCAGCTCAAAATCTAATTTTCACCTGAAACCCTATTTTCTGATGAGAATATTTCAACAGACATATTCCTTGTCAGAAGCTAACAAAGTCTCATACTCTGCTGTAACAGCTCACCTCTCTGTGCTTCCACACCTGAAACCTGGATCTTTCTCAATCTATACAGATTTTGGCTTTCAACACGGCCTGCAGGTCCATGGATGGACGCTTCTCTGACTTGGACCCCTGAGAATCCTGCCTTTGTCCTCTCATCACCTAAGCAAAGAAGAGGTAACCTGATATTAATCCATCTGATTTTTTTGCTCACAAATAGTCTGGGCACCAGTATATTGCTGTGCTCCAGGGTCTAGACCATGTCACCACTGCAGTCCCCAAATGCCCTATAGCTAGAGTGGTCTGTGGGGCTGTATGAGGTGTCTGTGGGGGCGTCATCCTACTTGTGGGTCATTTATTTACATCAAATTATCCAAAGTAGCTATAGAAACTAAAGGAGAATGGAGAGAAACAAAAAAAGTGCATTAGTGTAATTTAACATCTTCATCTTTGTTTTTCAAGGTGTCTGACAAGCATTAGAGGCCCATAAACAAAATGAATCTTCCCTTGCAGGCTTCCTGTGTTAATGACTCTCTATTAGGAGAATGTCTGCATCCTTTTCTGGTGTTGACTGCTATATTCAGGACATTAGATTTGCGAATCCATGATCTAGAAATGTATTGCACATGTTTGTTTTTTTTTTTAATAAGGAGATGCCTACATGTTACTTGCAGAGTGTAACTGCTGTGGTTTAACCCATCAGAAATTAAGTACCACACAGCCACTCCCTCACACACCCTGATCCCAGTGGAACTGGGGAGAGAATCAGAAAGAAGGCAAACCTCGTGAGTTGAGATAGGAAGAGAATAATAACAATAACAATATCATCAATAACAACAATAACAATAATTTTATAATAATAATTGCAATGAAAAGGGGGATAACAAAGAGAGAGAAATAAACCACCACCAAAAAGACATGGGATGCACAATGCAATTTCTGACCACCTATTGACCAATGCCCAGCCAGTCCCCCAGCAGTGGTCAGCCCTGATTGTCCAATTTCCCCCCAGCTTATATACTGACCAAGACATTCTATGGTATGGAATATTCCTTTGACCAGTTCAGGTCAGCTGTCCTGTCCATGCTCCCTTATAGCTTGTTGTACCTCCTCACTGACAGAGCACGGAAAGCTGAAAAGTCCTTGACTTAAAGTAGGCACTACTCAGAAAAAACTATCAACATTATACTAAATTGAAAAAGACAGCACTGTACTAGCTACTAGGAAGAAAATGAACTGCATCCCACATTAAACCAGGGCAGTAACCATTACCTATACCAACACTGCCAACTGTAAAACAGAATCCCTTTGCTGAGGAGGTGGGGAATTTTGCCATATTTTCACATGTGGATAGCTAATTAAATTGTACACAAAATCTTTTACTGTCTGATTCCTTAATTTTGATATATATAAAAAACAATTAAGAATGTGATTGCCTATATAATGATTGCTTCAATTTTAGTGAAAGAAATGTAAAATATGCCCCAAATCCTTTTATCTTATTCTAACAAGACTGTAGCCAAAACAATTTCCTTCAAAATTTAGGGAAAAGAGAAATGTTCCTGGATCTTAGCTGAGAGCTTTCTTACTATGTTTCAATCTAGAGAGGATTTTTATGGCTGAGTTATTACTAATAAACAAAGTTTATAATAGAAACATTGACAGGACTTCTACCAAACAGCAGGGGTAATAAATTCAGCTAACATCTAGTAGAAACTCCGATCTCATCACATGCCAACAAACATTATGCTCAAAATAAAATTAAACCAGTGTGGACTGCTGTCAGCTGTCAAAGACTGTCATCCTCAAATTCCTCCCACAGAATAGCAGGATTTATAAACTGATGCATCTTCTTCAAATCAACAGATACTACCAACACTAGACCAGACTGCCTCTTCATTTGACCAGATTAAAGTCCTTTAAACATAGAATATCCCTGCTGGCTACACAAGACCTCAGCCCTCTTTGCCGAAGTTATGACTACAGCTGCCTTTGGCTCAGTAGCTGTTGAAAAGATTAAACAAAAATTAGCAGTTCCTGTAAAACAAAATACTTGGATATTAACCAGAGTTAAAAATCAAGCCTTAGTTTGCTTCCTGCCTGTCGGACATGCTACACTGAACATCCTTTTAAAATTCCTCAGGTAATAAACTTGCACTAAATGAGGCCACTCTCAGCACAAGTCTGTACTGATGCCAGCCCCAGCAATCTCTTTCATCTGTGTTGCTTTGCAAACACTGAGGCTGCAAGGCATAGGGGTTCATGAAAAAACACTGCTTTATAGGTTCACTGATAACTTGATAGAGCTGATAATGCAATTATTGCTTGTCAGGAGCTCAAAGTTAAACAATTTCTGCAGTGTGGCAGAATAATGCCAGAAATGAGCAGGAAAAACAAGGCTAGTACAACTCACAGGATGTGAACTTCTGTTTCCTAGACAAGCGAATAAAACATATCTTTCTCAAAAGGACGCGCCCGTAACCTTGATATGGCTTGATATGGCAGCAGTGCAGTCGAGACAATTACAGTGGAATTCAGGTAGAGGCCAAGTGTGTGCAAATATGGCAAGAAAAGACCTCATGCTATGGGATAATTAGATATGGAATAAGAGAAGCCTAATCATCTCCTCCTGATGAGACAGTCTCCAAGGTGGGAAGTGAGCAGGGAGGGGGACATGAGAGCCAGCCTTGAATCTGAGGACATGCATCCGTTTCCCACAGGACAGCACTGCTTCCAGCTGAGAATGTGAGAGCTGCCACTCTCAGCTCTCTGCCAGCAGCATGCGTTGTGGCACATCCTCCCACCACTTCTAGACAGAAGTGGCCAGGCTTGCTCTGATCAAGCATTTACACCGACTGAACTAATCTGGCTGATTTTGCTTGAAGCAGATTAGGAAGCACCCAGACAGCACCTGGCTGCAGCTGGGCAAGGTCAGTAACCTCTGGCTGGGAGGCTGTGATGAGCGGCCGAGGGCAGTGACCTCTTCCCCCAGCACAGCTGGAACTCAGTGGGGGCATCTTCCCACAGCTTAACTACATGGGGTCCTTTACCAGCAAAGGCCAGCTAGGACAACCTGGCCCCTTTCCTCCGCTGACCTCACCTTCTCTGTACCCAGGCAATCAGTTCTTGCCAGAACCCAGGTCTGGAAAGGAAAAAGCTTTGCTTTCAGGTAATTTTTACTGCTACAGCAATGTGAACAGTCTTCACGGTGCTGACAGGTGCATCTGGCCGAATAAAGAATGCTTGATTCTTAATACTACATTGTTGTAAAGAGTTCGGTTTTTTAACTGATTTTTGGTAATGGTAACTCCAAACTGAATGAAACACTGACCTGAGGCAGTGTATGTCATAGTGATTAATAAATCCCCAAACACACCCAACAGACACCGGTAAGACCTGAAAGTACCATTGCTATTACCTACTCTGACCTTTTCCACAGTGCAAGTCACAGAGCGTTGCCCAGCAATTCTTTCATCAACATAATTTCAGGTTGAAATACTGCCTATCTTTTAGAAAGGCATCCAACTGTGATTTAAAGACTGCAAGTCTCAAAGAATTCACCACGTCTCCTAAGCAAGCTGTTTCCATGATCAATTGCCTTCATTCTTCATGTATACTTCATGTGCGCACGGAAACTGAAAACACAAAGGGTGAGGAGCCAAGTTTTGGTCCTCTGGCAGAAGGTGAAGAATGAATCTCCTGTCAGTTTTATGAGGTTATTGTAACTCTCTACAAGAAGCGATACTATCTTTCTGGAAGATCTTGTGCAGAATTTAGCGCAAGAAGAACATTTTTCCTTGCTTTGTGAGAGCTTTTCAGACCGTGTTTCCTTCTGAACACTGAAATGGACTTGACAAGTTGCATGATTTTTGCACAAGGTACATGCATCTGCAACAGTCATCATGATATTAACAATACCATGGCTCTTTTCTGGCCACAACACTGGCTTGCCTGCCAAGCAGCTGGGGCTGAAAAGACAGCTCCTGAAGTTAAAAGAGATTACAATGATATCAAAGAGCTTTTCAGGTACAGCTCTGGTTCCTCCAGAATAATCCAGATAGATTATTGTCAGGCTAAGGATCAGAGAAGTGGAAGTTGCTTGATGCAGGAACTGCTATTTCAAAGACCGAGGAAGAAAAGTTTAGTAGAAGTCCTTTGAAAGTAAAACATAAAGGGTTCATGAAACAAAAACAGTAATTCAATTAATCAACTGGAATTTCTCATTACATTGGTTTTAACTGAGATGGTAAATATCTTGAAATGGACCGTTCGTCTTAGGAATTTTTGATTCAACAATTGAGTGTTTCTGGAAGAAAATAAACTCCAGAAATTCCAAACCAGTTCCAGTAAACTTTTTCTCAAGCTGAAACCTACACCAGTGCATCTCAAATTTTGCTATAATTGTAATCACAGCCCTGTGCGTAACACTCACAGAGCACTTTCAGGAGAACATCTCCTCACCTTCAGTTGGTATTACTCATTAACTACACCTCTGCAAACAAGAGGAAAAGGAGAGATGCTGCTGTGAACTCACGGCAATGGTGGGACAGGGCTGCTCATGGCCCAGCTGTGCAGCAGCTGAGGGCAGGAAGGAAGAAATGAGCAGTAAGGGACACCTTTTTGGGGGTAAATAAGTGTTGCATGTCTTTTGTTTTCTTAACTTAGAATGATGTCCAAAACCAGCACTTATGTATGCTGTCATCTGTTCCTCCCTTGAAGAAGACCTCAACCCTTTAGCATCACTGAGATCTAAGGAGACAGTTGTCACTGTGCTATTTTTTTATAAAGCCGGGTTTTCCTCAGTGTAAATCTTACCTCCCACAGACAGCACATATTCTCCTTCAAGTTTTCTTTCACCTGGAGGGATCAGACCACTCAAGAGTTTTTCTATGGAGAAGACCTTCAGCAGACCCTCATCTGCTAGTTCACTCCATCCAGCAGAGACAAAAGTCCATTACCTTTTTTCAGTGAGTTCAAAGAGGCCAACTGGTCCAAGAAGGCACAGCCTTCCTCCTCCTTATGTCAGTATTTCCCATATTTGATAGGAAGGTTTGATTGGAAGCTGATATGGAAGAGCTGAGGGGCTCAGGGGCCTTGAGATCATTCGTATCTTTTGCCTCCTTACAGCATTTTACTTGAGTCACCACAGTTTTCAAAGACTTATTCTTACCCTTTCTTGGTCAACTACATAGAAAATGTGAGCTTGTTGTTGGAAACTGACCTCTGGAGCAACCCTTTCATGATTCTAGTATTCAAGTGAATACTAGAAGGACTTCACCTTCAATTACTGTTAACTGTGACCTCACAACTATATTCTCCTGCATCAGTTTAGCTGCAGGCCTATTTCTTAAAGTTCAGCACCATAAAACCCCCAGATTATTAGACACAATCAAGAAGTAGACTTCAAAGCCCTTTAGGCTGTCACATGGAATTAACATACCAAATCACAATTAAACCATGATTAGTATTTTATAGCACTAGTTCTTTGAGGACAGCAAAGCTAATTTTTACCAATAGACTTTGAGAAAAAAAAATACCCCATTATTTAAAGTTGGCTCTAATTTCTATACCATTCAAGCTATTCTCAGGAGATATGAAACATGTAATTTTGAACACAACATTACTTTCACATTATTTCATTATCCCTATGGTATTTTTGGCAATGAGTGTTTTGGAAGGTGAATTTAAAAAGAGAACAAATACAAAATAAAGTTGTCAGTGCACAACTGGAATTATGACTTTGCATCCTTTAATCATGTGTCCCACTCAAACCTTGCAACTCTGAGTTCCCATGGCCCACAGCTGAATCTCCCACCGTGGGCATTAAATGCTGTAATACGTTTAATTAATTCACTAAAATGCACGAAGGTCCTCGGACACCACAGTGACTGGTGCCAAGTAAGTGCTCATAGTTATAGCAACTGTTAATAAAACATCCTGCACTTCAGGTTTGGAAGCTGATATGGAAGAGCTGAGGGGCTCAGGGGCCTTGAGATCATTCGTATCTTTTGCCTCCTTACAGCTAAGGAGACTGAGTTTTTCTTAAGCCAACGCCTTGAGTCCCCAACTCTCTGTAGCTGCCAAATTTACACACACACACACTAACTGGTGTGGTGCCCTTGGAAATACAGCACTTGGAAGATAGTGAAACACACCCAACAGGTCCTGGCTGTGGCAGGACCAGGGCAGGTGTCCCACCAGATGTCCAGGCTACCCAGCCTGGTTAGCTTACACAGCACCATAGTCATTCTCAGCCTGTTTTTCCCTTCATCTGCCAAAGATGCAACCTCATACTCTTAATTCACTTCCATTCTACTTCCAGAGCTGTCAGCTGGATCTATGAGGACTTTCCATTCCAGTGACTGCCAGCTCAGGCAGCTTTTTTGTCTTCCAAGTACCTCAGAAAAGCCCTGCCTTCCCTGATGGTTTTGCAAGGAGATGGATAGATGGATAACCAGACAGACTGAGGGAGGAACAAAGGAATATTTAGGGAGATTTTCCCAAATGAGCTACAACTAGGCCAAATTACAGCAAGTATCTTATGTTTCCTTCAACCTAAGCAATCCCTTCAGGTACTTAAGGTTAAGGCTCTTAGCTGAAAAACACAGGAGGGTCTCCAGGATACCAAAAAAGAGGAGTTACTGACTGCAATGCCTTCACATGTAGCCTGTTGACCCAACTCTACGAAGCTCTCTTACATACTCACAGTACATCCAACTTTTCCCTGCCAGCACTTTGCAAACACAGTGCTGTTCAGCAGCATATGTGTGAGAAATTCTGTGCAGCACATGAAAGAAAGTGTGGTCCTTCCCCTTCTGTCTGATTCCTCCCTCGTTTAGGGAAGAAGATTCCAGAAAAAAAAATCTGAAAAAGGATTGGGCAACTTCAGTAAATTCTGAAGCAAAACCATCTGTTTATGTTCACCCAACTCATTATCAGCTTTAAATACAGATGATTTAACAAGTTAAGTGGTAAATGTGAAAATTACTTGTTTTAAAACTGACAGCTGGAAATGCAGTATTTTTCAAACTCAGAAGTATAAAATGCAAGGGTTTTTCAAAAAAATTCTTGCAATTTTTATTTTCTCAAGAGGAGCTATACTGCTCACCCAAACCCATGCGTGATACTTCATCAGAAGGCAAGTGAGATATTTCAGTGAGAAGAGTGGTGGTAGAAAGAGCAGTGTATTGTTTACATTTTATTGGGTCTCATCACCCCACAAAGAAGAGCAGAAACAGCTTCAAAGCAAAGATGCAGTTCTGCTTTATTTTTGGTTGCTCAGCTTATTTTTTATAAGCTGTTGTATCACCTCTGTGTACACTGCTTTTTACAACATACCTGTTTCTAGGAGGATATAGTACATTTTAAGTGACAAACCTGCACCTATGTTGTCTAAAAGACTACAAAATCACCATTACAAATGGAGTTAAAAGCAGAGGCAATTTTGGCTTTTATTTCAATACTTCCACAAGTTGTTTTCCCTCCCCTCCTTTGAACACTGGTCATTCATTGATGGAAATGAAAACCATTGATGGGAATGAAACCTCCAGGAGTGAAGATGGGATTTAGGGTCTATGGATGTCCCTCGGAGAAAACACCAAGCTGCTAAAGCTGAGCTGTTTGTACAGGTTTATTGTACCTCCTGGGGCCAAGCACAGGCAGTGAGCTAGCCCACTGTCTCCTGAGGTACAAGAGATCTGGTAAGATCCACCACTAAAAATGGTCCCAGAGACAAAAAGAATGCATATTCATAAAAGCAAGGAAATTATAAGGAAAAAAATGAAAGCAAAATTGAGAACAGAGTGGAACAGAGAACGGAGGGAAAAAGAACCACATTGCCCTACAAGAGCAGCTTTGTGATTCCTTCAGTAATGTTACTTTGTTTTGTTTATCATGAAAAGATCCCATTAATGCTTCAGCCCCATCAAACAGCAGACCAAGTTCATGAATGGCACCTATCAGAGCCCAGGGTAAATCCAATGATTAGAGGGAATTTGCCAAAGGGCCTTTGTAGCTGAGAAAAATGCCTACTCCAGAGAGGAATGCAGAAAATTCCTGGGAGGACAAGCCCTCCTTTGTTGGCAGTCCAGCGGTATTCTGGAGCAAATAAAGGCATACAAAAAATGGGATCTTAGATGCAATGAACATTAGAAGAAACATTCAAAGACTCCTTGAAACATTCACACCTCCCCCCTTTTCCCAACTGTACTAATTCTGTTTAGGATGACCGAATGGGCTATACTCGAAACACTACTACTTTAGGGTTACATAATAGAAAAGTCTCTGGACAGCAACAGCTTCACTTCATTAGTTTTTTCTACCGCTTTTTCCCCAGCTGAAGCTTTTGTTGACACAAGCTTTTAGGGTCCAAATTCCCAGCCAGTGCAAATTGCTACAGATCCACTGCAATTAAAGGATCTCTGCCAGGCTTAGAGCAGTACAGAATCTGACCTCAGATTTAGCCTGCAAAATAGAATAAATGCACCCAAACACCAGAATGGGCATACAGTCAGTGGAGAAGGTACATGGATGCCTCCTCTCTGATTCATCTCGTCTTGTGGGATGTCCCGTGTCTGTGCCAAACAAATATGCATCACCTATAAGCTATATAAGGCAGCTAAGACTGTGCTGTGGAACAAAAGATTTTAAGAGTATAAACACATCCTGGCAGAAATTAAATCCACAAGATCGGACAAGACAAGCACCCACTTAGCAAATGAAAGGGATATGACGTGGGTGTTGATTCATTTCAGACTCAGCTGGTGGATGCTTTTTACTCCTCTTAAGTTAATAACTTGTTCATAAGAAACACATTTAAACCAGCAAAATTATACAGTGATCCAAAGAACTCGGCCAAATATCAGCAAAATTATATTAAAGCTGTAAATTGTTATATAACATTTGTCTGTATTTGCTCACCATGACCTTTTCAACTACATTACAGCAACAAAGTTTTTGTATTAAAACAGCCCCAAACCATATTAGATGTACAGAGACAACAACATTCTGTCTGCCACAGGCAAGGTTCTAATCTCACTAACATCAGTGTAAATCCAGCATATTTCCAACAATTTTACTGAACACCAGTGAAAGTGAGATCAGAATTTGGCCCTATGCCTCCTTCAGTCTGTTTTTCTCCAGAGAAAACAAAACCATTTTTTGTTATTTCTTTGGTGTGAAAAATCAGATACAAATTTTATAACTGATTTAAAAGACCTTATCTGCTTCTGAAATCTTGAATTGCATAAACTGCATGTAATCCTCACATAAACACATTCAACAAACACAATTTCCTCCCTTCTCACTTCCTATGCTCTGAACAATCTTAATGCCTTTTTTTCCCCACAATGTGCACTTAAACACAATATGCTTCCTCATAAACCTTGCTAATTACTTTTATTTTATGTCCTGCACTAAAGAATTTGCTGTGATAATAGAGGGAAGGAATATTCATACAGATGGAACTGGGCTCTGTAGATGGGCATATGTTCCACCTGTTTGTGTGTGTGCATCTGAAACTTAACAAAAGTATTATTTGCAACGTTTTTCAAAATGGGGGCAAATTGTTTGCAAAGGTGTTTCCTCTATTACTCTGCAAATGCTATTCATTTTCCTCTTTGTTTTAAATGACTTTTTGCTGGTCCAAAGTGGCTTATATCCAAATGGCAGCACAGTGACAGTGAAGGGATAAAGATCCGGGTGCACAAACCAAGCCAGGCTGTACATAACAGCACCACATTCTGCAGTCGCATGTAACAAACCCCACTCATGTTAAATGAGTTCTTCTCATTTGTTTTTTAAGGAATGAAAGCAACCAAAGCCTTTTCTAACCCTAGATTCTGCTGTCTCCTGAATATCCCCCCCCAAGGGAGCAGGTTAGGGAGTTCTAGCTTACCTCAGCATCAGTGGGAACACTGCCTCTGTAACTGACTGCTAACTTGGGACAGTATCTCCTTATCCATAAGAAAGGGAGTGCTGGAGTCTCTCACCCTCATTCATGCTGGCCTGTTCTCTTCAATGGGACTCCTCTGAGAGCAGGATACCACAGTGCTCTCATGGGTGAGCTGCTCTGAGAATGGGGCCTTGAGAACAAAAACAGCTTAAAAGCAGACGTGGAAGGCTCCACCCCAGGCCCAGCCCTAAGGAAGACAGTGAGTAAAACAACAGATCTGAAGATATATCATTCCTCTAGCAAAGTTATACAACACCTACAGTGAAAATTAAATGCAATGGGAAGCATTCCAAGCACCTTCCGAGGTTAGACGGTTGGCTATAGTGAAAAAAGAAACAGATTGATAGTCTTCCCAGCATAGTCCTCTAATTGCCACCAGCTGCGTAAATCCTAGGAGCATCTTCTGCAAAATAAGTATCAACTTAACAAACTGGTCATTGGAGAAGTATGCAAAGCCTGCAGAACACAGGCGCACACGTGTGCGCACTAACCTCCTCCTGCAATCTTGATTTATTGAGCCTCTGCCTAGCAGATGGCTGACATTTTAAGGTAGCCTCCTAAAACTACAGATCTGTTTGTCTGTTTATTTGATTGTTTGTTTTCCATCCAATCGGACCGTAACAACTTCAGCCATAATCCATTAAAATCCAGGCTAGTAGGGTAAATGACTGTCACTGGAAGCCTGACTTGTCACGCTGCCAGGGAGCAGCATGAAGCCCTGGGCTCTTCCTCTGAAGCCAGAGCGACATCATCTCACACATGCTCCTTTTACTAGCTGATGTTTTGAGCTCCCTTCAAAAAAGTCCATGAATGAGGACATACAGATCTGCTCACTGCTCTTCATGGTCAGGGCCCTTCCCCCTGGGACAAGTTCCTTCTCTACCACAGACTTCCTCTGTGTCTTTGGGAAGACACGCACACACAGGCATTTAAAGATATGTTAGGAACCTAAAGGCACAGACAAATGTTTGCAGTAGTATGTCAGCCCAAAAACCTGTGTTAAACCTGTGCAGATACCTTGACTACTCAGATGCCCCAGCTCAGCCAGAAGCAACAACCTGTGGCACAAGAGGTGACGGAGGTTCGGGCAGGAACAATGTGAAACCATGCTGCATGAGGTGGATGATGGATGAATCATGGCAAACACAGACAACAGTATGCCAGTGACTTTTGGTATAGAGTTGGGCTGTTTAAAGAGGGAATTTGGTTCTGGAGATTATGAACTCTCCTTTCAATTAAAGGTGGAGCAATTTACTACTACAAACAACTATTAAGTCCTAAGCCATCCTGTAGTGAAAAAAGAATTGAAGCAAGAAATAACTGACCAGCCTAGATTCAGAAGCTGGTACAAGTGAAAAGAGAAGTGGAGGCATTTTTGCACCCCACTATTTCTGGGATTGGTTTAGTTTCTTTGATGGTCTCCTTAAGGAGTTAGGTTCTGCTCATGTCCATGCTTCTCTTCCAGAGCCCACAACAAGTTAAATAGAAAGCATGTTTGTCCAACAAACAAGAAGCAAAAACATTTACAGAGGAGAGAGGAATGGGCAAGATGTCACTACCTCTTTCTGGTTACAGCTCAGCATTGCTTCCTGGTTCCCAACTTAGACTTAGAATTCTAAAGGAATTATTCCCATCAAAACAGTGGTGTCAAATTGGTCCACAGACTATGGAGAGGACTGTGGTTTATCAGAGCAGCTTCACAGTAGGGTTCCTCAAAGCCCCAGAGACACTGGCACCGCTCCTAAAATGCACTGGGAACCTCTGAAACCCTTACTGTAAACATCAGATTTTTCTTCCTCTTCTGTCACAGGAAAACAGGGAGAGGAGGGCAGAGGGGAAGGAGGACAAGATGAAGTAGTTTCTGGTCCTATGATACTCTCACAGAGCTGAACTTGACATTGGCTTGGCTTTCATAGCTGTGGCTGATGTTCACACCCAGACTCATCTGCTCAGCCCAGCGTGGGAGGCAGGAGGAAGCAGTCACTGTCAGGGTCAGACAGAGGATGTGGTGATTGCCCCTCTGAGCTGCCCCAGAGTTCATCAGGATATGAATGTCTGTGCAGGAGTAGGCACTGCTTCCAAAATGAAATCTGGACAGTGTTAATTTATCCTGTCTAAGCCTGAGGCCTGAAATAACAGTTACCAGCATTTGTGTTTTTGTATACACTTTGAAAGTTCTGAGTAGCTGAAACTGGCTGGCTTTTTTCAAGAATCAAAGCACTTCTGACCTTCCTTTCAAATATCCTTTGTAAACATAGGGAGATATATAGGCACACATTTACTGGTTTTTTGTAGGGAGAAAAAATGTGAACTGAACATAAAGTGAACTGGTAAAGAGAGGGCAGGGGTAGCTCTGAACACAAAAGGTCTCGCTCTATTTCTTAAAAGTTCTCCTGTACTAACACAATTAGAAAGTTCAGCTGTAATTTCACCCCTCATTCATACAGGACCTTGTCTCACCTTCAGCAGGAAACAGGGACTGAGTTAGGAGTGCCTGAATATAATAGACGTTTGTGGCCGTGTACACTGCTGCCATCAATATAAATCTGTCATAAACACACTCAGGGAGGAAAAGGAACTTCCATACACTGTGGCCTCTATATTTTTGGATGCAAGTGCAGATTTATGGCGCATGGGAAGCAATCACCCTTTAAGCCAACGTGGGCCTCGTGAGTGTGTGGGACTGTGCAGACTGGTGTTCCTCAGCTGTACTGTACTTCCACAGCTGCATTTGTAACCACCTCCTGCTGGAAAGAGGAGCTGGGCCAAAATAAGGCTAAGGAGATGGCCTTGCTACACTGGATTTTCAGAAAAATGTGGCCTACAAAAGGAAAGCCAGAATTTTTAAGCTGGAACTGATTTATTACATGGTCTTCAAACCACCACCCTGCACTTCCACGCGCATTAAATGACATCTTCTGTTGTTTTCATTCCTATGTGGGATGGGAACGGACAGGCATGCAACCCAAGGCTGAGGGGCTATCCCACATGAGGAAAGGTAGAAGAATTAGGCCCAAAAGTCATCATGATTCCCATACAACTTTGTTCACCACTCCAGCAAACTTCTAACTCCCGATAAAAACTAGAAGCCTTATCCAGAAAGCAGCTATATCAAGTGATTGGATTAAGGTGATTACTATTCTGAACCATGGTATATTTGCAGTGTTTTTGCATAAGGGGGACCTACAAATGAAAGCAGTTTTGAGCAAATTGAAAAACAGCTCAGTGTCATGATTAATTAATGAAAAACAATTTTTTCCAAGTCAGCCTAATAGAAGGCTTCCTACATGCAACTAGTAACTGATTGAGTGACTCAAGCAGTAAAATCACAGTTAGGCCTATTTTCTTCATCCTGGAAGGCCAAGTTCAATATTTTTCCTATGAGACATGCCTTGCTATAAAAAGAACGTGATGTTTGAATGTGAGTATCTCTGCTCTCAGTGCTGGCACAAGAAGCCTTTCCTACCCCTCCTGCCACATTTCAAGAGAGCAGGATGAGTCACAATCATGTGGTTCACCTCCCTGCCAAATTCTTTTCTTCAGCTACCACTGTGAGTTCCTCCCAGACTGCTGCCAGCAGTGGCTGTCCTCCAGCCAAGACCTTGGAGGCAAGTGTCAGTGGGAGAGACGGGACTCCCTCCCTCCCTCCCTCTCTCCCCCTCTCTCCCTCTCTCTCTCTCCCTCCCTATTCCTCTTTCTCCCATGAGGACATAAGCAAGAGCAACTAGAATTAGAGACCTGTACTCACAGGACTATCTAATTAAATAGATGGTGGAGTAAGTCAAGAAGGAGAAAAGGAGCAAGAAGGAGGTTGAAATGGAGTTAGAGAGGGAAAGGGAGATGTGTGAGGCTGGCTGGACACTCCAACCTGCACACCACTGTGAGGTGGCCAAGCATCACATCCTCCCACCCACTCAGGGACACACTCTTCATCTGTCCATCCTGCAGCCAACCTGGCAGAGGATGGACACTGCTTTCAGCTAGGCAGAGCTGGGAGGCTGCCTAACTCTGTTGTGAGCTATTGTCCTGTACCATCAGGACCCAGTCTACAGTGACTAGGAGAGTGGGAAGAAAGGTCTTATCTGAGATGAGTCTGAGGAATGAGTGCATACGTCATATCATTTCACTCAGTTAAAGGAGAGAAAAGGGGATATCATGTAATTCTATTATGTGTACCAAGTTTGTGATTACAACTGAGACAAGAATAAATACATTTCACATGTAAAGGAGAGGGGGGCATGCTGCAAGTAAAGCACATGAGCTTCTGGATGCTTCAATAAGCAGCGGACATGTACAGAAACTTGCAGATCCAAAGACAGGAGTTTTTCCTTAATTTCCAAAAGCTGTCAACCCTGTCACTGAGGGCTGAAGGTATCTTGCAAGAACAGCAAGCACCCTCAGCAAGGTGCATGCGCACCTTCACAGACTCACCTGAACTGGCCAGCCACTAGCTCAAAAACTTATGCCTTTAACTAAGGTTTTTACCTCAGCTACAGAAATGAATGAGAGGTTCTGTGCCCCTCTCCAGGGATTCTGCTACCGGAATTGATTCTATGCAGAATGCATCCAGGAACTGCACTAAGGGTTGACAATAGGGTTTTAAGCAAAGAAAGAAAAGGTAGTGCACAGCTCTTGCAAGTCATCATCATCTGAATGTACCCACTAGCTGCTATTGACTAACTACAGGAAAAAGAATACAGTGAATAAGCCTGGTTAAAAAAAAAAAAAAAAAAAAAAAAAAAAAAAAAAAAAAAAAAAAAAAAAAAAAAAAAAAAAAAAAAAAAAAGAAAAAAAAAAAAAGAAAATCCACATACTCCTTAATGCAGAGCTTTCAAACAAAAGAACCCTGTCTTTTACTGTTTTTCAAATAACTTGCTGATATTAGCCATCACTACAAAAATTAATGCCCATCTTAGAGAAAATATTTCCTTTTCATATGAAGAATGACAGTGACAGCCTCGAACAACAGGCATATGAGCAAAACTGGAGATTCAGGATGTAAAAGGTTTATGGCATAAAAGAATCTCCACTGGGCCTTATAGGTTACTGGCTTGCTCCTAAATGATTGGAAAATGATCAAGATGAATGTTTGGCCACAGGAAAAGATTTACGAATCTTGGATGTTTTTACTCACTTTAAGGTAATGAAATGTTCTAGTTCAGTAATGCTGAATTTGCTTTATTTTTTTTTCTGATTCTTACATACAAGGACTGTCTCAATCTCTTTGATGGCACTGCACTGATTTACACAGAGCTGAAACCTTGAACTTTTACAGCCTACCTTATGCCATAAAGAATATGAGACTTAAAATGTGTACAGTAAATCTAGACTTATATTATTCTCCCAGGTTTGTTCATTGTCCATAAAAGCAAGGAAGGAAAAGCACACCAAAGGATATTAAACTCTGGAATCTCTGAGTTCCAGTGTTTTGTTCTGTGTATGCAGTGTTCCCACACCCAGATACCCTTGGCTTGGGACATCCCATAAGTGAATGTCCACCTTCCCCAGACATTGCAGCTATGCTAACAATCCCATTTTTGTCTAAGCCTGTTCCCATACAATAATCTTTTTAATTAAATTTAATACCCACATCACATACCCATATCTTAAAATTTCCCTGACAAATGTTTCTCAGGTAGGTTTCTACTAGCAGCAGACTACCTCTGGGTCAGTTCAAAATAGGAACTGCAGGCGTGCAATCAAGTTACTGACCACGTGTTGGCTCACCGATGGCAGTTTAAGTGATGCCGTTTGCATTCCATCTGCAGCAAGATAACTGCACACATGTGGCTGGCTACTGCAGGTCAGCCAACAGGCAAAACCAACCCTAGCTTCCACTCCACTCCTTTAGTGAGTTTTCTCTATGAAATAACACACAGAAATAATCACAGCTCCAACTGGCTTTGCAGAGAAAAGATACTGAATAAGAACATGTGAAACGCCTGAGGTCAACTCTTGCTCTTTTTCTGTAATATGAGCAGCTCATTGACTAGATTTTCCATTTTCAAAGTATTCCTTACTATGGAGCCGAGGCAGAAACCGCTGGCTCAGCACATTAAAAAAAAGGACAATCTTGGATGAAATGTGCTGCTAGTTTCTGAAACATCTTTGCAATCATCTTTTCTTCCAGATAACGGATAAAACTTTTCAAAATGTATTGTTTTTCTTGCAAACAATAGGAAAAGATGTGTTTTATAACAAAATACCAACTCCTGAAACACACTTATAGTTGACAGAAACAATGAAGTCTATCAGGCAGGGAATGTAGCATCGGAATATGCCACTGATTCAGTTTCTGCTGCCTAATTTCCAACATGGAACAGCATTTGCCTTTATACAATGCCCAGAAAGATTTACACATCAGAAATATGGTACATGCAGAAGATATTCTATTTTTCACTCTTGTAAAAAGTACTTCCCCAATGAAAGGTCCAGAGGACCAAGAACAAAAATATACATAAATTTAGAAGAAAAGGAAACTATTTAAAATGTGGTTTAGTCCATTTAAAATAAATTACTATTAACATTCCCTAACTACATTACTTTATCCTATTCTAGAGTTTTCACAAAGCTGAAAAAAAATGTTACCTCTGTCTTAATAAGAGAAAGCAGTATTTGTAGGTACCAATAAATTCTGGAAATAGAAGTGTCCCACCACAACAAGATCGTACTGTTCATGTTATAAATATTCCCTTCCATCATACTTAATAGAAAGCTGCTTGAAAACATAATAGACTGATCTGAGTCTGTGAACTAAAGCTAGTCAGTGGTTCTACAAGGTTAGCAAAGGGCACAGCACCTGGGGTATACTTTGACTCCTATGGTGATCACATATTTGCTAATTCAGAATGAGTGGGTGGAAGAAAAACTGAAAGATTACTTTTCAGCAAGACACCTAGAACAGAATTCAGTTCCAGTATCAGTAAATCCTATTACCAATGGGGAAGGCTAGGACAAGCCTGTTTTTATCAGCAAGTGCATCCTGTCACATCAACCCGTCCCAAAATAATGACTACCTTGACAAGAAATCTTTGTGGTAGGAATTGCTTTCATATTGCCAGCTCACATTCAGCATCCTAAATGTAATTTCTTGCCTACTTCTCTGGAGGATGTTCTCAATTACCTGGCTGTTTTTCTTGCTTCCCTGCCCCCTTTATTTCTCCCAACTATTATTCAGTCCCTGCAAAACTATTTTTGTTGAGGCTGTAACTTGGGCATGAGACACATAAGTGTTTACACCATTTGTACATGCAAGTTAATGACTCTGATTCTCTCATTACAGGCTGTTTATAAGATAGTTTATCATTTCCTGGTCAGAAGAGATATCTAGTTTTCTGCTGTATGAAAGTTCAATTAAACCATCTAATCAACTTGATCAGTTCATATTAAGTTCATTCATCTCCACCTACATTTGACTAGTAAGCACCTCACGGTTTTCCTTCTCATGTTTTTTGTTTGTTTTGGTTTTGTTTTGTTTTGTTTTGGTTTGGTTTGTTGTGTAGGGTTTTTTTGTCTAACAAAATAGCTATTCAAGTGTAGTGAAACATATGCCACTTCTGCTTTGGGCATTAAATAAATTTAATGCCTCTACTACAACTGAAGTGGAAGGGAAGGTCTGGAACTCTGCTCCAAAATTATTCAATGAACCTATTTGTTAGCACAGACAGCTGATGTGATGGGGTTGCTTTGTGCTTTGTTTTGTTGCTGGATTCACTACAAATACAAGCCATTGGCAGCTCAGTCAGCAACATATGAGAAGGGGCTTCCTCTCCTGCCATAATGTTCCTGGCTGTTTGAGCATGAATAGAAAAGGTGGATGGATGCCAACTGGCAAAACAGATAGAAATAGCAGTGCATGATTCTAATATAAGCAGCAAAAAGACCAAGCACAAAACATTTCTCTCTCTCCCATTGACTAAGGTTCTTTTTGGCAAACAGCAGCAGGCTTTTGCATGCTTATTTCCCTCTGGTCAGGGAAGATAGCTTTAATTATGTAGCCATGCAAGGTAATACTGTACAGCCTCTGGCACAGTTGATTTACTAGGGTAATAAATAGAGGGCTAAAGAACTGTTCAGCTGATAGTGAGCTCACAGACAATCCCCGCCACAATTTTCAAATAAAATTCCACATAAGAGGCATTACTGGAGGACTACTCAGACCAACTTACATGCACTGCAGAAACGCATGGAAAAGGATGTGCACCTACAGGGAAAGGAAATGTGTCAACAGTAGTGACACAGTAATCCATGCACATTTATGAAAGGCAGACATTAGGATTCACATCCTTTCTTCATCACCAGATCTTCATTAGTAACTGCATGGAACTTGTACAGAGTAGGGCAGAGGGTGGATGATATTATTTTAACATCTTTCTTTGTTTCTTTGTTTCTTTGTTTCTTTCTTTCTTTGTTTCTTTCTTTCTTTCTTTCTTTCTTTCTCTCTCTCTCTCTCTCTCTTAGTGTCCTGCTGGATATTGGTAGTTAAAAAGTAATGCAGACCAAGGCTTAACCACTTTGCAAGAAATACTTGCAGTTTTTTTTCATAAACTATTCTTAAGATGATGATTGTTATTATTCTTATGACCATGTGTATGATAATGACTATTACTGTTTGCTTTAAAGGATTCTTTGCCCACCCCAACATTGTCCCATTGACACTGGGACCAAGCAAAGCAAGATGGCTAATTCAGGGACTCTATCTCTGCTTTTTCTGGAACAGGCTACTGCTGGTTTTATTCCACTAATTCCAGCTTTGGAAAAACCAGTCAAGAGCCAGTCCCTACCAGATCTCTCCATGCCTCTCATGACTCTGTAGACTCTTCTGAATCTCTTCCAGGCTGAACAGTCCCAGCTTACCCTGTCATTCCTTACAGGGCAGCCACTCATATGGCAGTCTCCTTAGCCACTGTTTGGGCTGCCTTCTGTTCTACCACTCGCTTTCTAGTATGAGCATGCCTTATTTCTAATAAGAACCAAAATATCCTACAGACTTCAACTTAACCTTCAATTTGCATGCAATAATTTGTAGGGGAGCTCAACACACAGGGAAGCCTAATCAGGAAATACCCTACAGCACAAGAAGTAGTACTACCTTAATAAAAAGATTTCTCTGAAAGAAAACACAAATTCAAATACACATCTCTACTACTATCTTGCTGTAATGGAAACCACTCCAAAGAAATAGTTGGCTGAAAAAAAGATGTCACTACACATATAGAAATCCCATGCTTTTTGCTTGGCTATGTGCGCAAATGGAGAAGAACATTCAGGGTGGACTGACAGAGGGGAGAAGGTGTGTTTTTTTTCATAACTTGAGTGATTTGGAAGTGTGTGTTTTCCTGTGGGAAGTCCCTAACTCTATCTCTAGTGATCTAAAGTCAGTGTCAAAGGTCTGTGAATGGGTTATAGAATCAGTAATGGCACCTCCCATTGTTAGCTGTCTACATTTTTTTATAACCACTTGCATACTTTTGGTCAACCACTGTAAAATAAACAGTCCTTCCCAAATGTTTTTGTTTTCTTTGACAGCACAGCAATAATTCACATGGAATGCTGCGGAATATAAAAGCACTTTAAAGCTGTTGTAAAGCTGCGTTTTTATGATTTATGCTTGAGTGATTTGCAAGCAAAAAAGATGCCAGAGCTACAGAAGTATATGAAACTAGAAGACGTAACATGTGTGCATGTACATGATATAGATGTGTATGCGTGTGGGCTCAAATGGGAGACGCTATTTTAAATAGTTTTCATTTTGTGGGGAAAATCTGATAATTTTCCCGTGTCTGAAAAATTACTCAATGCAACAGCCAGAATAACTTCTCCAACTACCAAAATCGGATTAAGATGACCAAAACGAGTCTCTTTCAACATGAAATCTTAGGACCTCATGCTTACTCTGCTCCTTGAGTGCATACTCTCCTAACTGGTAATTTCATCTGACCTGAAGAAACATTTCACTGATGGATCATTATATGCAAATACAACTGGGAATTTTACTCCAGGCTAGAGCAGAAACCTGTGAAAATGACACCAGTGTCTGTTATAGTGCCCTACCAACGAGTGAATCTGTGTGACCACAGATGATTCTGTTCATGTAGTATCACTCTACTTATCTCTCTCATCTTTCTGAAATCTCTTGTCTACAACCTGCACAACAGAGACCCTAAATTGTGCTGTAGGAAGAACAGGAATAAGCTGAATGTTAAGTTTGCTCTTGAAGGCTGGGAGGTTATCGGTTTGGCCATCACACCTGCATTCCTGACAAACAGCTGGAGACCCAGAGAGGCCTGGCCCAGCTGAGTGCTTCTCCAGCAGAGAGCAGTGATACACTGTCAGTGAGCTCAGTGCTGGAAGGCAGGGCAGCTTCCAAGCTGGGGAAAAGGCAAAGCTCAAAGCTGGCAAGCTTGCCAATGTGAATATCAGAGGAGGTGGACTTGGAGAAAAAGACGAAAGTGTGGGGTCATCTGAAGAGAAAATCATTAAGAACACCTAAAAAGGCAGTGCCTGAGCCAGCAGCCCCCACTTCAGGAGGAATACTTACATGAGAACAGAAATGCAATCCTTGCAGCATTTTGCACTATAAACCCAGTGCAGAGAGCATTTGCACAACAAACTCCATCCACCTTCAAATAAGTGTCAAATACTCTCTGGCAACCACTGTAAAATTGCATATACTGTTCAAGTGGCATCAAGAAGAACATGCCAGGCTACCAAGAGAAGAGCACCTCTTAACAAACTGTGTTTGAAATGCACTGTAGATGTGACCAACTCAAATTATGAGCAAGGCAGGATTTGCAGGCATAAACAGTCTGTTTTATTAAACCTGCCAATACTGACTTAAAAATCCCAACAAGCTTATCTCAATCTTTCTCCTCTATAAAGCTGCTTCATATATTACAAAAACAGGCTTAAATAGGCACATTTCATGCACCCTGGCACTTCTCCATTTACACCCCGTGTGTATTTTATCCTGGTGTATATTCTCTGTATAGCCACTACTGGTAATAAAGTCAAAATGTGAATGTAGGCAATATAAGGTACTGAACGTTAAATTACAGATTT
The DNA here is from genome assembly GCA_013389925.1 of Aegithalos caudatus. Taxonomy (NCBI): domain Eukaryota; kingdom Metazoa; phylum Chordata; class Aves; order Passeriformes; family Aegithalidae; genus Aegithalos; species Aegithalos caudatus. The sequence continues at coordinate 72,239 of WEIU01004140.1, forward strand.
CATTGCTGTGATCTAAGCAACAGGCAGATGATGGCCTTACATATCCCAATCTCAAAGGAACTGATCTGTACCCCTAGAAGAAGGCCTTCCCAGGTAGAAAGGTTTTCCTCTATCTCATGTGCTAGAAAAATAAATGCTTGGCTTTTCATCTAAAGATGCCAAACTATTTCATAAAGTGAAAGACTGGAGTTACCATTCCTGTTTTACACATGATGAAAACTAAAGCACACAAAGTACACTGGGACTGAGGACTTGAAGCTGGGCAGGCAGGCTTTGCACTGTTACACTGATGCTTCCCAACCAGCTTCTAACCAGGACACCTTGCAACTGTGTTTTTGCCTGTCACAGGATCTCGGCTTTCTGCCTTTGCCACCTCAACATCCCTCACCACTTTACACTTTCCCTTCTGTCCTGTCAACTTCAGCCTGTTCTCTCCTCCCTGTCTGCTACCTCATTTCTGCTCCACTGAGAGCAGCACTGGTGGAGATGCTCATACTCAGTGCCCTAACTAGTGAGAGCTGCCTCCTTGGATGACAGAAGCTGATTTAAATCGTAACTCATCTCTTCTGGCTTTGCGTCCACACAAAGATGTGCAAAGACAGACTGCTACACCTGCTAAGACACAAGCCTGCTCTTAACAGTAAAAAACCCCCACAGAGCACCCAACATATCACACAAATTATATTCTCTGAAAAGCATTGTTAGCTCAGCCTTTTGGCTATAAGAATTTACAGTATGGGTGAGGCTGGAAGAGACCACAGTGGGTCATCTGATCCAGCTTCCCTGCTCAAGCAGAGCACACTGCTCAGGACTGCCTCCACAGAGTTCTTGAATATCTCCAGCAAGGGCAGCCTGTTCCAGTGCTCGGTCACCTGCACAGTGAAGTATGAAGCTCTTTCTCATGTACAGCTGGAATTTCTGTGCATCAGTTTCTGCCTGTTGCCTCTTGTCCTATTGCTCAGCACCACTGAGAAGAGCCTGGCTCCATCATCTTGGCTCCCCCCCTTCAGATACTTACAGACATGGATAATGTCCCCTCTCAGCTGTCTCAAGGCTGAACAGGCCCACCTCCCGCATCCTACCCTCCTAAGACACATGCTTTAGTCCCTTAATAATTTTCCTCTGTTGGGACCTGCTCCAGAAAAAGTGTCAGTCCTCCAAAATTCACCTTGCTCTGTGTGTGCCAATATACCACCCCAATCCCTTTTCCTCCACTTTATACTTGAATGCTCCACTTAGGAAGGTGAACTGAATTCTTGGCTCCAGAACCATTCCTTGAAGGCGGAACATGTTATGGCTACCGAGAGCATTGCTTTGCTTCTTACAGGCTTCATAACAAGCACTGTCACAGACACAGTATCTCATCACTGTCCTGGGGGTCACTATCCTGAATGAAAACTCTAGCTGAGCTTTTGGTGGTTTCTTTCATATTTCCTCAACATTATGAAGAATTCGTTTTCTTACTCATCCTGAAAGCACAAAATGTCACCACAAGGGCTTGAGACTTACAAGGATGTGCCAGTATGAACTGTATTGGTACTGATGAGCAGTAAGCTACAGAAAGTACCAACTAAACCCAGAATTTTTCCAGAGCAGATAATCATCTGCTCCAAAGCTTTTTTCCTGCTATGTGTGCAAGAGGAGTGTTGTGCTTCTGCTACGCCTTCCAGGTACCTAAAGCTCTCTTCTTGAGAGGATACCAGAAAGCCCTACAAAGGCTGTCCTTGAAATAACATCAGCCCTCTTCGTAATAATAATAACAGTGAGCAGAGAGGTTGGACCAGATGACCCACTGGTCCCTTCCAACCTGACCCATTCCGTAATTCTGTGACACTAAGCAACATTCTATATGACACATTCATCCTGGCAATTGTGACCTCCTGCTGTTATGAGAGATTCTCTTTGAAGGGTACCTACCCCAGGGCCACATTTTTGGGCAACAGCAGCTTGGAATCCTACCCCAGGGCTATGCTTTTGGGCAGTAGCAGCAAGGAAATGGTGCTTATCACACCTCTACCCGGGTTCCTCAGCCAGGGAAGAATGCAGGCTGCTGGGCCGGCTGAAAGGCTTGGGAAAGTGCAGCCCTGCTGTTTCATGTCAACATTCCTCCCCCTCTGCCTTTCCCAAGGTCTCCACAGAAAATCCTTTTTTGTTCTTATCAGTTCAAACAAGAACAATGAATTCCTCAAGCCCTCAAGAATGTGACAAGGTGCCAACAAAGCCAACCAGGAAGGTGATGTATGGTCTATAGGCTGCAGCTCAAATAAATCACTTCACAAATCCATGCTGCAAGGAGGGAATTCAAACAGCTATAGCCTCCATTTCTGGTTCTCCCTTTCAGATACTCACCTGCCAAGTATCCTGGATAAAAGCAGTACATGTGATGCTAAAACAGTCATGCCCTTTGCTTTTATTACCAGGAATAACTTATTGAGCATCTAATCAAATCAAAATCACAGTGGTGTGTCTACACAGCCTTGCTGAAGGCAGAGTTGCAGTTTCCATCATAAACCTCTATATGCTAGTTTAGAATTGCCTCCCTGAACTCAACTTGGTGCACACAGCTGTCAGCCAGGGAGCAACTTTTTTTAACTACATTGAGAAATAATTGGCTCTCTTAAAATCATACTAATGTTTTGTATTAAAAAAAAAAAAATTTTTTTTTAAAAAAAAAAAAAAAAAAAAAAAAAAAAAAAAAAAAAAAAGTTACCATATCTGGTTGCTTTTTAGTATAAATCTTCCATTTTTACAAAGAAACACTGATCTCCTAGTCAACTAGTCTGATCGAGAAAATAAAAGAGTAATGACCAACAAATTCAGTCATAAAACACAGTTTAGGAGGTGCATATTCTGGGTGTGCTAGGATCTGGATGTCTCACTCCTTGCTTGAACAAAATGCCTTCTCACCAGAATTCACATGATGCCCGACACTAAATAAATTACAATTGTTTCATACTAAATTACACACGTGTTGGTGAAAACTCACAGTCCAGACACAATGGCAAGCAAGTGTCTAAGATGCTCAGCCCACACGTGGGCTCTTTATGAGCCAGAGACTGGAACAAAGTGTGCCTAGCCTTGCTGTGAGTTAGGAGCTCCTTAATTTGGTTTTAGCTGTGCATTCCTGCTGCACAGATGCAGCTCCCAGCCCCATGCAGGCACATTGCATGTGCAGGAGCTGCTCAGCAGTGCAGGCAGCATGCACTGGCTAGTTCTCTGGAAGAGCCTGAATGCTGCTGCTGTTATGTAGAGCACAGATCTGGTCATAGGGAGCAAACTTTCTGGAACAGCCATCCATGACTCTCCATAAAACTTTCTGATGTATCAGTGAGGTTGTAACACCAAACCAATCATTGAAAAACTAACAGGCGTTTAAAGTGGTTCATACTGTGGACCCTCTTCTTGACCCGAGACTTGCATGCTCTTCATGGGGTCAGCTCAGTGCGGAAGGAGCGCAGACTGACCGCAGAGGAGGAATCCACCTGCCAGAGCCAAGGCTGCCCACGGGCAACAATCCTGCACCACTGTTCTCACCCAAGGCAGAGGGAAATAATGGCTTACAGCTTGGCAGTGTGGATTTGTCATACCTCCTCAACCCTGTGTCTTATCTGTCTGGCTCAGGTATAGCACCAACAAAACACGTCTATATAGCTTAGTGCCGTCTGTCTGCAGCTCCTCAACATGACCATGATAAAGAAGATGAAGACAGCATCTTCATCACAGATGGATTTTTGCTATTTTATACCACCTCAGCTCAGGAGATGCACTGCTTGGCAAACACTCCAGTATTCCATCACCTACCTCATCTACACCCTGCCTCACCAGTACACATACCATTGGGATGCCAGCTGCAACAGTTACACTAAATCTGTGCGTCCTTGTCTTGCCTATGTTTCCTCAGAAAAGAAAGCACCACCGTATCTCCTGGTATTAGCCTATGGCAACCAGGATTTGCTGGATTTGCTAGGTCAAATTCAGCTGTACTTGCCATCTAGTGAATAAGAAACACAGTAAGGATAAAGAAATATATCTGCCTGATGGAGCACAACGTTCTTCAGACAAACTTTTACTGCCTGTGCAAATAACTGACAATGCATCAGCAAATGGGCTGCTGAGTATTGAAAAAGCTGTGACATCTCTGTAATGAGAAATCCTAGTATGGCTCTGGATTACTGTATTTTTCCTAGATTATTACATTTTTCCTAACAAATGGGTACACTGGCATTGTATGTGGCTCCTGCCTACTGCTCACCTCTTAAAATGGCTTTAGTTGAAGCAGGACTTGGTCTTCCACCTTTGATCGACAGACTTGTACACAGCTGAAGAAGCAGTTTTATTTTACTATGCACACATATGTTTTCCCCACCCCCTAAAAAAAGATCCCTGCCCTAACCGTGTATTTTGTACAACATACCAAAGCATTCAAGTAAGTAATTTTTATATGCTGGGTTGAAATGGCTTATTTGGATCTTCTGCAGTCTGCTGTGAATGTCATATGGCTCAGGAAAATGTCCTCTTCAGAGATTCCCATGAAAAAATTATTCCAGTAGAATGGGAAGTGTTTTCTTCTGACATTCACCTTGCCACTTGTACTGACTGGAGTAGTACTTGTAGGCACAGATCTAAGGCTGGAAATACTCATGAATAAGAATACCGCTGGATGATGTCAATCCAAATCATCATTCCAGAAATGTAGCATTTCTGATGGGTGAGGTATAGCAACAGCAGGGGTGAGACACGGCACAGAGCCCAAGCTCATCTCCTGACACGCTGTGATCACGTTGAGCTTTGTGCTGCCTTGGTGGGACTTGGTAAGAGGCAGACAATGGAGGAAGAGAGGAAAGGTTGTGCTGCTGGGGCCAGCTAGGCAGGTTATGAAGGCAACAGTTGTGGCTGGGAGTGGACAGCATGCTGAAGAGGAGAGAGGGTGGCAATGAAGGCTGAGAGAGGAACAGTTGAGAGCTGCCATCTGAAAGACTGGTGCACTAAATATCGTGATGGGTCCTGTACCTGGTGAGTATCTGGTACTTAGTTTCTTAAACCCTTAGATGCTGGAGCCAAATGAAAGTGCACAGAAACATTAAATAAGTACACAAAAACATTAAAATACATCACTTTAAAATTATTTTTAAAGGAAAAGTTCAAAATCCTGAAGGCAAAAAATAAATGCAGCTCCCCTTTTACATCTCTTACAATTTTCAGCCATTCTCATGAAGACTGGTGAATACATTCTTTTTGAGAGGAACTTCTGTATAGAAATTACATACAAAAGGTATCAATGTACCTTTCAAAATCACATTTATAGAATTGACACATTTATAGAATTGACACATTTATAGAATTTTAAGAGAAATTACAACTAAAGGGCAAAGAATAATAACCAAGGAACACAGTTTGTACATTATCACTATACATTTACATTTTATATTACTTCAGTGGGTTTATTTGCTCTACAGTCAACGGGTTCACCTGAACAGAAACTACAAAAACAGAAAACTCTTTCAGGTAAAATACATAATGTTATTGTACTCGAAGACCTTACTTAATTGTTAATCTACACCACATAAAGATAAAAAGAGCCTAAACTCCCTTGAAGTTAGCTCCAGCTTTCTATTAAATCCCTTTTTTTTTCTGTATCTACGTTGAAGAACACTGAGGGCATTTTAGCTAACAGAGAGTATGTTAATCCATTTCACATCAACTGCACAAGGTCTTAATACCTATTACAAGCAGAGATGCTCTTTGGCATCCTCTACTCTCAGCCTGGCACAAACTTCCCAGCTCATGAAAGGCTCCAAATGACAAAAAACCTGATGTCACAGGCTGGGGTTGAATTGTAATAAGTAACCTCCTATCATGAACATTACTTCCTGCACCTAACACGGGCATATCCCACTGCAGCATCTTACTTAAATAAATATTTACATGGCAAATGAATGCACATTTTTTATTACAAACAAAAGATTCCAAAGGTAATTACTATGGGTAATTACCACTTTTCCCTTCCGAAATGGTGTCTAACTGACCACCTAGCAAAACTACAACTCCAAAGTGACATTTAACAAAATTCAGTATATAGTTTAATGTACCAATTTTGTGGCATCTGTTAAGGGGGAAATTAATTTTCCATATGACCTAAAAAAGCACTTTCATCTGACAGGAAGGGGGATGCAAAACAGAATCCTGCTTGTTTCCAGTTTGAAATCACTGTACTCTCAGATGGATTTCCTTCACTAACAACTGACTATACTAAGCACCTGGAGCTCAGAGACCTCACATGGCTTCCAAACAGTTGGAGCAACACTGTAAAGGTCTCTTGTAATGAAAATTACTGGCTGGTAATATGGTATGCTTGATCCTCTCGGTTATAGTAATGCCTTGTTTAGTTGGCTACTATTATCCTGTTATTAGTAAAATGTCTGCATCATTATTCAGATCTCAAATACTATTTTTCTCCATTACCTCTTTCCTAAAAAGATGAGAGTGGGCGTTTCTGTTAAACTATCAAAGGCCACTATCCCTTCTCCCTTCTGAAATGGGGGCAAGGTAGGGAAGAGCGTATAAGTAAGACAAGCACATACTGGTATTTCCCAAAATGGTACCTCTGTTTTCAACTATTTATGATTCTGGGACTTCCTGAACCTAAGCTGTGGTATTGAATAGCCCAAGACAAAAATCACATTCTTTGAACCTATCTAACTAATCTTTGAATTTCCATTAAAACTTTCAGTTTCTGCAGCATAAGGTATCTCAATATGCCTTATATGATACAGCATCTTATTTTGTTTCTTTCAGCCCTAATAGGTACTACTTTCATTAAATGACTCACAATTCTGCTATCACAAGAATTAATAAACATTTCCCTTTCTCTGTACCACCACTGATTTGTGAGATTCCCTAAATACATCCCACCCACAATCATCTTCCCTCCTGGCCAAAGAGCTCTGCTCTGTTGGATTAGTCACCTGAAATTCACTCTACACCTCCAGCTGTTTGAGTTAGCAATAATTCCTGTTTGTTTGAGGTCATGCAACACATGCAAAGTCACCCTGACTTTGCCCTTTACAACTCAATGGAGCCGTTACACTTTTCCAATGATAGCGTGAACACGGGCACCCTAAAAATCCAGTATGCCCTTTCAGCACAGTGCTGAAGGAAGAAGCCTGTAGCAGTCTCAACTTCCCTGTGTCAGTCACATAGCTTTGCCCCAAACATGGCATAAACTATAAAGCAATGGCTTGAAACTCAGTGCCAACTGATTCCTTTTGTCTCTTTCCTCCTCTGGCTGTTTGATCACAACCCTTTCCTGTGACTGTACAGAGCATAGCACATTTTGGAAATTCCAGCTGCACTGGAATTGCCACACACCAAGTCTCTGTCCATCCCTGTAAAATATCTGCTCAACTGCAACCTTTCCTTGGGACCCCTGGCTTCCCCAAAAGTTCAATCTGCAGAAGGCAGGGCAGATGGGGCAGAAGTGGGGACAGGTATGCAAGTTTTATCTTGATCGCTTTATAGGTCTACAGAGATTAACCAGAAAAAAAAATACACTCTGTGACTGTTTCACTGAGTTACCAGAGTTTCCAAGACTCCTGTTAAGCATGAAGAGTACATATTCTCACTATTTATTTTTGTTTATGGCTCCTCTGCTTTTTAAGCAAAGCTAAATTAGTTTTGCAGCAACCCACCTTTGCACTGAGCTTGTCTAAATTACTCCTCACAACATTCCAGTTGTTTTGGGAAACCAGGATCTGTGAAATGGTAACACTGTCTTCCTGTTAAACTGTTAAACTGTCCCCTTCAGCCAAGGAGACAGGAGCCTGAAGGGTCTGATTTCCCTTCTGACAGCTGCAGTAACTGGACCTAAATTGGAATTGGAGTAGAATTTTGCAGTGAAAATGGAATCAGTGTCATCACATTGTCTCTGCATAGAACTTTGGGCAGATTTGGGTACTTGATAGTATCATTTTTACGTCCACTCAACATCTGCTGTTCTCCAAAGAGGTAATAAATGGGGAAATTAAACCACTATCGAGCTACATAAACATGACAGAGGCAGACACTGCAGTGTTTGGCAATGTTTTTAAGTCTTGAAATAACCTGATTATAAACATATTTTAAAAATATGCAATTGGTCCCCCAACTTTATCTGGAACCTCTGTAAAATATTACATAAATCTACCTTGGCGTGTGCTCAGTTTCACAACGGTTCAAAGGTTTCATGATTACCATGAAGAAGCCGATGTAGGAGGAAGGACCCTGTAGGCAGCAGGACTGATAGACTTTATTGCTGTTCCTCATTGTACTTAAGACTTTTCTCTGAGAAAAACAGTGAACATATTTTTTGCTTACCATAGAAAGAGATATTACTGCCTTGTATCTATTCCAGTTTAGGTCACAAACCTCTATAGAAGTGCCCTGACTTTACTGCAATAGGTAAAGAATTTTCAAATGTTATATGGCATAAAGGGCCTGGTAGAATATATTAGAAAACATCTCTAATTCATGCAACTTTCCACTGACATAAACCAGAGAAAAAGGGAAAAAAAACCAACCCAACCTTCTTATCAGGTGGGGACAGTAACAGTGCCATACTGCAGAGCGTGCTCTATTCCTGCCACCCCTGCTGCCAGCAGGACGTAGCCTTTGCAAGGGAAGTTGCTGCTGCCCTCCCTGTAAGCCCTGGAGGAGAGATACCCCAGAGATACCTCTCCACCCCATCTGCCTGGGGACCTATGCATTGGTCTTAGGGTGGGTTTTTGCTTTTTTGTTTATTTGCTTTTTTAAGAGGAAGAATAAAGTCATAGAATCATTTTAGGTTGGAAAAAACATTAAGATCATTGAGGCCAACTATAAATGACAGCAGTGCATTTGGTATTTTCTTGCTACATCTGTATTTATTACATCTCACCTCATGCTATTGGGATGAAATTCAGTTAATCCCAGTGTAATTTCTACCAAAACATTACCCGAAATTCAGCATGTCCACAAGTCTTTCTATGTAATAAGTACACCTTATTATTTTTATCTAACACTCAACATTTGGAAATGTTTGAGTATTAATACAAAAAGCTTTTGACCCACAGAACTTATTTGCAGTGTACTAAGTAAAGGTGTCCCTCTCAGGGACACATATACGTGGGTGCATATACATGTAGGTTAATGGAAAAAGACACAGAGATACATTTTTATGGAATTGAAGATGTGCTGTTATAGGACAAATCATCCTATACTCATGTTCATTAAAATTACTAATATTTCCATTTAGTGCTCAGAAAGCTTCTCCAGCAGCACACTACCATATACTGGCATCTCTAAAGTAGATAAAGAATAGACAGAAAACACACTATAGCTTCTCTGCATATAACAGAAATTATAATCTTGATTTGTGTCATGTAAAAAGATATCAAAGTTGGGAGATAGAACTCCAGTATAGAGGTCCCAGACACTTTATAGCCAACAAAACACACATTCTTTTATTGTAGGATATGTTAGAAATACTATTTCAGCTGAAATTTCTTATTATTTAAATATTAACCATAATATAGAAACATCCTGAACTAAAAATTAAGACCTTAAGAGCAGTGAGTCAGAATATAAATCTATTTCTAGAGTGGTGCCAGCTCAGACAGCAGCTAATAATGGTTGCTGAGGAAAAAGCATGTGGTAAATATGGAATGACATTTCCTGCATTTTTAAAGTGGGAGATGGCATTAAGTCCACTGAGTTTAAAAACACTTGCTGTAAAGGCCTGTAAAAATCCTTTTTCTGTATCTTATTTTTTTCTTTTAATTTGTCTAACAGTTTTGTAAGCCAATTTACACATGTGACATGAAGAACTTCTATGATAATGAGCTCAACAATTTAACAGTGTTGTGTAAAAAAAACTCTCTTCTTTGCTTGTTTTACCTAAATAATTTTTGTTGATCTAGCTATTATATTTCAGAACACAATTTTCCATTCATGTTCTACACAGAATTAATTAGATGTACAGGTGTAGGTCCTATTTCTTTTTAGTTTCTCTCCTATTTTCAGTTAAGAAGACCCGGTCTGCTTATCTTCCCCCACTGGAAAATAATTCTGTGCCTTTGAACAATCTAACATTCATCTGCACTTCTTCGGATTCATTATTATATGGAGTGTTCAAATCCATTAAAAATCTAAGTGGGCCACTGAGTTATCCATGCCAGAAGTATGTATGACATTTTCTCCTCTTTTCCTTTTCTAACAATTAATAATATTTTATTCCTTCTTCGGACAAGTGCCATCACAAAACTGACATTTTGCAAGAACTGTTCATCATAACTCCAAGTTCTCTTTCCTGTTTGGCAATAGCTGCCTCAGGGCTCCCCTTTGCAAAGCCAGAGCTGCTTCTCATCCCCTTGAACACAACACAAAGCATTGCCTCCCATTGCATTGCCAGGCCTTTCAGTACCAGGAGTTCTTTCTTCATCTGCTCACCATGCAACTTTAGTATTAACTGTTTTTATCATCACCAATGCATAGCTTTGCACAATTAGTTTCAGTATCATTAATATTGAGCAGCATAGATCATATTACAAGTTCTGCTGGAAATATAAAGGTATCTCCCCTCCACTGTCAAAATAGCCCAGGTCAGGACCTTCTCTCTCATTCCCTTACCACTTAACTCCTTTAAGGCACTCCATGAATAACACTGAAATGAACTATTTTGGAAAACAAGATACATCACATTGACTGAACTAGCCTGAGCCACATACTTACTAGGTTTCTTTCAGAGAATTCCAACAGGTTTGTGAGACACAATTCCTTTCTAAGATATGCTTACTCTGCTTTTCCTAGTTTTTTTTTTAAACTTATTTACCTAGAAATATTGTACTTATCCAAGGCTCTACAATTTTTTACCTTCTACAGCTTACACCTAATTTCCTGGAGTGGTGATCAGACCTACTGGCTTGCAGTTCCAGGAGCTCTCTTGGCTGCCACCACCTTCTCTGAGGCTAAGGCCTGCCCTATGCTCTGCTCTATAGTTAGGGCTTTACTGTAGGAAGTTCAGAAATTTCATATTTCAGTTTGATTGGACTTCTTTGGAGAACAGTGTTTGTTCCTGGAAATTTGTCACTACTGATTTATTGATCTGCTTGCAAACTCCTTCACATGCTTTCCAACTGTCCTTTTTCCACAGTTCCAACTGTGCCTTTCTGCTCCTGTGGCTTGGCCTTACTTGAGGTCTTCTTTAATTGTTAAAGATTCATCCTCTCAATACACGCTTCAATGACCTCCTGTTTCCAGCATGTATTAAAATGTCCTTTATTTGTACTTCCAAGTCCTTAACACTTTATTCCTCAGGACCTTTTTAGTCCTCTTTCATCAATGCTTCCCATTTAACAATACTTCATGTTTAATGTAAATTTTCTTTTCTCCTTCACTTGAACAGGACTTCTACTTCCTGAGAACTATTTTCCTGTCTACTCATCTCCTTAAAAATGGCAACCTCTTCATAATCCTTCTAAAGTAATTTTGATAGTTGGCGTATGCATATTTGGAACGCTTAGGATGGCTGTAAGTCTTCTTGCTGAGTGAAAGTCACTTCACCCTATCAACCCTTCCTTTTAACCTCAGTGTTGTATCTACTCATGAACTCAGATATGACAATGGAGAAATTACAGTCAAGTAGAAAAACAAGGATGATCTTTGCCCAGTATGACTATGACTGGATGAATTTTATATGTGGTCTTTTTACATAACAGAATTTGAGGTTCCTTTTCCAAAGGACAAATAAAATGCTCTTTGCTCTGTAATCATGCACTCACATACAGACCCAGTGATGAGTGACTGAGTATTGCTGGGCTTTAAACACTGGCTGACTGCCTTCCATTAAATTATTCCATGACTAATTCAGCTCCTCATGGATACTATTTCTCAGTTCAAGTACACGTTTTTGAGGATTTCAGAGAAAAGTCTGCAGAGTCTGTATTTAAATCTACCCTTCAACAAGTGCAGCAGTGTGGGACAATCTGCAATTCTTCTAGCCATGATCAATTTTTTATTTCCCTGCAGAATACTATTTCAGAGGCCATTTATCCATCACCTTTGATTAATACCACTAGTTTCATTAAGGTATCTATATTCTAAACAACTGTAGTTTTTTGTCAATTCTGTTAATCAGTGAATATCATCATTCACCTAACAAAAACTTTGACAAACAGTTTTTTGCAAGAAAATTAATTTAGGGTCTTTGGGCTTTTTGCTGTTACTGAAAGACTACAACCTAATTAATTCTTTAGTTGGAATTTTGCTTCCAGGAGTAGCTGTGAGGATTATTTCAGGGATTCATTTTCTAGTTCTTATATGTTTAATTGTCTAATTTTTAGATGCGATCAGGTAGCTCATGTTTTAAGTACCATAAATGGCAAACACAATTATTTCCTGAAGTGAATTGGCAGGGAAAGAAAAAGGAAGGCCATTTTAAAAAATCATACTGGAAATGTGTTTTTAATTGTAGATAAAAGTATCCTAAGCAATACTAAAATAAAGCTAGAGAAATCATATCCAAAGTGGCAAAGGCTACATTCATAATTGTTAGATATTGCCTATGTTTAATGAAGCTGTAAATGTGGTAATGTAAATGAAGCTGTGATGATAAATATTACTGCAGGAGTGGTCTTTTCAAAACTAAACTACTATGGAACAAAAAAATAAACTGGGTAAATGCACTTAAGATCTGTTTGCCTATTTGTTCTTCACTGCACAGTGTCTCTTGCATGTAAAACTATGAATAAAGGTGCAGCCTCCACTTCTTCTAAGTACATGAGGTTTGAAGACAAAGAGTCTGGGACAAATGCTACTCTGAGTTACTCCCTTTCAACTCCTGGCAATTTCAGTAGGATCATAAGCTCTGGCCTATCATTCTCAGGTCTTTATATTCTGTAGATTAAAAGAATAAAAGGCAAAGAGCATGCAAGATAGACAAATATAGTTATATATGTCAGACATACAGTCTGTTACAGTTTTCCTTGTACAGGATATTCGGGCTGCATATGACATAATGCCTTGCACTGACATCAAGACTCCTAAAAAGATGAGGTTTGGTTATGGGAACTAACAACCCTACCAGTAGCACCTACTACAATTCTGGTAGACCTCAGCACTGCTGCTCTTCAGTTTTCTGATGATTTATTCCAACTTGTAAAAAAATCCCAAAACATTAAAACCAATGCTTTTTAAAATAATGAGTGCACCATTATTTAAGTAATTTTTAAATTAGTGGAACCTCAATTAGTATAAAATATAATACCTCATCAGAGTTATTGCAGCTTGCTGTGGCTAAGAAATCTTATGCAAATCCTTCTCTACCTCCACTCACTATGAGCAGGCTTCTGCTCATAGAACTTAGCACCTTTGCCAAAGGAAGGTCAGAGTAACACCGACTTCTGGATTATTTTAAAACATTAAACTGTGTCTACAAATCTTTTCATGGGAATAAAAATCCACAAAAGACAAAAGGCATTTTGCCTGAGTTTGCCTTGGATAGCTATGAAAGGAAATTACAGAATCAACACTTGAACACAGAGGGAAAGCTTTCTTTAACTTTCATTTCTTTAACACGAAGTCTCACCTGTGGAATGCTGGAACTGGAAAACTGAATGTCAGACTCAATGCCCTTAACTGTAATTAGATGTGAAAGTGAGGGGTATCTCTACTATACTTCCTGTCCTGGAACTTTAAATGGAACATATGGCACAAGTGGGTGGAGAGCTTGTATGTGAAAACTCAGATACAGTTTTCTTTCAGAAAAGACCACTAAGAGTAGCTTACTGATCAAATGATGGTAGAAACTCACAGCATACCAGATATGGTCAAGGAATGTCAGCGTTTTAGCAACTGTTGATTAGTTACAGAGACCCAAACTTGCTTACAATTGTTGCTTATCTGGTATCCATTAGGGTTAAACACACTACGAAGGACCAACTCATCTCTCTTGAAAGGGAAGGAAACAAATTAAAACTGGAAAATAGTATCTAGACTCTTAGTCAGCCTTTCTAGCTGATATTATTAAGGGACAGAAGTATGCTGCACTGCTGAGTACCTAAGATAGGAATGCCATCTAAACACCCCCTGAGCAATACTCATGTGTGGTTTGCTGGGTGACGATGCCTGAACAAGTTCTGAGTTATTTCCTTTACCCCTTAACCAGAGACACTAATAGCAGAAATATTCTGTCTCATTGCTCTTGTATAGAGTTCTCCTCCTACACCAACAATTTAGTCAGAGGGCAGGTCAGTGGGCAAAACATGCTCATGACTACTTCCTTTGCTTCGGAAACACTTGCCAAATTGTAATGGCATAAAGTTCTGCATTTGCCTTTTGGGCTGAGTGGTCAGAGACTCTGGAAACAAGCCAACGCACAGTGGGACAGTTCTGTTGACCACACTGAGCTCCTGATCAGGCTGTGAGCATTGTCTTCAGGATAGCTCAGTACAGCTTCCCACACAAATAATCTCAAACAGTGGATAGCTTCACTGAATCTCCATTCAAATGCACAAGTATAAAAACAAGAAATGTGTGAGTTTTACTCATAAACTATAAGGCTTCCTCTAGAATTTTTCCCTTTTTATGTCTCTCAAATTGTAACTTAATCCATCTCTCCTTTGAGCTTCCCTTCCTCATTCTGCTTCTTTAATGTCACAAAAAAAGAGTTTGCACCGTGGAAGACTCCTCACCTCATCTCATCCCCTGATTTCATGAAAGCCCAGTGATTTTCTAATACATTTTTGTGCATTGCAATGTAATGTCTTGCTTTTTCTTATCCCCTCTGGCTTTGCTCCACTTTTCCTTTCTTTTATGTTGTATAGTAGATTACTACTATCTTACGTCTATCTTTCTTTCCATTTGTTGTTAGTGTCTGTTTCCTCTTTCCTTTTCATCCACCTGTTTTTTCTCTTTTTCTTTCTGTGATGCCTTTCCTATGCTATGCCTGCATTTTCTCTTCTCCTCCTTCTCACACTAAATCTTTCCCACCCAGTCCTATTTTATCATCCCATCTTCATAACCAAGGGCTCCGTCTCCTAATCAAAGACACACAGGAAGGAGCCTCTGGAACCCCAAGTATCACACTGATTACTTCTACACACTTTCCCCGGGTTTTTAACTGTCTGAAGAGTACAACTCTTTCTTTGTCTATCCTTTCAGCCTCTCTTTCCCTGGAAGTACATTCCTGTTCACCCCTTTTCTTTTTGTGCATGCTTAGTCCCACTGTCCATGGACTTTTCAAACCAGTTCATAACCACTGTCAGATGCCCTTTCTTACTCTACTTTTTCTCAATCAGATTTTTTCTTAGTTTCTGAGAAGAACCACAGATATGAAGAAGAAACATAACTAACTAAGTGTTGGGAAAAGCTCTTCAAAATAAGAAGGTAAGGGAGACAGGGACAGGTCTCACACAAACAGGAGGCTTTAACAGGAAAGAGAAGCATGCTTTCCCTAGGGGGGGAAATGTCTCACTGCTGAACTAGCTGAGGCAGATAGAAATTCACCAACAAAAAGAAAATGACTCTATGATCTGAAGAGAAAAGAAGCACCAGAAAGGACATCATAGACTCCTCACATTCTCTTCACCATAAATCTAAGGAGAAACTGAAGCTGAGAAATATGGTAGACATTCATTAGTTTGCTTATGTCTCCATAATCTAGGGCATCTTATGACACCTTATATTTACAAACTCCTATAATGTCCGTTTTCTTTCAAAAAGAAAGATGAGAACGTCACACTGCCAGCAGGATTGACCCTCTGGGATATCAGAAACCTGAGAAAGAGTAAGGGGATTGGTGGTTGCAGGAGCCATCTGGCTTCACATCCGTGAAAAGCCACAGCTGTAACACCAGGAGAGACTCGGGCAGACCCCGAGACAGTGCTGTAGATGCCCTCCTCGACTGAGAGCGTGTGGGACTGTGCCTGTGGCAGCACCAACACAACAACAGGATTGCAACTGATGGGCAGCAAAAGGCAAAGAAGCATTTCAGATACTGTTCTGCATATTGACTCCCAAGCCCCTGATACAAAACCCCCCAACTTTAAGTACAAAAATCTTTGCACCATGAATTCCATTACTATTTAAAAAAATATCAATAGCAGCAAAAGTAAAAAACCCTGCAAAGGTAGTGAACAGAATAAATCATTGTGTCTTTGCTACTGTATTATACATTGCATTTTAGAAGAACATATTTTTCTTTTTTGTTGTTGTTCTTTTAGAAAGATAATACTAAAGAAACAAACTAAACTCTATAGCTGCATCAAATTTCTACTACAGTCCATCATTAATGACTTTTCAATAAAAGTGAATTTTCAGGCCTGCTTATTTATCATGTGCAAAAGTCCTTCCTGAGAAAGAAAATCACAAAAAATACTGAAAAAGAAGTACTGAAAAGCAACTACACATGCATTGGGAGGTTTCTGCATTAATTTTATGACTCATTACTACTAGTGCATCTATTCCTGTTGTATACTCATTTTAAATACCTAGAAAATATTTTAAAGACATAAAATTCTGTTACTACTGTGTGAAGGAGGTGATTTTAATTGCAACAGGCTAAGATAGCTTGGCAGTACTTCCATCTGACCTACAAATGCCACTTTAAAACAGACAGAAAGAAAACCCCACTTGGAAGTCTGCCTGAAGGGAAATGGTTTTCTTGTGAAAGACCTTGTCAAACATATTAAAATCAAAGTTTTGGACTTTAGCTGAATAAACAGCTTTTATTGCTTAGCTCTGCTAACTGCATTCTAGTACTATGGAGACATTCGGTAGTAATAGCAAACTGACAATTTTACATCAGCACCTCATGACTATTCACAAATCTGCACTGACCACCACAGTCGTCAATTTAATAAAGGTCAAAATTGCCATCTATCCACATAATCTCCTGTAAGAACCATTCTGTAAAGGATCAACCAATCTAATTATTTAATGTATTTGCAAAAATCTGATTAACCACACTAAAGTCACAGAAAACACTTCCACAGATTTTAATTACTTGATTCAAGCCTGTGAGATGAAGGTAGAGTAGTTTCTTTATCAAACATTTTAGTCTGATATTAAATTATTTCCATTCCTTTCAAGAGTACATTAGCTGACTTATTAAATCGACTAGTTACTCATTTCAAATTACTTCCCCAGTTTCTGGTACTAGGAAATGACTCTTTAACAAGTATTCTTGAAAGTGTATCATTGCTTATTCACTTGGTAAGATAAGTTCATGCCTTTTAAAACAGCATATCAACTTGCAACTTTTAAAATAAAACTGAGGCAGCAATTAGTACTATAAGTATGCAACCAAGTGAAAGACAGGATTGTTCAATTTTGATTATCTACCTAACCTTAACTCTTCTCACTAACCCTGCCAAACATTTACTTCTCATATTTGTTTTGTAAAGTGCTACACTATCATTATTTTCCTGAAAGAGATTAGTTGCTGCAAAACTTCCTTTTCCTAAGCACTTCAAGAAAACCAATGCATATATCAGTGAACTAAATGGAAAAGTCACAGGGAGCTGAATGCCACATGTTGGACGTGCCCAAGCTGCATGCAGGGAGAGTGAGATTGTCTGAAAAATCGTTAAATATTGCTCTCAGTCCATTCAATACATTTAATGCACTTTCTACATAACATTCTGTTTTATTTATTTCATAAATTAAGGATTTGTATCACATCGTTTTCTATTCAGAAAGACAACATTTTGGTGACTATGGACCCAGAAGTAATCATTGATCAATGCTTTTTGGTTGTGTAAGACTTCAGGAGCAAGAGGGACTCCTTTTTTGGTAAGAAATATGAAATTAAGTATTTTTGCTACCATTAGGTACAAAACAATGATGCCTTTCTCACAATCTGCAGGTTGAACTTAACCCACAGAAAACTCAGTCTCCAGACCTGAACACGCTCCCCACACAGCTGAGCATCAACAGGCAAAACATAATCCATCAGATTAAATGGAGTCAGAAGGTTGGCGAGCTCTCTTTAAACAATATCCCTGTATGCATTTCAGATTCAAAGATAAGATATTTGAGGATAAAGTAAAAATCACAATTAAAAAGTGAAAAAGGAAAAATATTGCCATTAAAAAGAGAAAAAGAACCAAGTGATTTCATTGGGGAAGTTAACATTTTGTCCCTACTGATGTCTGTCAGAGCGGTAAAGGAACTTACTGAAATAGACTGTGTTAGTATTAGGGGTCACTACTCCAGAGCCTCTAAAAGAAAGGCCATGAAAGTTCTGGTTGTGAGGAAAAGGACATCAGGAGGAGAAAAAGCCAACTGACCCTGACGGTTGTAAATGTTCACATATTTTTTTCAGCTTTGGCGTATAGTATATGGTCCATATTGAGTTTTTATTGGGGACATTTTTCCAAATGTAACCTGAACTTTCATGTTTTTGGTCTTAGAAACATTATATTGAAAAGTTTTACCTGCAATAGTATTTTCTGTATTATTTAGTATTTTCTACTTGTATACAATTAAATAAAATTTAATTTTATATACAATTCGATATTTTCTATTTCTGTTATATTAATATTTTCTATTATCAATATTGAAAGGTGCTTGCCTTGGAACTTCTTTGGTTTGAATGTCTGAGTGTGTCTGTATGTAGAAAAGTTGCTCAAATACAGGCACTTCAGAGAACTTAACAAGCTACATACTGATCAATCTCTTCTTTCTCAGGTGGCATCCAATTCACACAAATGATATCTCTTTCTGACTTCTCATTCACCATTTCATTCTTACCAAATCAGATCTAACTGATCCTTACACAACACCTCACTACAGCCCCTCATAACCTCCTGACTTCTTCAAACAAAGGCATTATTCAGGTGATACAAAAAGACCGAGGGCCCTTAAGTATTTTTACAAGTTACATAAATATACTATAGTGCACTCTCAGCCATGGCTGGTTTACATATGTAACATTTGAGGAATATTTAACGGAATGAAAACTAAAACACATTCCCATCAGCTTCTGGAAGTCCTCCTCCCCAAGGCTAATAGAATAAAATACTTATTGAAGAAAGAAAATCAGATAAGGAGAGGCTAAAAAAAATCAAACCCAGAACATGAGACTCATCTCAATTTTTTTAATGCTTAGACCTCCTAGTGAATATGTTTGTCTCCAATCCTAGCTCCACAAGCTTCAGGAAATTCAGTTTCTATTTTAGCAGAGATATTCTGGTGTTCAAAATTAAATAGAAGCTACTTACTTGGAGGCTGTGAGTTAAGTACTCCCAGCTGTGGGAAGCCCCGATGTGCAGCAGGGCTGCAGCAGAGGCGCGGTATGGAAGATTCCAGCCTACTGCCCCCCATTGCTGCCATTTGCATTAAGATGTTTCACATTGTTGCTGGTGTAATCATTCCAGGTACAGTTACTGTGAAACTGAGACTAAAATAACCACCCACAGCATGACTGAAATATGGCTCAGTGCATAAAAAAGTGAGTGACTTCACAAGAATTGCAGTAGGATTTCAGAGCACTCCTGGACCAGGAATGTGAAGAGTGTTTGCATTTATCCACCGACAACTGTAGGTTTTCAAGGTACCTGATAATTGCAACAGGGATTTTTTAAATCAGTTTTATTCTTTCTGGCATACAAAAACCTCAGCAGACACCAATTGTTCATGTCTGTACATTTCCTCCCAAAGCTGAAGGATTTGCTCTTTTGTCTACAAGGCTCAGAGAAAGCAAGGTATTCACTAGGGCAAATATTTCTAGGAGCACCATTTCCCTACATCAGATTTATTTAACTGAAAGAGAACTGCAAAGAGAGGCCTACAACAACCTGCAGCAGGCTGGAAGACCTGGCCCAGAGGACAAAAGGGAAAACATGACAGGCAACAGGGGGAAGAAGAATAAAACAAGAACCTTACAACTAATCTTCTCATTTCTTCATGGTATGGCTTTGTATTCAGACCACAGAGACAGCTCAAGGGATGGCTGATCACCTCATCTTGACTCATTACTCATTGAGGAAAAGAAATTAATCACCTCAAATCTATCCTAGTCAGTTGAATATCACCCACACAAACTGAAAATACTCCATGTCCCTGAAAAGCTGTCAGTATCTCTGCAACAATCTAGTACATTCACCTTCATACAAACTTAATTTTCAAGGACCTGAAGAAACTGTACTGGGGACAAAGCTACCAAAAACACCTTACTGTTCAAAAGGGAAAAGGTATCATCTTGACAAAAAAATAGGATACGTGAAATATGATTTAAATGTTATGCTCAATACATCCCACGCCCCAGAATGACTGTTCTCATCTTGTCGCATCAAAATGAAGAGCAAACCTACATTGGTTGTTTCCTCAGGATGGAGAAATCAAGATTTAGCAGCCCCTCCCAGCCACTTCTGCTGCTAAGGAAAAGCCCAGAGCATCTGTTGTTCTTACTCCTATACCAATTGTGAGAAGACTTTCTACTCTTTTGGGAGCAGCAAACAGAAAATTCCTGTAAGAAACCCAGTGCGCATGACTCCATTAACAGGCCATGGCTTGGCACAGAGGATGTAATTATTAAAACTCCAGGAAGCAGAGAATCCCTGTCCAAACTTTGAAATGCAAGGGGGGAAAAGAGACACAAATCCTAGGGGAAGTATTTCAGAGAAACTAAGAAATAGTGCCTGTGGGAAACTATAAGAAAAAGGAAATTTGGAAAGTATTTAGAGTTAGAAAAAGTGGCCCACACAGAAATCCCTCCTGTTGTTATCAGAAGAGGGAAACATGGGTAAGACAAAGATGCCTGAAGAACACAAACACAATTAAATAAAGCAAGACCCACTGTAACTTTATGAATTGACACACCAATAAATACGAATCCTGTCTTGAGGACTGATACGTGAAGAAGCTGAAGAAAAAGCATAGAGAGAGGAAAGCTCCACTCAGGATATGCTGCCCATTTAATGCAATCTCCACAAACTCGCTATTCCTTTTCAGGTACTTTTTGATAAAAATGCCCAGAGACAGGGAAAGGGGAGAAGATTGCTACCACAAGGAGATGAAGTGGTTAAAGGGTGACAGGTACCATATGAAGTGAGCCAAGGCCATGAACTCCGCAGAGTGTCTTGAACCAAGGCCAAAGCAGGGGCATGGACAGGTTTCCATCTCTGTCAGAAGCCAGGAAGAAGCACAAGAAACAAGGTCACAAACCTGCTGTGATTTGTGAGCTTTCCCAACACACTGCCCAAGGAAGAAGAACAAGGACTACATGGATACAAACATTAAAGCATAGCTGCAGAAACTACTTGGTTGTTATGGACTCACTCCTGCATCTCCTGTCTTGTTTAAACTAACAGCTCCAGTGTATTGGGGAGGAATTAAAAATCTCTCTGCTTGGTGGGAAGGGGGGGTAAGGGGGACAGGCCTCAGCACCGAGAAAGACTCATTGCTCTTTCAAATAGGGTTTATGAGTCCCACTAAGCAGCAGAAGTGCAAGACTTGTAAATCCAAAAGTGAAGCTTGATGTAGGAAACATCGTGAAGCATGAAATTATTGCTTAGTAGAGTTCCTTCACCGTGTCCCTTCATTCCAACTGTGAGTGCAATGAAGTTGATTAGAAATGTTTGCTGCTGATAATCTGAGGAAGCTTTTGCAAGAACCTCATTATGGATCTCACCTACACATCGATCACACTCCAAACAAAGTCTTTGAGGAATCAAGTGTCTTTTTCAATAATAGTTATACCGTGGGGATCTGTGTTTTTTTGAAACAGCACACAAGTCAAGAGGTAACTTTGTTCTGACAAACACAGCAGCTTTAAATAGCAACTTGACCATTTCTAAGGAGATGAAAAAATAATTTCTTGCAGATTCATGTGTTTTTATGGCCTTCAAACAATACTATAGTCTCACAGGAAATCCCAACAACGGTTCAGCTTCAATCACCTCTGTTGGTACTGCACATCATCTGTTTGGGGATTTTTACCCAACCCTCTTATTCTTTATTAATAGGATCATTTGTCTGCAAACCTGTTTCTTAAGAGTTTGTCTGTTCATTCTGCACCTGAAGTCATAACCCTTTGTTTTCAACCTCACAACTGGTTGCTGTGGAAATCATTATGATGTCACAAAAAATAAGGATTAGTAAAACTGCAAGTAGGGAATAAACAAGTTGAACAGATGAACTGTTAAAAAAGTTTTACTGCAAGTATTCACAGAAATAAAAAAAGGAAAACAAATACTTTCCTCCAGACCTGATCTATGACATATGTTCACACAGAGCTGACACAGACCAGGGACAGAAGAATTTTCCTTCATGGCTTTTGGTCCAGGGGCAACATTCGGAAAATCTACTTGCTGGGAATATATTTGCTACATTTTGATAAGATACATAACATAGGACCTTGCTTTCAAACTACTGTGAACCTTATTCTTCTCTCTCTTTCTAAAAAGAGAACAAAACAACTACTCTGTGGCTAATCTACAGTTGGATAATGTTTCCCCCTGGAAAACAATGCATTTGGCCAAGCGGTAAAAATAAGCTCCTTGATGGACTTCAGACGAAAATAAAACTGACTCCTCATGGTGCCTACCTGCTGCAACATCCATCAGAGCAACTGGTGCCCCCACATCTTTGCCGTGAAACACCCCAAAGCTCAGACTGGTGAACTCTCTCTCTTTGGCAAGTCACATGGGTGCAGTAAGTCACAGGATAGAGCCAAGTTGGCCAGCTGCAGGGTCAGCATGGCAGTACAGGTATAAGCTTTCAGCTGAAACATTTTGCCTGATAGGGCCTGAGCAAGGACCTTTCCCATCAGATCACTGACCACTGCAACCTCCCAGTCTGGCAGCAGTCATTTGCAGCAGTGGAGTGGCAGATCCATCAGTCACCTGTAGCAGGTGAGGTCAGAGTAGAGAGGTTGTGGCTATCAGTATGGGGTGTGCAGATGGGAGCACTTCCCCTCTGCAGGCCTAAAGTGCTGTGGGCAATAGAGATCCCAGAGCTAACTGTGCAATGACAGCCACCCAGACAGCTCCTGGATCACTGCAGCTTAGTGTGCAGCCATGCCACACTCCCCTGATGCAATGACAAGCTGCCCCACTCTTGCACAACACAGAAGTATAGCCTGTCACTGCACATACATGGAGATACCTCAACAAGTGCAGTAGAGGAACAAGAATAGTAGAAGTTGTCTACTACCTTTATAGCTGATCCTGTTACAGGCACAGACCAATGCTGTTCTCCCATTTTCACAGTCCATCCATGTGTTGCCCCCAGGTTCTCCCCTCACAGGCCTCCAGTAGGACTGTCAGGAGCACAGCTTTCTGGCATGTGCCCTGCCTTACCGCTTGCAAAACAGGCACAGGGTGCTTGGATAGATTTTTGTCCCCTAGTTCTGCTCTTCTATGTAATACAGCAGAAATACAGATGAAATTGCCTTTCACCTTTGTTTAAGACAAAAAGCAGCAGATTCTCAGCACAAGGTGTAAAAATCCACTTAATAATGAGGAGAAATCTCTTTCTCTCAGAAGCAAAGAGCACACACAGTACTGGGACGCCATCTGGCTCTCCCAAGACTTTCCAGAATTAAGGTTCTCCATTGACTTAGCACTGAGTGAGGTGGGCAGTTAAAGCTGGGGCAACTCTACTATTCATTCCAGAATTGATCTGCCACAAAAGAAAACCTGTAAGTAGTTAAAGCTCAAATACCTGCCATTTCACTACTGGTGAAGAAGGAAGTGTACCTTAGTGGCATTTTCAGTAATTAAAATATTTGATATACAACAGTCTCAAATACATTGACAGGTACAGCATAAAAGCTATCTAAATTTTGTTTTGAAAGGTACCTGATGCTCATCTCATCCAACCTTCTACTCAGAGCTAGGCTGACTTCTAAATCAGAAGTTAGATCAGGTTAGCCTGAGCTTTCTTCAAAGAGGGAGATTCCTCAGCCTCTCTAAAGAGTATGTCGCCTGCTTACCCCTTCTATGGTGGATTTCTTTTCCGTGCTACATGGGAATTCCCCTTGCTGAAACTTGTGGCCCTTGCCCCTTGCTCTCTTACATCATGACACAACTTGGGAAATGTCATGGACTCAGAAGACCATGCAAGCGAGGGAGAATCCAGTTCTGTTTCTGTTGGGAATTTGGCTTATGCACAAGTAACACACTTCATTCACTTTTCTCCTCAAAAGCCTCCACTCCCCATGGTCTGACTGTACATTATCTTTGCATCCTACAATGCTTAGAACAGGGAATTCTGATATCTTCTGAGTAAGGATGAGAACCTTGCATATAGGTAACAACATGTAACTTATTCCATTTTTCCATGTGTTTTACAAACAAATATTTGTCAAGGTTTGGCAAGCACAATGTATTGATGTTTTATTTATACTGTAGATCACTAATTTTAAGAGAATACAAACACTCTGCACATAAAGTTGGTCATACAATCCTTTGGTAAAAAAGTAAAAATTGCAGTAATATTTAGCCTTGGAAAAGAGGTGCTAAAATGTTCTTTAAGAGATACTTGCATCTGTTGTTTAAATTAATGTTTCAGTCACACAAGTAACAACCACCAATCCGAAAAAAGGAGACACCTTGTGTTTGGTAGCTATTCAGTGTTCACAAAAGCTCTGCAACCTCCTTAATGGAAGACAGCTTTTCCTTTCATTAAATACATATCTGTAAAAATAACTCAAAAGACATCAAACACCAGAAAAAATACATTGAAATAACATTAAAAATCTAGTATAAATCCACAAAAGCCAGGAAATTCGGAGATAAAGAAAACCTTTCAGACAAGGGAAAACTTTCCAATGTATTAAACTGGAGCGTAAATTCACTTCCTCCCTATGCTCGCCATCAAGTCATTCCAGACACAGGGGGTAAGTTCCTCCCTGGGGTAACTCAAGTGCTTTCAGCAATACTACACCAAAAATCAAAGTTTGGCCCTACAGAACTGTCTTATTACTTTCTCTGTTTCTGATAATTGCCATTGGTTTGAGTTTAAACAGCAACTTCCTGTCTTACAGCTCATTTTCTCATCATTCAGAAACTGTGTTTGTGAGATGGCAATACTTTCCATGATTACAGACTATGATGTCAGCTCTGGGGTTATGACTTCACTGACAGACTGGCTAGTGGGAGAACTGCTGTGCAAAGGAGAAAATCCACGCTCAAACAGAAATATATCTGAGATTAGCAAAGACAACACTGCACCTCAGTGGGCATGGACATTTCCATTTGCACAAACAATATCTCCACTTTTCACTTGAGCCAAGTATGAAAATGTCCCTTAAAATTTCTGTTTTATTCATAAGTCATTCATGGTGCTGATGTGTTGGCACCCAAATTCAGTCTTGATGGCAGCAGCAGTTTAAATCACAAGCTGTGGGTCCAGCTCTTTGCACTCTCTGGAAGTGCAAAATCAGACCTACAGCTTAAGACAGGATATGAACGGAATGAAGCAATTTTGAACTGCCTTCAGACTTCCCATGATTCTGCCCTCCTCCTCAAGCTGATACGGTTTTTGTCTCTGGGGTCTGGCTATTCTGTCTCCAATGAAGCAAGATAACCATAACAAACTAGTTACTAGGAGATTCCCAGCTATCTGGCTGAGCAACAGAATCCAAAAAGAGGAATGTAACCTCCTAAACAGTATCTACCAGATACTAAGCAAGTTACCCTGAGCCTTGATATACAGAGCGTAACTGTTGTAAACAAAAGAGTCACCTTTTGTTTCTGAAACAAGAAAAACTATTTTTCCTTTCAGTTTCCTAGACTGCAAGAGGCAGAGGGGCTACGATAGGCATGCAATATAAGAAATGGGTAACTTAGACACTTGGTCACCCTACACTGAAAACTCTGATACCAGCACATGGGACACAACTGAGCCGACAGCTGGTGAGATTAAATTCAATCTAAGAATCCAAGAGTGACAATTCCCCACTACTCTAGGTCTTATAAAGAAGATCTTTGTTCCTTCTTTTTGCCTGTCTTCTATTCTTTACTGTTTGACTTTCTCAAAGGTTACCTGCAATTTCTCATATTGCTCATGTTCTTATAGTTAATCTTGGATTAGACATTTATTTTGCTGGATATCTTCCAAATAAACCATCACACATTTTTTTCAATTAAATAAATGTCCTTTTCAATTTTTCAACAGCCTGGTCATGTTTGAATTGCTGAAAATGAGAACTCTTTCAAAGTTTCCATCCATGACATTTATGTAGCCCTCAATGAGGAGAGCAGGCAAGCTATGGATTCAAATGTTGGCTCAGAGAAAACAAACACAGAATGCATACAGCTGTGTTCACCTGTGCTTCTATACTTGTGCAAAACGTAAGAAAGGACACAATTCCTCCACTTTTGTTTTGTTTTAAGGTCACTAAAAGCTTTTCTGAAAACTAACATGTAGAAAAATGAGAAAGCTAAATAAATCACTACAGTTCTGCATCTCATTTATTATACACTCAAGATAATGGCTTCAGGAATCTGAAGAAAGGTGCACAGAGCTTTGCAACGCACAAAACTTGCTCTAGGACATTACTTAATTACTATTTGAAATCTTAACCATGCAAAGAAAACCGCAGTGATTTAGAATTATGCAAATAGTTCATGATGACTCTAACTTCTCCCGTAAATAGCCTTTTTTGTGATTTGGCACAACAGAATTAACAACATCTTTCTTGGAAAGCAATTGCTTCTGGTTTGCCTGCAAAGGTACTGAGACCTACTTCCTGAAATGAGCAGTGAAAGAGATAAAGTACCTTTCTGCTTGGAGCAAAATTATTATTAGGAATATAATTTTGAAAAGTTTCTGTGCTCCTATGTGAACTTCAGCTATAGCATAATTTCTCTTTGTTGCTCTATGGGCAATGGCTATTGTCTTTTAAGTAAAGGATTTGTTCTAGTTTAACAAAAAATACAATGTTCAAAACCTTCTCCCTCAAGATATATTGCAGATTAAAGGGCAAATTCTTTCCCTTACTCAAAACCATAATAGGTGATTTTTGTTAGCATAACTAAGAAAGCGTTTCTAATTTATGTATCACCATTTACAAGCCTTTGGAGAGAGAAATCCTGACTTCAACCAAGTAAGTTGGAGCCTTGCTATTGGATTTACTTCAGTGAAGGCACTATTTTACACAGACCCACCTTAAAAGGAATTTATTTCAGTGACTAATATACCCCCAGTATGTATCTACCTATGACCACAGCTCAATGAAAGTTATGCGGAAAAAGCAAGATAATTCAGGCATTTTCAAAACCACATCTTTCTATATCTTTAAAAAATCTGCTAAAGGTTACACTACAGAGCTGTCCATATTTCACTTTTCAAATCGTTCACAGAAATTATTAAAGAAGAAAAAAGTTATCCTTTTAAGAAGTATTACTGTTTATGTGGCATACAAGTAGCTTTATAATTAAAAAAAAAGTAAAAATAAAAATCTTCTGTGTGTATGTCTATAAGTCCAGCCCATTTAGTCATGCAGTGACTACTCACAACTTAGCTGACATTAATAATAAATTTACTGAATTCACAGATTTAGTCAAATGCTGTTCTTGTTATGTAAGAGTCATTGTAAAGTTTCTGTTGAAGATGTATAGATGGTCTTCCTCAAACTACCTGAGTTTTGTGCAAACATGGCTACTCAGACAATTTATAGAGCCTGTAAGCAAGCTGCAGACACAATTACCTATCACATTAGTGGCAGAGGGAGAAGGCTTGAAATCCAGGCAAGTGATTGCATTAGGAGTGTGGCCATTGACTTCAACAAACCTAGTATTTTATCATGCATCCCCTGGCTACATGTTCAATCTACGAGACCAGGGGCATCATGTCTCACTGGTAGACCATTTGTCAGTCTACCTATCTCAATGAGACTTATATCTAAAGCTTGATGAGACAATTGCTTGAATGGTCACTATTGACTTGAATGGGAAGTTTGCAAAAGTACCTTGAAAACTTCAAACACCTCTGATGCCCCTGAATAGTTTGTGAATGTTAATGAACATTAATGAATGCAACAGTGTGTGCCACGTTAGAGGGCACCCTGTCTCCTCTACATACTCAATACTTTGATCCAAGCACTGTATCTACTTGGTCAACTGTGTGAGATGTTTTTTTCAAAACCCAAATAATCAGCTGAACATGGAAGGAGGGTCCACAAGCAGATTTCTCAAGGCATTTAGCATCACCAACAGGAAACAAAGCAGGAGAAGCAGCCAGAGCCTGAATGTGCTCTCCGTGAATACTAGGGAAACCCAAGAATATGTTAATACAATGCAATTTAGATAGCATCGTAACAGTGAAGCTTACATATGTGTTTCTATTGCATCTTGTAAAAGGCTCCAATTGCTATTGGATAAATGATGACAGTCAAAATGGATTTGGGTAATATATTAGGTAAAGTCATGAATTCTGCTCCATACAGAAACTACCAGTTAGACTGCTTTTAAGCTCTCAGCAGTTACTCAGAACAGACAGGATGTAAAAACTCTAAATTGTGCCAACTCACCCATTATCTTTGAGTCTCCAAAATGGAGACTGCCACCACTGGCAAATGACTTTTAATCAAAGCAAACCAACTTCTGCAGACCAGGTGCCATTCCCATTGACACCAATACAGATATACAATAACATTTAATTTATCAGTTCTATTATTTAAGTCATCATAAGTAGCTCCAAAGTCGGACCCTGCAGTTCCACAGTTCAACAGTTGTCAGGATTGACAGAGTAGAATACAACAAACTGAAAATAAATTATTTTTTAAAAGTGAAAAGAAAAAGCAGATTAAAAACATACATTATTCATTACTAGTCTCCTAAAACTGCTATAGAAATAGCACTCATACAGATATATAACTGAGCTGCCAAAAAAAACCCTGAAAGTCTACAATATTTACAATGATGACAGGCAATACAATTTCAACTGGAAGGAGAAGGAATTAAAATCACATGCAAATAGATTGCAGCAAGCTGTTGCTAGCAAAATTCTAGTATCCATGCTATAAAACACAAGTAACATCTTATGTACGTGGAGATTTCACTAGACTGGGGTTTTATCCATCTATTCTATGCAACGATCTCTGGAAGTTCCTCAGTTGCCTAGTATTTTCTTACTAACCTTCAAGCCCTCTCAGTTTAATTAGCTGAACATGCTCAAAATTGATACCCTAAGGCACCTAGCCTTACCTCCTCACTAAAACTCCACTCCCATTTCAAGTTTCAGCCAACAGGCATTCAAAATCTAGCTCCATCCCTGGAGAAGCCTTCAGAGCTACGAATTACCAGGACAAAGCATAGTTCACAGTGCTCAGGTCCAGCCTAGACATCAGAATCTCTGAGCAAGGCTGCTCACAGGGGGTCTATCTATTAGCAAATGTGATGAAGATTTAAATCCACACCTCCTATATGTGTCCCAAGCACAAATTCCTATGCTTTCCTGGATAAGAAGCATTCTCCAGCTCTTCTCTTGAAGCTGAAATGCCATGCAGAAAAGAAGCTACACAATTTTTGAGTACTAATTAAGGCCAGTTTTCAACATTTAGGATGGAAAAGGCTTCTAAGATCATCAAGTCCAACCATTAATCCAGCACTGCCAAGTCCACCACTTAACTATGTCCCTAAGGACCACATCTATATCTTTTAAGTATCTCCAGAGATAATACATAGACTTTTTAAATATTCTTGGAGCCTGTCTTGAAAGGGAAGTGATGACAGAATCTAAAACCCTAGTGAGACAGGCTGTAGCTTGGATATAATGGTCTCCCTGCAATGTTATGCCATGAAAGAAAAAGGATGAAACCCAGAGTTGCCTGCATTTGAGAGATAAATCCACCTTCCCCTCCCATTAGCACAGGGTGGCTGCCCTTGCGCAGAAGCAAGATTTCCTTCCTGAAATGAAATCACTGCAACATCAAAACAACCAAGAAGAAGCCTCCTTGTCTCACTGTATTGCAAAGAAGGAAATCATATCCCACCAACAGCCTACAGTAACAGCAAGGCTAATTAGCATCTTCTTTGCAACCAGGACCATTCTGAACAGAGAGCAAGACAGGAATGCAAAACAGTGTTGTCAGCATTATCAGCCTCCACTCCACAATTATACGCTTCTCAACATACGGCTTTTTCGTTCAGACTGTCATCTTCCCAAGCCTCCATGTTTCCCAGGGCTCCCTCAAGACTGAAATCAGGATTCTCTTGGACAAGAAAAGATATCTTCCTCTTCTAGTAGCATGTCACTACTGCATCTTTAAATCATTAAATTGCATATACCAATCTGACTATTTAAACAATACAGCTTGTGAAGTCACAATTTTCAAATTAGAAGGTCTTGTCCCTCTATTTTTATTTTCCTGGTTTTCCTTTGCAGTCTGATGAATATCTCATTTAGGGACTTGTAAATGCTATTGTAAACTATGGTCCATTTATATTTTAAATGGGAACTAGCACAAAAGAAATTCAAAACAGCAGAGACAAAAAGAAAGTATTTTTCTTCACTAAGTCTTGTGTGCTACAGAATTAGAAAAAGAAGAAGATTTCTGGTGAGGATATTTTGCAGCTATTTAATGGAGGAAGCCCACTTTCTTGTTAAAAATCTAGCCTCATACCTAAAATCTAACACTGAACAGTAATTTGAAGTGAGGCTTAGACTCAGGATTAAGGAAGAGGAAATAACAATACTTGCACTTAAAGCATATAAATGGCTTTCATTCAAACACCTGAAAGTACTCTCCAAATATTAATTATCACAGTAACAGTCTCCCCCAAACTCTTCCAGAAGAGGATCAACCCTGCATTCCTTTGGCATCCATATTGCCTGCTTGGTTCTGTACAGAAAGCAGAACAAAGCCAGAAGTATTACCTGCCTTTAATTATTATGGTAACTCTTAACTGACAGGAGTAAACTCACCCACAAAGGGACTGAGTGCCTTTTATAAGATGGCCTTTTCTTGTGGAGAAAAAATGCAGTATCTTCTAGTTGGGCTATTGCACTGTGGGAACTTGCAGTATAATGCAGAATTAAATTAAATTATGTTAAAGGAGTGGCACAATTACTCAGAAATTTTAAGAAAACCCAGGAGTCTTGACTCCAAATCTTCTCTTCTAGATCACACATTAAAACATGGGTTTTCATTCCTTCTGCAGCACTACCTTTCAAGAGGACAGGGAATGGAAATAGATGAGGTGACTTGGAATGGCCGTGTCCCACAGCTATAACTCAGACTGGCTAATGCTCAAAAGGAGAGTAACCATATTCCAACTATTCAAGGAACCAGGCACCTTGTTTTTGTGATTCTGTCTGTCATTTAATCAATCAGTATTGGACTTCTATGTAATCAAGGTACAAAGATGAAAAAATATCATCATTATGCATCAAATATCCTTCAGACTTGTCTATGGGATTGATTCAAAACCCTTTTGGTCCTGAATCTCTTCATTCTATCCTGTATATGGAATCACATAATCACAGAATGATTTAAGTTGGAAAAGATTTCTAAGATCATCAGGTTCAACAATTAACCCAGCACTGCCAAGCCCACCACTAGACCATGTCTCTAAGGACCATATCTATATGTTTCTTAAATAGCTGCAGGATGATATATAGGTTTTTTTACTATCTTACTCCTATTCCTCACTGCCCACCACTAGACATATACCAGACATACTGAAAGAGTCACACCTGAATTTACAGAAACAGGTAAAAAAACCTCTATTGGTTTAAAATACAGGACTGAAAATTGTGTTTCCCTCCCTGCCCCATCCAATGTGCTCTCAAGCAAGCTTTACTGGAGGAGGATGGCCTTGAGCTGAAGGCACAGGGCAGGCTGCCAGGAAATCCGAGTTCTATTCCTGGCTCTCCTACAGATTTCCTTGGGCAAGGCAATTAACCTTGCGGAGTACACTTTCAATGGAGGTGAGGCCCAGCTTCTCTTTCTGCATTCATAACATTTTTAATGGTGAGAACGGAATTGTAGGAGCAAGAATGAGTGCCTGT
Source organism: Aegithalos caudatus (assembly GCA_013389925.1). Classification (NCBI taxonomy): domain Eukaryota; kingdom Metazoa; phylum Chordata; class Aves; order Passeriformes; family Aegithalidae; genus Aegithalos; species Aegithalos caudatus. The sequence continues at coordinate 104,210 of WEIU01004140.1, forward strand.
ACTTTTCTTTACCTGATGCATTTTTTCTGTCAGGTATTTGGATGCACAATTGCTAATAACTGTGCTAGTAAAAAACCCTAAGAAATCAAACACTGCAGGTGTAAAAATGCTTCCTTGATGTTGCTGCAAACAACCTCAGTGCTCAGTTTCCTTGTACGTAAAATGGGCAGTGAGGCTTATAAAACCAAAGTACACAGCCAAACAGAAAACCGATATTTAAAGTTCTTGAACACCTGTTATCTGAGATCATAAAAAGGAAATTGCTAAGAATTTCAGTTTGCCCTTCACTAGAGATGCTCTAATTTTACTTGGTGCATTTTTTCCCTGATAAAATTTCCTCTTTGGATCTCAAACAGAATAAAATATTTTCCTTTAAGGAGTCTAAAATGTCAGATTAAATCAAATTTCTTTTTAGCTAAGGTGATCTCTTTTAATCTACCTTAAAAGAAGTGGAAGTGAATTAGAGAATGAGTGAAATATTCTTTTGCTAATATAAATGCATTTTAGAAAACACTACCATGGCTAAATTTTCCGTTGTGGTCTATTTCAAATAAATGTTGCCACATCCGTTTATACCAACAAAGGACAGGACTCTGAAAGTCCAAGGAAGGACACTATTTGCTTAGACAAATGTCTAAAGAAATGAAGACACATACCTCTCTGAACAGTGGGGAGATAGAGCGTCATTTTTGTGGGTTTTTTAATGTATTTGGTACGAGCATATAAGATGATTGTTTTTCCTTTCCCAGAACCTTCAATTGAAAAGTAAAAAAAGAAAACAACCAAAAATTGGCAAAATAAAAATAAGAGCATCTGTTAGTCGAGAAAACATCAACAATCACTGCTTTTGTTAAAACGTTCATGTTTTGAGAGATTATTTCTTTTACAGGTCATCTGAACTGGAAAGTAAGTGTATAGGTAAAAAGATTTTAAGGTTCTTAATCCATGTCCTTCATCTACTTCCTAAGTTTAGGAATTTTAAAGGAGAGATCAATAGTGCTTTTTTCACAACTATAAAAGCCCCTTCAGGCTCTGTAGACCACTGAAACAATGAACACTCTCAGGTGATGTTCTTGCCCACACAGCGTAGAACATGTTCAAGAAAGAAGGCATTTATATTACCAAGTTATAAAATAGTATCTATGACCTCCAGAGGGAAGCTAAGGTAGTTTGGAAGATTAAAGTAACCGCAGCTTACGTAAATTTTCATGATATGCTTCACAGGAAACAATAACACCACAGATAGAGCAGTCAAAAATTGTAAAGATTCAAAATAACTGAAATCATGTTATTCTTCCAAGAACAAGAAAATGAATTTTTATAGCTGCTACCTTCTGTAATTACATAAATAGTAACCTTTTCATTCATCATTCAATATATGTGTCTTAAATTTTACCTCAGCCATGGTTTGCTCCAAACAGACTTGGTAGTACTTAATTTAAACAAACACATGTTCTCTAGCCTAGCTTAGGGATACACTCGTAAGCACCACATCAAAGGGGGGAAAGTCTGACACTAACCTTTTGCTATCTAAAAGTCCATTATGTGTCTTATTTTATTGTCTAGGTTGTCTTCCATTGTGTCAAAAGATTAGTAAGTCCAGCTGAGAATTCACTGCTGCTATAACAAGGCCTTCTTTGAAGCAGGATAGACTATGATCTCAGAATATTCTTCTTTCTCTCTACCACCCAGTGAATAAGACTGCATGAATTTAAGCATCTCTTAGACCATGACTTCGTATGAGACAGAAAAGGCTGCCTGCATAAGAAGTAAGAAAAATTAGTTAAATTACTTCACATCACAGAGTATGTCACTGTCAGGAAGAAACATGACTTAGAAACTTGACTTAGGTGTGGAAAGGCTCAGTCTTCATATATTCATAGGATATTTTGGGTTGGAAGGGACCCACAGGGATCATCAGGTCCAACTCTTAAGTGAATATCTGTATGGGCATTGAACCCAGAACCTTGGTGTTACCAACATCCTGCTCTGACCAACTGAGTTAATATGAGCAAGAAATAGCCTCAAAACACTGATGGGTCCTCTGAGGCAATGGGATTTTCTTGATATATATTTCTTCAAAATTAACAACTTCATTTTCAAAATCTTAATGAGAACTAAAAGTCCTTAACCTGACACAGTGTGGTAACCCCTGAGGTTACCACAGGGGAGCCTGCCCTCCCATAGAGGGAGCACAGCATATAAACCATATTCACAATGGCAAGGCTCACCACAGGGAAGTCTCCCTGGGAGCCTTCAGGTCATGGAGCCCAAAGTGTTTCGCCCCCAAGAGCCCTTGAGGCTCTATGTTAATTTGTTACCCTGCATTGGTTGTTTCCCTACTTCCTAGTTTTTCCCCTTCCCTGACTGGTGCATTTTGGATCCTCGCCCCAATTGGTTGTTTTCTCAATCCTCCCTGTGATTGGTCCCAGTTGCTAGCCCCACCTATCCCAAACCCTATATAATCCCACACCTTGAGCCCCTTGGGGCTTTCAGTCACCGGTTCCTGCCCAATGAAGGACTCCTAGACTGGGGCGGTCTCACCAGGGAAGGTCGCGGCACCGGAGTGGCCACTAGCGAGGCCACCGGCGGTCGGCGGCAACACAGGAACTTCTGGCATAGAAACATCCCACCAATTCCATGTTTAAGGTTTTGTATCTCAGCTATGTCAGAATTGCACTGGGAAATAATCTGAAGAAAAAGTTACTATAAAAAAGCATTTTTGCAATATTTTTTAAAATGTGGTTTGGCATTGCTTAAGTTGCCATTCTGTATAAAGTGAAACTTTGCCCTCACTATAAAAGTACTATAATCATCAATCATAATCATCAAATGGTTTGGGTTGGAAGGGACCTGGAAGATCACCTAGCTCCAACACCCTGCCAAGGGCTAAGACACCTTTCACTGGACCAGGCTGCTCAAAGCCGCGTCCACCTTGGCCTTGAGCCCTCCCAGGGGTGGTACATTCATAATTTCTCTGAACAACTGTTCCAGTGTCTCACCAAGCCCACAGTAAGCAATTTCCTCTTAATATCTAATCTAAACCACTCTCTTCCAGTTTAAAGCCATTTCCCCTTGTCCTATTACCACAGGTCCTAGTAAAAATTCCATGTCCATATTTCTTGTAGCTCTCTTTGGTTACTGGGAGGCTGCTCTACACTCTGTCCGAAGGCTTCTCCAGGGTCAACAGCTCCTACAACTCTCAGCTTGTCTAGATGACCATGACTAGATCAGATTAAAAATCTGCTTAAAGAAATTAAATTCTTACTATCTCTTATCTCCTACCAAACTGAAATACTCTCTCTATACTGTCTAGCAGAAAACAAAATTGTTGCAAGTTTTCTGAACAAGTCACAGTTCTTACTTAGGCTTCAGTGATGAGATGTGCTAACAGTGCTTCACGTGCATCCTGCATGTGCCTGGTCAGAAGGTCACCAATTATCTCCTGCTGTTATGAGCATGCAAATTCTAGAATTGCATCTGTCCATCTTTTAAAACAACTATATGGTGTGGAATCAGCCATCACTTCTCCTCACCAAAGTCCTGCTCAAGGCTGTAAGAAGCTCTGGAAGAATTCTGCCATGCCATGCAGAGAGTCTGCAGTTCAAGTCAAACAATTTGGAAATGCCAAAAAATTCTACCTAAAGACTCAATAAAAACAACGGAAATAATACACATACACCCTTTTCAGCATCAGCTTCAAAACTGGATTTCAGATTTCTCCATTAAACTGACACCTGAGAGCACTGGAGAACCATGAGATTTCCACGGCTTTTCAAGGCGGTTCTTTGGAACAAACAGCAGAACAATTGACTACTTAGTCCTCTGCACTACTCATAAACCTTCAGTCCCTTTGTTTCAGTCAAATTAAAGGCATGCACAAATTAAATAAATAAAATAAAAAACCTTTGCTAGCTCTTTACAAAGGGCTATGTGAAGCCATGAGCAAAACCGTTGCTGAGTCCATGAGCAGCAGCATCAGGCCTCAATGGCAAACACGTGGCCCTGATGAAGTTAATGACAAACCTTTCACTGACTTCTGTGAATGTGAATTTGACTTTATGCCTGTGCTACATAAAATAATTCTGCTAATAAAAACCAGGTTGCTTCATAGCATTTTTTTAAGCATCAAAGGCTATGTCTACAATATGGACCACAGGATGGTGCTGAGGACCTAAGGTCCAAACCACACACCTTTCAAGAGGTTTTCATTTTGCTCTAGCCTATCCTGTGGGTTGAATGTCTACCAGACTGCACTTCCGCAGCATATCTTCCAGCTTGGTTTCATTTGAAAGGAGTCCAACCAATGAGCTCTGGGACTGCTACCACAATGCATACTAAGTGGGGAAAATCAGGAGATGTATTTCCAAAACCTACTCCTGATTTGACCTAACATACTAATGCAGATTCATTCAAGGAGCTTAGAAGATGTTTGTGCAATAAAACCTCTAAAATTAAGGAGTACCGAGGTCCCCATGAAGAAGGTTAATAGGTAGTAGACTCACAGCCTCCAATGTGTTCCACACGTGTGCAGCAACCTACAGTGAAGGTGAGTTTTACAGCAGCAAGCACTGTGTTTCTGATTTCAACTATGCTCATTTCCCACCTGCTTGACCTTGTTATCTTCAGGACTTTCATTCAATTAGCTCTCCACATTTAGAAAGCTTTTCTATGTAGCTGAATATTTTATTTTCATAAGATTTTGTTTAATCTTTACTGTCTATTCTGTTGACAAGAGTCTTCTTTCCCTTGACAACTTTGCAAAGTACCCATTATTGCATTGAAAAGATCATCTGATGTCTCATATGCTTGTGATAAACTGGGCTTCTTGCCCTCTTCAGTTGGGCTCTCCCTCCCCCTCACAGTTTTATACTAGTCAAAAAAGATTTACTTCTCTTCTAAAAAATAATATATAAATAAATACAATGTGAGTCACAAACATTAAATACTTAATTTGAACCAGCAGAACAACCAGCTACCGGAATTCTACAGTGGTCTGTTAGCTCGTATGTCTCTGCATGTGCATATTGAAGGAAACAGCAGAAATAATATTTTACAATTTGATGAACAACATATGACACAGAACCTCTAGACTCCCTAAAAAAGGGTTACAAACTTTTGAAAATGTAGAATTCTGCTGTCTCTGAGAAAAAAAAAACTGTACACGCTCCTTACTTGCACAGACACTAAACCATCATCATTAAGGCTTGACATATAAATAAAATGGATTAAGGAAGAATGTAATCATTAAGGATTAAACTGAAATATGGATGATAAAAAGGGACACTTTCTTACTACATGTTGGAGGTCTAAACAGAAAGGATGATGCTGAATCATCTGCTTTCAGGCAGACTCCTACCCTGATTTCAACTACAAGCTACAAGGAACCTGTGAACTTCATTTAAACTGGAAAGAGAGAAAAAAGAGAAGGGGAAAAATTGGCATATTTGATTCTCATGGTCTGAAGAATTATCTCAATGCAAGCCACAGATTGGACATTATCTCTGAAAATTATTATCATCAGAATAAGAAAATAAAAAGACTATGCATTCAACAGGCACAACAGCAAAGTAATACTGAGTTTCAAAATATGCATTTATTTAAAAAAAATAAGCAAAACTGTTGAAAGTATTGGTCTTGCAATAAGGTAATGCATACAACCCATTTCAGTAATTACCATTTCTGAAAATCAGATTCTTGACCTGACAAATAGCCCATTCCATACTGAATGCTCCACTGATACTGCCTATTCTTTCTTCCCCATAAAAACACAAACATAGAAGGGAAGTATTCTAACCTACAAGATGCCAGACGTGCTATATTAGCCCCACCGAAAACTCAGTTTCTGACTAATAGTACTTGGAAGAGAAAATCTTTTAAACATTTCAGGCTGCTGCCTCTTCCCTTTTCCCCAAACTCTTCAAGCCTCCCTACTCACCTGTCACACATTCCTGACTCAGAGGGGATGGCTTGACTGTTATAAATTAATTACTCTCATAAACCAGATATTTGTGCTGTTTCCCAGGGATTGCACCCAAGGTGAGGATCAAGCAACACTCAGCATCCAGATACACAAGGTTCAAGCCAGACAGGAGGAAGGAGACAGAAACTGACCCACGTTTTACTGCACTTGGCATTTGCCTTCCCCAAGCTGCTTATGAGCAGATCACCAGCAGAGATGTGTTTCAAAAAGCCACCTTTTTTAATGCCAGTGAGCTTCCTCAGGTACCTGAAAAGTGCCTGACAGAAACTACAGGTATAAACCACTCATCTAGTATGCAGTGGTCTGTTTTCTCCAAAGAAATATCCTGTGGTACCTTCATGGAAGCTATGCAACAGGAAAATGCAATAGAACTAGCTCTTAAGGTGACTGCTAAAGGCAGCTTTCCTGTGTTTAGTGGCTGATACTCTGGGGAACATGAGCTGTAGTTTTCAGTACCTCCTGGCGCCGTTTGAGCTTTTGCAAGCGTATACTTTTACAATGCTTTTAACAGCCATGCAAAAGAACTGAACAAAATGGAGGGGAAAATGACAGGACTGACAAGAGGAAAGAGAATACAGAGTGAAATAAGGGGTTGAAATTGAGGTGGTGGGGGTGGATTTGAAAAAGAAGTTTAAAGTAAGGGAACTGGAAAAGGGAAATCAGTAAGGTTAACTTGTGATGAAGTACACAGCCATGTCTTTATACCTTCTAATACTCAATCCCATTTTCCCAGTGTGTGTGAAAAGCCCATTTTCACACTCCATATGAAAGCCCATGCATAACTGAAAAACATGCAGATGAGAGGTGCACCAGACAGACCTTCATTAGCTGTAAAGTCAGTGAGAACACAAAATTTCAAGCACCTAAGACTGAAATACTTCCATAGCCACAGAATAAAAACACGTCTGATAGACACATCTAAAGACTAAATGGGGTCAGGAAAAGCGGAAATGTTTAATGAAATATATTACCAGTCACTACAAATATATGAGGCATGAAAATGACTGTGAATGGAAAAAACTAAGTTCTAAGTCCAAGTATCCTGCTGTTCATCTGTGCTCTTTCTCACTGGATTTAAGGAAAATATGCATGTTTCCAGGCAATGTAGAACAAAAGCATTTTGGTTTTTAAACTTTATCTTGTGCACCCTACATCTGAGTCTTATCACCCTCTGATGTCTGATATTGCCCCTTTAACCTTTGTTACTCAGTTACTGAACAAGTTATCTCATTGTTACTCTCTTTTGAAGGAAGAGTTGAGGCTCTTTTCATGCTGATAAGATACGCATAAATATTCACCCCAAGCAAACATTCAATTGTAAAGTGTCTTGAGCAAACTACCAGAGTCTAAAGGTAGGAAGCTGTGATCAACTTCTTTGCTCTCTTAACCCTTTAGTCAATCCACCAGAACAAAGAGACACAGAAGATAGATGCTGTTTTTTTTACAAATGAAATTACTGTTCTCTAAAGGAATGGACTTTATAGCATGCTTTATAACACAGCAAATAAATCTGGAAGTGAAATACCTACCCATTTTCTGGGCCGGCCTCTAGGTCGCTTTTCACCAGTGGCTTCTGCTTTCTGTAAAAGAAACACAACATATTTTATACCTCAGCATTACTTAACAGCCTCAGTAACTAGGAACTCCTTTCCTGTAACATTACCTACAATTATACCTCTTGGGTGGCACCAGGCCCCCTAGAGTGTGGTTTTTGGTAGAACGTGATGATTATGTTGCCTTTTTGGACGTTTGCTAGCCAGTGTGGCTAGGCAGTGCTCACCTGCACCCAAGGGTGCCCCCAGCCCTGATCCACACTGTGTCCAGGGGCACACAGGAGTGTGCCCACACAGCCCCAGCTGCTCAGAGCCCTCAGCAGAGCCTGGGGTGCCCTGGCCAGCCATCTGACATGCAGGCTGATGGTGGGGACATAGGCAATTGGGAAACCTGAGAACCACCAATAACATCAAATCTATTCTTTCACAGGCCATCAAAAAGTACTTGAAGACACTAAATTAAAAATACAGCCTGCTTCAAGTTAATCAAAGCAGTTTACAACATCTACAACTCCTTTTTTAGTCTCATTATGTTCATGCATGAAATTAATTAGAACAGAATATCATCATGAACTGTCTTATTGGGAAACAATTTCTCTACCTTTCACATCAAGTTTTCCAGACAAAAGCACATCCTTAAGGTATATGTAAACCTTTCATGGCCCAAAACCCCTTTCCAGGTTTAAAGAAACAATGCAGAAGAGGCCCTAAAAGTGACAGCTATATTTATGTAAACCCAGCTCCTGGAGCTCAGCTTAAAGGAAATATGGGTTCTTTTATAGGCTCTTCTACTAATTCCACTGCGCAACATTGTGAATACTACTACTACTACTAACAGTACTTATGCAGTACACTAAAAAACTTACAGAGTTTAAAATTAAAAAATCAGGTTATTCTCTCTAGCTAGGCTATGCCCAACCACACATGTCACCAGGTTAATAATCCTGTTCCACTCAGGATTTTGCCACCACCTGTAGTCAGGGCAGGACTTTGCCAGATACAAAGTCCCCAAGAATGAAGACTTTTAGTTCATATGAACTGTGTTGCTTTGGGTTTTTTGTTTGTTTTTTTTTTGGGGTTTTTTTTTTTTTTTTGGGTTTTTTTTTTTTTTTTGTTTTGTTTTGTTTTGTTTTTTTGTTTTTTTGTTTTTTTCCCAGTTAACTGTATGTCTATTTGATTTGCCCTTAGAAATCAACTGTGCCATTAAATAAATCACTTGCTGGTCAATCATTGTAACATATACTGTAACCTAATGCTGTGTAAATCTGATCTCTCTAAAAGAGAACTTGAGCTGAGGAACTAGTGGAGGAATCTCTACAAAAAAACCTGCCTTGTGAGTTAAATGCAACTACTTTGAAATAAATAGCTTGCAATAAGAAAGCTGTGAAAAATAAAATTCACACTCCTAAAGGGCAAAATTATCACTCAGACTTGTTAAAAGAGTAAACTTGAGCTTTAATCGTTTATACTGGTGTTACATGTAAGGTGAAACCCTCTTAAGAGAATACTTGTTAAAGCGCATTTACTATATCCTATGGCTGTCTATTTCAGAGTTTTGCTTCCTTTGAGCATTCAATTTCTTTATACCTTGTAACCTGAAGAATGCCAAAAACCAGATATGGTTTAGTTTAGGTTTTGATAAACTGTAGCCCTTGATTCTACATTTACTTCATGAAACACTGGGCATAAATCTTAAAAAGAAAATACCAGTTATAATTGGTCTTAACAAATCAACGCTGCACATGTTATCAGAACACTAAGGCTATTTATTTTCTCCTGTGTACTACTGCATCTGAAGGAAAGATCCTTTTCCAAAAATCTATTAAAAATAATTGACTTTTTGAAAACAAAAACTACTTTGGTCTAATAATTAGAGTCCATACAAACCTGACACAGACTTTAACTACAAAATATAATGAACATGAGGGATTTCTCTGAACAACTAATCTTTGCTTCCTGCCATAAACTGCCACACAGTGTGGCTGCTTCCCATGAGCAGTGCTGAGCTCCACCACGAGCAAAGGTCCATGTCAGAAGTGGCTGGTGTTCCTGCTGCCTAGTTTGGGTAAAGGTTTGTCAAGTGCTTGGGGACCTTGCAGACTGAAAGGCACTATATTCCTGCCGTATAGGACTTCCACCTCATGTTAGAAGAAAAACATTTCCATAGTTCTTATCAAAACCCAAATCTTTCCCAGAGGTGAGCTGAGCAAACAGCCAGGCATGCCAGAGGTGATGTTTTGGTACAGAGAGATTCTGTAAGTAAATAGCAGGGTTTTCACAGATTAAGCTGCAGAAAATGAATGACAAGAACCTCCAAAGTAGAAGCTTTTATCTCCTTTTCAAGAGCAGAGAAAGACAAAACATTTCTAGAACAAACAAAAGGAGTAGCAGCAGCACAGTGGTAACGATAAATACATGAAATTTAGGAAAATATTCCTCTTTTTTCAACCTGCATTTTTTTAAAATACAGCCTTTCTCGAACAGCGTAAAACTTTCTTTTAACTGAAGCCTTGAAGAAATGTTTTACTATGTAACAGACAGATAATGCATTGTTTCTCCATGAAAGCACTAAAACATTGCCTTTCCTCTGAACAGATTTTTGCATCATCAGAAACACTCCAGTCTGTTGGCTTTTGGCTTTCACTGAAGTGTTGCCTCCAAAGCTAGGGGCAAATCCTGACAGAGCTCCAGGCCACCCAGAGGTGGGTTTGGTCAGGGGGTTTTAATGTTTTTTTAACATTTGGTGCTACTATGCTATGAGGCGTGACCTTGCTTTTTACATCAAAGACATGAAATCACCAGCTTAAAAAGGGTCGGGTATGTTATCAAACATAAAGCACATTTCATTAAAAATAGGAAATTTCTTACAAACAATAATAAAGCACACCATTTTTGCAATGTCACATTTGAGGAACAAAGCTAAATTCACTCACATTTAAAAGCATCATTATCTATATGGGAAAAGGTTTTTATTTATCACAGGTGAGAAAGATCACCAGTTCAGTCACACATATCAGGAAGGGAGCTAACAGTCCACAGGAAGATTTGCAATCCACTTAAGCCCTGTACCTCAGGGCCATCAAACCTTGCTTCCAAACAACTTCTTTCAGCAACTCTAGGACTTGACTGCCCATGATCTCTGCCTCTTTATTGCAAAACTGCGCTGCACCCAGACAGAAACCAAGGCTGTACTACTGAAAGCAATTAACAAGACAAGACAAATATAAATAATTGAATGGCTATAAAGTGCTCTTTGGGCATCTATGCATTGTCAAGCAAGACCTCAAAGGCAACAGAATCCAAACCTGAAGAACTCCATCTACTTTGCAAAATGATCTGCTGGAGATCTCAGATAAAATGTCAGAGCTGTAAGTCAGGTAAAATAAGTGATAGTTCTCTGGAGGATGATGACTGTTGTCAAACAGAGTCAAAAGACCAGAAATGTGACCATCTCAAAAGACCACACAGTTATTTAGTAAAAAAATACCCTTAAAAAAAAGTTAGGCATTGACCAAGTACAAAAACATCACACTTTCGTGTCCTGTTTTATCCATTTTAATTCTAAACAAAAGTCAGTCTTCTTTCTGCTTTTCCTATCTTGATCAAAACACTTGATTTGAGTTCTTTTATTTTTTCAATGCAATAACCACGCTACAACAATTTGATAAATTATATCTTCTTTTCCCTTTAAGCTTGCAATGACTGGTGTTGGTGAAAATGAATGAAGCACGGAGAAGCCAACTAGATTTCTGTGAACCAATTCAGGGCAGAGTCCTGATCACAAGCACTTTTCTGGTTGGTTGTTTTGTTTTTTGTTGTTTTTTTTTTCTTTTACCTTTGGACCGCTTAACCCAGGGACATGCCTTTCTACATACCAAACCTGGCCATGTAACACAGAGACAGTAGCAAGTGTAGTCACACACAGGATCACAAGCTCTAGTTTTCACAGGATGGTGCATCAAGCTCTGTAGGCATTTTCAGTGAAACTCACTATACCAGTAACTACAACAAAACTCAACATATTTTAGCTGAAGGTAAATTTTATTAAAGAATTTTTACCATTGTATATTTCTGGGATATCCCTTGATAATTTCTTTAAAGACAATCATACAATAGCTACTATGCCTCTACACTATTACAGTATTTCTGTCGAGTCAAATTAGAGGAGCTTAAAAAAAAAAAAAAAAAAAAAAAAAAAAAAAAAGGCAAGATCTAGAAAGAAAAGGCAAGATCTAGAAAGGGCAATGTGATGGGCTGGGAACACAGCTCACCAAACAAATAAAATTCAACCACAGAACACCCAGGAAATTAAAAAGGAAGATTCCCTACTAGGACCTTCCTGAAAAACTAGTTGTGCTTTAGGGAGGAAAAAACCCCCAAAACCCAACTCACATTTTGCTATTTTTAAAAAATATTTTAAATGAATGACAGAATAACTTGTTTAAAGTTGCAGACTGCATAATCACAAACTAATTGTGGGGATTCGAGTGCAAGGTGATCAGTTTCTTGTCTCAACCTCTCTTCTTATCTATCTGGTAACACATTGTGTTCCTCCTATTTGTGAAAATTAAACAAGTGAGAAATGGTTTTTTCTTCTATAAAACACAGTTCATTTCTTGTGTCTAGTTTATAAAAACTTAGGCATGTGTGATATGCAAGGCTTTAAGAAAAGAAAAAAGAATATTACCCAAAATTAGAGTAATTGCCACATTATTAGCTGTTCAGTTAGTTTTGCAACATTCTGTATGCATTGTCAAGTTTCACATTGCTAATTTCCTAACAAGCACAGTTTGTTTTCAGATGCCCCAAGGCCAGTTTACTAAGACCAAACACAAGCTCTTAAAGCAAAAAAAAA
>WEIU01004140.1:123567-143246 GCA_013389925.1 Aegithalos caudatus
GCCGGTGTTCGGTCCTCTCCCGTACAAGCCGTGGTTAGGCGCTCCACTGGGGCATTAAGGAGATGGCCACAAAGGCCAGGGAGGACCTCCCCTGTCTGTGCGTCCCCCAAAGAAACCGTTCAAACCTGGGCTTCATGTGCAACTTGGGCATTTCCTCCAGTCTCACTCCTCCCACAAGGTCTTGCACTTTCGCTGACAGCCACCCCTGTAGTAACTGTCTGGTGACATACTTTCTCTCCTACTCCGGGCTGGACAAGCGCAGGAGAGCACTCAGAGGGAAAAGTTGCATTATCGTATATAATACTGAAGAGGGCAGAGGTACTGCTGCAACAGTCCTTGTGCAAGCTATCGAAATACGGTTTTCTTGACACCTTATAAATTCTTATGTCCATCAATAAATAAGGAAACAGGCAGAAAGTTACTACAATTAAACATATGCAGTCATTGACCAGCAACGACTGTGCTGAGGAGACAGCTGAGTTATTTCCTATGGAATAGAAAAAGTACACTGCAGACAGAGGGGCTAAAGAAAGAGTAATCCTAGAACACTTCTTAAGGCTGAAAATATTGCCAAAGTGTTCTTAATCCAATCACAAGAATCCCAAAGCCTGCTTCACTCCCATCCCCAAAAGCAACCAGCTATGGAGGATAGACACAGTCCACCTGTTAAATCTAACAGCTATCAGAAAAGCCTTGTAGTCCCACTGCATTTTGTAAAATACTCAGTTCCCATCACTCCATGAAGAAATCCATAGACCCTTACATCTATTCTATACATCAAAAGAATAAGCTGCTGTATGCAATTGGGATTCCAAGTGGAGGTTGTGAAGTCTTTAGTTAAAAGTGCAGCAGCTCATGACTTTTATTACGTCTGCTAATCTCTTAAAAGTATATTCATGTTTCAATTTCTGTGGAAGAAAGCATTATGTGCAATTGGTACAAGCCTATTGCTCCAAACCATTAGTCTCTACAGAATCATCCTATATGGGCTATTAATTGTTCCACTAGTCTTCCCTTGAGCAGTTCTAGTAAAAGTACTATACTTCAAAGACTTTTTACATGTAGCCATAAGCAAATAATTTTTATATGAGATCAGTATTCCCAAAGTCACTGAAAGCTGTTCTGGACAAGAAAAGCCTTGATGTTTGCACTGTACCCAGCACAACAGTTTGGGTCTTTCTACAGTCTGACTACAGATTCACCATCATAAGAATCAGTATCCAAGATGTAAGCATCTTTCATTTATTTGAAACTATCCTGTTTCCCTCCTTAACCAAAAGTGCTTAGACAATAAATCAATGTGATATTCCTTATGCCAACTCTGTGGATAAAAAGCTGTTTAAACTAATCAAAATACTTGTTCTTATGTCATTTATATACAGAGTACCTTAACCCAGGTAAGCAACATGACATCCAGAACCCAGAAAGCCTAACTTTCCTCAGGTGACTGATGGAAGCTGAGGAGCCAGAAACAGCTCTTCATTTTTTTCTAGGTTTCTTCCCAAAAGAGATGTGGTAGCTGTTCCTTCCACTGTTCCAATCCATCCTCTGCACAATATTCAGTGCAAACACCAGTGAATACAACTGTATAATTAATCAAAGGGACTACTGCAAAGTCACTGGAGTAGACCTGACCTACTTTTCACCAGCTTTGGTCTGGGATTTAAACTTTGGTCTATTAACAGAAGTAATTAATTATCAGTGCTTTTATTTCTGTTTGTTTGTTTGTTTTCTGGAACCATTCATAGTAGCATAGGAAATTTATAGACATAAAATCTGGCCTGATTTCTAGTCTCCACAAGTCTTAAACTCAGGACATTTGCAAAGAAATCAGAGGAACTTTCTAGATTAAGAAGAATACAGTGAAAAATAATGTGCAGGATTTGCTATCAAACCCAGAACACTTATAAAGAGGCCATTTATTATTCTGTAATCAGTGTGATGGGTTGTAGAGGGTTAATTGGCCTCTCTTCCCAGAGGAGATTTTTAAAGTTATGCATTCTAATAGCAGCAGTAATATTTTACATCAGATCAAAGAACCAAGGTTGCAGGAAAGTATCTTTTAGAAAGACAGAAAATTACAGGTAAAATAGGCCTTGGAGATTATAAATAACAGCAATAAATAGCTTCCCTTGCTCACTTCTTCATCTGTTTCCTTTCTCAAAAGCCCACGGGTGCAGAAGAAACCATGCTGTATGGTCACGGGGAGATGTCACCTATAGATAGCAACCTAACATAACCCATACATAAGTACAGCTTAACTCCCACCAGTGGAAGTCTGTGACTTCAGATGGTCTCAGTGGGTAGTGCTTTACATAAAGAGAGAACTTTTTTTATTTTTAACAAGTTTCTACTGAAGGTCTGTGATGTCAACTGTGTGACAGGAACTGTGTCACCAACTCCATAATGCCCATCACGGTGTACATGGGAGGGCAGAGTCAGGACACCCCTCTGTTCTGCTCAAATGAGTCCTGTTTTCTCCACCCTAATTCTCATGGAGTGCAAACTACCCAAAAGGGGCAGGGATAATAAGTTTGCTGCCATAGCTTGGGGGAAGCAGCAATTTTTTTAATTCTGAAAGAGATTTCTTGCCAGGAATGGGAGAGCAGATGGTAAAATTCAGAAGAATTTGACTGTTTCCTTCACATTTCAAGAAGCTTACAGCTCTGCACTGCCTCAGAAAACTCGGAGGAACAGCCTTGGCCTAGAGGCTCCCATGTCTGAAGGGTTGTATTTTGAGTGGGTATTTCACTTGTGTGGCCAACCAGAGAAGCCAAAGATATTTATGTAGTCAAAGGTTACAGTGGGTACTCAGGGGCTGGGAATCCTGATACTCTGCTGCTAGAGAACCAGTCAGTGCAGGAGAAGTACATCTTGCAAACATTGTCTGTATTTGTGGGGAAAGTTAATGTTTGTTTTCCCTGGTTCTTTTAGAATGTGCTGTGGGGATACAAGAGAGAGAGAAGAGCAGACACATGAACATTGAATGCACCTACAAGATGGGCCAGAGTGTATCACCATTCTTCCACTCTTTTCACCCAGCTGGTGGGACGAACAGTAGCTGTTGCTTCATAATAAGCAACCTGGAGGTGGCTCTGAGAATGCTTTAGGGAAGCATGACTGTGACTGACAAAAAAACCCAGAAGAGAACATTAAGGCTCATGCTCAGGCTTTGTCTCCACTGGCAAATTTCTTCCCTCCTCCAAATTCCCACCATTGCCAATATGAATGCAGCTGCACAATTGTTAAAGATGTTGGGAGGCATAATATATGAGTTTTCATCTAGTCAGCCATTTGCAGCACTGTGTCAATTAACCCTCCTCAGAGCAGGGTTAACTGATACAGTGCTGAAAACGGCTGCTGGAACTGAAAGCTATCTGTACTAACGTTCCCATTGTTGCTAACTCTGGTGCAGCTGCAGTGGAATCAGTCCACATGGGATTATTTGGTAACAATTCTCCAACCAAAAACTGCTTCAAAATGCAACACAGCCACCTAATGAGCCAAAACATGTTTCCATTGCACCTCAACAGCTAGGCTGTCACCATTCATAATGGAATTTCTTTCAGTCCAGAAAGTACTTTTTGCATTTCTCTATGAATTACTCAGTACTTCATCTCCGCAAACTGGTGTTCCTGTCACCCCCATAGAAATGCCTCTGCTCATCATTTCTTACTAGCTCTGGACTTGAAGACATAAGCTGGAAGAGCCAATTTTCTGTTAGTGTCTTTTCAATAATTCAAAACTAGTCCTTTCATGTGTGGAAACTTTGTAATTTGGTTCTAATTTCTTTATGCAGATCCAGTTTTTAATTTATGGCTGAAGTCCTGGTTTACTAGGAATTTTGCTTTTTCCCCTGTTAACAAGTAAAGCCTTATTTATGCAGAGCAGCACCATGAAGACCCAAACTGATTTCTGAGGGAGTAAAAATTTCAAAATTTTCTATTCGGAAAGAGCAGAGTTAGCAGAACAGTCCCATTTATTTCCCTGTACTTTAGGAAGCAGTTATGAAACAGGCTGGTGAAATGGGTGTTTCACCCTCTGCTGAGTAAGACTAATACTTCTAAAAACCCCTCTCTATCCTTCTACATCCACGTCCAACACTAACTAAAACATGGAAGTGTTGTTTGGCATTTGTTACACTTTTGAACCACTATTTATCAGACATGGCTGTCAGGTTTTATTCAGTGCATTTTGCAAGTGTGAAAATGTTGAAGCCTAGGCTCAGCAAAAATCTCAGTGAAAAACTCTAGCTCACTAAAGCCTCTGATGAATGACAGGTTTCAATTCATGCATGGCATCTTATGCAAATACAGAACACAGCTATTTGCAGAATTCTAGGCAACTGCATATGCCTTATGAATATCTACAGAGGCTTGACATACCCGCCCAGGGAAATGGCAGAAGGGCAGACCCAGAGGATATGCAATCCACAGCCTCCAAGCTGTAGTGGTGAGCACTAGAGCGTAGCTCAGGGTGTTGGGATGTTGAGCAAAACTGATTTGGCAGAAACTTGGATACAGCTGAGTATTTTGAGAAAGGGGAAAGGAAGTGGCTCACTCTTCCTTCATTCCTGATACTGCTGTGGTGGCTGTTTCTCGCTCCCAGAGATCCCTTTGGACAAAGAGAGTGGGCACAGTATATGAATTGCCTGCAAAGCAGGTGTGACAGCTGTCTGTGAAAGGAAGGAATAGCTCCATACTGACTACCCTTTAGCTCAGATTGAGCTCTGGGGATGCATGGTAAGGTTGTCAGATCACAGTTGTCATACAGCTTGGTAAACATGTTTATATGTTTGCTTAAATGGTTTTCATTATTCTCTTGAAGGGTTCTTACAAAAATGCTAAACAATCCCATCCCAAATCCCAGTGGAACTGGATTTCTGTTCTCCCTTACCCCTATTCCTTTTCCCTTCAATATTAGGCTCAGTATTTTGCATATGGTTTTATATGAAACTCAGTGATTAAAACTACTTAAGACTGGCTCATTTTTCTCTGCAATGTGTTCAGTTATTTCCTTTTTATACCTTCCAGAATTTACTATACCATATCTAAATATTGGCTGCAGTCCACATGTTTTAGATCATTCTCTATAATGGTCCTGCTGTTATAGAATCCTTTGTGTGTGTGTGAGAAAGAGAGAACATGCATATGTCTTGGAAGCAAGACAGGGTGCATAGAATTGCTTGGAAAGAGAAATCAGGGTATACCAATTCCTTAAGGAATTTCTAAACTGATTACATAAAAGTGATAAAAATAGTTGAGCACTGAAATTACAGACCTCCAGTTCATTACCTTCTATGTGTGATAAGTAGTATTTCTGATCCCATGTTACTCTACTATATATATTCTACCAATATATCACTCATTCAACTTTTGTTGCTATATAATTTTACAGATCAAATTTATTGTTGTTGCATTTACTCATTTTTACTTGTATTCTAAGTGTAGATGCTTTGACCTGAGTCATATGTGTCAATGGTAAGAAGACAAAAGTAAGGCAGCATCTGAAAGTCCTAACTCATTATACCAAAAACTCATTACCTGCTGAAGACTGTACAGAGAATGTGCATATGTAGGATAAATAAACAATCCAAGGAAAAGGCAGGAAAAGCTTCATTTGACAAACCATAAGCTTTAACCAAAACATACACAAGAGTCACAGTACGGCTAGAACTTATGAGGAGGTAACTGAGAAATGCCTCTCTACTTCCAGGACAAAATGAAATCAGTAGCCCTGTTGCAGTGGGTGCCTTTGACTCTTGCCTATTACTCCACATGTAGAGGTTGTATTTAAGTGGCAAACAGACAGACGTGGATTGATTTTGTGCCCAGCAAGTATGCCTGACCTCACACCCACCAGATAAACCATGCTCACAGCAGGCTGGGCATCCTCACAGACGCATGCATGGCATCACAAGAGTGTGCCAAATTTGCTCTCAAATTTCTTTCAACTTCTCATTCTGGACAAGTCTTAAGGCAGCCTGTCAGTGCTGTAAATTCAGACCTCTTTCCCATGTGGAGAAGTTCTCAACCACGCAAAACCAAACAGAACAAAACAGATGCAGAAAACCCTGCACTAGCTACTCCCTTCATGTCCCACCCTTGTAGGGCCCTGGGCTGGAGATTAGGATATAATTTTCTGCTGGAATGAATTTTACCCAAAGACAGCATACTTAGTTTCTATATTTTTTTCTCCCACAAGCTAAGATAAATTTCTTCTTTGGTCCATTAACAGTACTTGTATTTTTAATCAGAATTATTTTGTACTGTATTTTCTTTGGAAATAACAGTAATACAGTTTATGTAAAATACAAACAAATGAGGGAACCATTTTTACCTAAATGTATGAATAGCATTTTGCAATTTGTCATTGTGATATATTTATCTTTTGAACTTTTTAAGTGAGCTCAGCTGAAAAAAATGCATCTCCTCATCACATGACTGGAAAATATATTACACAAGAGAAGAATATTGTTGTTTTAGTTTAGAAATTAGAGGCTAAATATAATTTTCCACTATACTTACTTTCACAAAGTATGGAGTAAATTATTTACACTACAGTAAATTCTTAGTACATACTCCAAAAGGTGGTAAATTCAGCATTCTCAGTTAAATTAATGGATACTTTGTGAATGTGCATTAAAACTAAGGCCCTTAAGATCTTGTGTTACCCACTGAAGCCTTGAAACCACTCTAATATGGCTAGAACAAAACAAATTTGTCAATGAAATAAAGCCTGGAGGAAGGAAACTAGTATGGAACAGAAAGACACAGACTGGCCAGTGGAGTGACAACAGAGAAGCAGCTGAAGATTTGGGTTTGCTATCTTCGTTGATATCCATCCCCGTCTAGAAGTGCAGTGTATGCTGGTCACCACGTGCAGTCTTTCTAACCAAAACCGCAGAAATGCAGAGGTGCCTGTGGTTTCCAGCGAGGTGTGCTGCATTGCTGGCTGCAGCGGGAGCAGGACAGCGCAGGAGCTCCATGCCCAGGCTCCCCGGCCACGCTGGCTCCTCTGCGCACGGGCGCAGTTAAGTCGCTCCCCGCTTCTGAGCGGGCCCAGCAATGTGGGCTGCAGGGAGCAGGCTGCAGCCAGGGCAGCAGCGTCCTTCAGCCTGCACCTCGCTGCCTTCGCTCCCCTGCACGGCTTGGGAACCAGGAGCAGAGCCGGCTGCACCCCAGCCCAGCGCTTCCAGCAATGGCAGCTGCTCCCAGCCGCCATTTTGCGCAGGGGTCATCTGCCTGTCACATCCCAGCCGTGTAACCCTGGTGTGATGGGAGAGCAGCCAAGCAGCCAGCAGCAAAGGCTGGGGCCGGGTGGGAGCCGTGGCTGCTGCCAGAACAATTCATCTGACATCAGCCTGTTCCTTACGTGCTCCAGAGCTGTGCCCAGGGAAGAAGGTTATGGGAACAGGCTGTGGGCCTGCTAAATTGTCCCACCTGCCACAAATGCTGACACTCCATAGGATGAGAACTTGCTTCCTACAGCGTATGGTCATCACATTTCAAACCTGTTGTGCTTCTCTGATAACTGGGTTGCTTTTTGTCCATTTTCCCTATGTGCGTATATGGAGTGCAAAGGAAGGTCCAGGGCTTATAGCATCAGTTGGGAGCTCAGGAAATGGAGACAATTCCTGTTCATTCTTGCCTGACCTAGGGCAAAGCACATACACGCAACAACTTGGAAGTTTTTGGATACCTACCTCCCACTTAGCCAAGCAAAAATGAAAAGCTGTGCCCTATCAGGAAAACACAGATATGAGTATTCCCTATCTTCCAGGGACTTTATGAAGATGAAGACATTTCTGGTCTACAGAAACAAGAGTAATGGCAGTCATTCAAAAATCATATATATATGAGAAAGGGTAGTGCTAAACACAGAGGAAAAGTTGCATGGTTAACTAAGGCAAAGAAACATCTTTAGATGTTTTCAGTTGTGGCTCAGATTTGGTAAAAATATGTTTAACAAATCTTTATACTTAAAAGCTCTGAAAACATCTGAAAAGCTCTGAAATGTCTGAAAACGTTCCTAATCTTTTGTTTATTTTTTTGAATAATGATATCAGCAAGAGACCATTATATAATCACAAGAAAATTAAAGCTCTCCAGGGTATGATCTTAGCTGTGTAATTAATGAAGGTGGTTAAAAGTACAAAGTGAACCTGAAGCAAAATTTGTACCAGAACCACACCTCATTATGTTTTGCTGCTTAAGTCTGTCATAAATAGAGATGTTTATTACACATCTGCCATTTAAAGTACTTATTACATGCAGTGGTATATTTTATTTAGATTTAAAAATTTAAAAACACATGATGACAAGCTGTGTTACTATTAACACATGGCCTGAGGAGCCAGGCTGCACATGCACATTGTGCCTTAGGTTATATTACAGTTCATTCGCTTCAGAGTTACAAATCATTTACAGAAGTATATTGTGTAATTAGTGTGCCTAATTTCACTCTGTGGAGTTTCATTGGTGTGAAAGAACAATCAAGCCCTGTATATCCATTCACATTTATTAGGCCAAACTATGTAGTCTGTCCTTGGAACATCATTCCTTCCTCTGCTTTCAACAGCAAATGTCCTTAAAATCTCCAGAACTTCCCAAAGCAAAAGCAGTTATTTCCTTTCCTTATGATTTTTTCCCCTCTGATACTGACTACAATGTATGGGCAGAAAGGGAAAGAGAGGGTTCACCAGTTATACGCTTCATAATTCTCTCTTCTTCAGGTTTGTTTTTCTGAACAGACTGCCCTCCTGGACTAGCTCTAGGGCTGGCTTTGAAGAAATCTTTTACAGAAAATTATCTTGTCCATAATGCAGAAAATTGTGTCATTTATCCCACTAATGAGACTACTTGGAATTTATTGATAATATTTTTCAAGCACTTTTTCGTGCACTTTTGAAGTAGTACTTACTACCTTAGGTCCTTCTACCTAACTATTTCACTTATTGATGGAAGGAAAAAAAACCACGTATTAACACAATATAATCCTCTTAATATTATCCAAAATAGCTTTTCCATATAGCAGTTTAATACACAGAAGTCCGCTGGCAGTTCCAGGATGTATTTCTGTGTGACTGAATATGTGTAACAAGTAATTTCTTAGACATTCTCAGCTCACCTGTAGAATAAAATTCTACATTACCTGATAGGTTAAAATGTATTCCAGAAATTTTACATAGATTGAGGCAGAATATTGTTTATCGCACCCACTGAAAGACAATATTCCACATTTATGGAAAAAGATAAATGTTTTAATGTGGGAAGGTGTTTGTAGGGTATATTTACTTGATTTTGGTCCACTTTTTTTATATTTTACAAAATAGCCAAAAGCAAACCACTCCAAACAAAACTGGTAAAATATATGTGACATATGCTGTCTTTAGTGTCCCAGTGGATAGTCTGTAAAGATAAATATCTCTACAGAAATATGAGCTCTGAGTTTAAAAAACAGAAAGTTACATTTTTTTCTTCATCCTCAAAGCAAAATGTTTAAACTTCTCTCAGTCTAGTAATGAATGGTTTAAATAGAAGCATAAAAGTCACAATTTCATATAGAATTATTTTATAACAGAGTATCTTATATTTACTAAAGATTAGAATAGGTGCTACATTCATATTAGAATTGGAGAAGTAGTAACTGTATTTTGATTTCTGACAATGTATAAAATGATATTTGTGCAGTTATATCAGTACAAATGCTTCCATCGAATTGAGCAGGATTCTTGGAATGTAAATTGTAAAGAAATCCAAAAAATCTAGATGCCAGATGTTTCAATGTTGGTTTATTGCAAGGGTGTATGTCCTTTAAAACAGAATGTAATTATCTGGCATTATACTGTTTGACAGACTGAACACTTTCCTAAATGCATGAACTCTGTATGAAGTAAAAAAAAAAAAAAAAAAAAAAAAAAAAAAAAAAAATTAAAAATTGATGGGATATTCATGCATTAATTGGCATAACTAAATAATGGAATAACAGAGCTGCATTAAATATAATACTCTGCTATTTCCAAAAATCTATCTCACTCCAACCAAGACAGCTTATTTTCACTGAAAATTCAATACTTCATAGGCTCAGTACTTTGGCCAAGACCCAGCTGAGTAGGTAATTCTGTTCTTTTCAGTGGTGTTACATGCCTAAAATTAAGAGGGAGATTATGTACTTCGATGGAGAATACTCCAGTTCTTTTCAGAGTCTCATCAACAGGCTGCATATATTGACACTTTGAATTTTGTTTGGCTCTATGGGGCTGTATAGATTTGAAAAGCAGAATCCAGAAGGAAACTAATGAAAAAAGCAATAAGGAGTTGAAATTCAGTTTTGATCAGTTTTTATCCAGAAGTGACCACCAGACTGTTTTTGCAGGATTCTGCCACTGATGTGGTCATCAGAGAAACCAACTGAAGCCATCATAGTTTTGAAGGTAAGTGCTATTTATTTGTATTGCATTACATTAACATTTAGGGCAAGCTGCATGGCTCTACTAATTTTGCAGGGACTTGGTAATCTCAAAACAGAGATAGTGCGGGGAAGAAGGCAGTGTACAGGAATATTTGTGAAAGACAATTTGATTCTGATGTCATGATTTGATAATTGATTTTCTGTGGGAAGAACAACCTTCTCAGAATCGTATGTTTTTAAAAGAAACCCCTACTACATCCTGCAAAATGGATGGCACTCCACCAGCAATCATGTTCAGTCTGTCCTTCTAAGGAAACAGTTCACTAATTTCAACCATACTTGAAAGAACAAAGTCTAAAAAATAATTAGGCTCCTACAAATAGCTAAGGGAGATCTATATGAGTACTCTGAGAGAAGTAAAGTTGGGCAGAATTCAGGTGTAACAGGTTAAATTTGAGAGTAGCCTTTTATCTAATCAGTACAGATGATTGACTGGTCATTCAGAACACCTTCCAAATTTGCTGCACAACTCCTCTTTTTGTCTGGTAAAGTCAAACTTGGGACTGTTCCCAGCAAAAAGGAGAAGGAAGACCAGAGGATAACCAACACCCACAGGAGTGTGTTCAGGCTTCATTAGATGCTCATAAAGCTGTGAGTACGGCTGCTCCCAATTTAGTTGTCATTTAAGACTTTAGAGGGCAGGTGGCTAGATATAGAATTCAGTAGTAAACAGAGCAGGAGAGTGTGGGAAATAGTATGAATGAAGCAAAATGGGATTCAAGTGATCAGTGTTCATGGGTAGGAACTCCAGTTATAACAAATACTTTCTTTTTTCACACTGAAAACAATAGAACAATACACACTGAAGAAACACTTATTAGATACAAGAAATATGATGGTGCAAAAAGTAACAAAAAAGAGATATAGGGAATTATAAAAATGGAATATTAAAAGAAGCCAAACCACGTTTATGTGCTAATTTCCTCTAAGAAATTTTACAGTGTTTGAAAACTAAGAATTGCCTTTTGGAAACAACAATCAAGTGTTCTCATGGATTTCCAAAGAACAATACTCTGAAGCATGATGGACAAGTACAACATAGCAAACAACATCATAAACGGGTAGACAGACACAGGTGCAGAGCTACTGGAAGCAGATCCTTCATTACAGGGCTCATTGTGGGTTTATTATTAACTCACGTTTCCTCTTTCCAATGAGTTTTGCATGTTTATATATTTCTGGAACACTGATCATGTGCCTGAGATATTCTTTTGAAAGAAGATGCCTCAAATTCAAGCAGAAGAATGGTAGCCCAAAGACATGTTCTTTTGCATGTTTGTCTTCTTTCTTTTGCAGAGAGAGGCATCTGCACAAAGAATCAAGTCTACTTCCTTCACTTACACTGCCAAGGTTTTTAGTAAAACAGTGGAATAAATTCTTTAGATTAAAAAATACTGCCTCTCCTGACAGTTTAGAAGATGTTAATATCTTGGGGCCAAAATTTTAAGTTTTAACTTGATTCTTATTCTTCCACTCCTTGAGTAGAACTCCATTTATTTTAACAGTTTTGCCTGAGGCAAAACCTCAGGATTCAACTCTTAGAGAATACCAAGTATCTTAAAAATAATCCTAAATGTGACTAAGATCCTTCAGGCCCAAACCATTCCAGGGTCTACAGGAGAGATCATCATAGGTCTTTAAGCAAAAAAGTGAAACATCATTATTTAAGCCTGGGAACACTGTTTTAAAGCAACACTCTTTGATGTTCTAGAAAAATGTAAACAAAAGTTGTAATTTGTGAGGCTGATAATTGATCAAGTTCTCAGAGTGCAAAAGAGCCCTACAGGAATCTGGTAGAAGTATCTGAAATTACTGTAGGGAAGAAATTTGATCTTATTTTAAACATAATTAAAGCCTTCTGCATCTCCAAAAAACCTCCAAAACCCTGGAGATCTCTGATGGTTTGCCCTCTGGGGAGAACACACAGATATGAATTTTAATATTGTCTTTTGGTAATGTGGTGGATAAAGACAAATTGATTACAGGAGTCTGGAAAAAAGCAGGTGATGCGTTATCCAGGGCCACTGGGTTCAGATTTTCTCAGCCATGGTGAGGGCCACCCAGATTGTAAAAGAAAGCTGGTACCTTTAAAAACTTGATTTGGGGCTTGATATGGCTTTCTTATTTCCGGATACACTGGATTATATCAAAAGAAAAATAAGATGTATGGTACAGATTCTGTTCTTACGTACACGAAACCAAAACTGGAGTAAAACTTCTGACACCAATGGATTTGCCTCAGATTTATGCCCAATGGAAGAGCAGTGCTGCCCTTGTGATTATAATGTGTATCATTATTATCTGACAAGCGCTGTGAAACCAAAAGAGAGTAAAAGTCTGAGAAGTCTGAGATAAGTTTTTCTACATATTTGCATGAAATAATAGAACGTTCTTGTAGAAGTCCCTTAGGAAGATATTTGTGCCTGGTCTCAGAGGACATGGTTATTTGAATTTTGTTTCCAAGAGAAACTAGGTGTGCAGTCTGATGGGACATGAAGTGAGTTGTCTGGTGCTAACTGTAGGCTCCTTGCACTCTTATTTCTTTCTAGGAATTTCATTTGGATTTACAGTAGGACCATTAGTGACAGATGCAGAAACTGAAAAGACAATTCACTGACATCCATGATTATCACAGCAGATAGAAAGATGGATGACAATCCTATTGTTCAATTATCTGTCCTTGAACTTTGTCTAATTTTGCTGATTTATATTTGGTACATGTTGATAAATACACACCCGTTCAAGTTTGCACATATGGATCAGGTTGATGTTTGATCTGCTTTCAGATCTAGCCACTTTTCAGTACCACAGGTATCCTGCAGTCTGCCACAGAGCCATGAACTTGGTGTGCTGAGAAGCCTCACTCATTCCAGTGTTCCATATTAGCCTACCTTTGAAAAGGACAGGGACCCAATCCAAATAAAAACCAATTGTCCATTCAGATGTGTGGCCCTGGAAAGCTCTGCTCAGCTGCACCTAACTGAAAAAAATAAGACACCTTTTTCTGTGCCATGGGAAAGCCAGAAACTTCTGCTTTTTCAGATGTGCAGGGCTGTCCTTTAATAGGGCTAGAAATTAGGTAAATTTTTTAAAACAAGCACAAAGAGAGAAATCCCAAGTTGTCATCCTGTCTGTCAAGACCATTCATATTTCTAAATTAATGTTACGTAGTCCTCGCCTAGATCACAGCGCCTATATTGAAAACAGCAAGTGGAACTTCCTTAACCACGAGAACAAAGCCCTGCTTGGCCTTAGATTCTTATGTACATTTTGCAGTGGCACAACCCTTACAGAAAGAATAGAGAAAGCCCATCTTCTCCCTCATTCCAGTGGTCTTTAATCTGGCAGCTGGACTGCCCTGCTGGGAGGCAATTCTCTTGGGTGTGAAACCCCCCAGCAGAGTCGGGGATTAACCCAGTTGTTTATGTTGGAGGTGTGTGCTCAAACCATTATATCAAAGGCGAGATGGCAAGGCTACCAGAACCTGAGCCTTGTTTCAGAAGATAAATGAGCTGTGCTGGGTCCTGAAGAAAGGACACTGATAACCTGCTTCAAAAAGTGCCAGGCTGCAGATAGAGAGCAAATGGAAACAGTTCCTCCAGGCTTTATGAGATCCAGTGGGGAGTACGTATACAGTACTACCTATGTCCTTAAGATTTCTCAACTGGCCAGTTCCAAGCTTCTAGAGCAGCTTACCTTGTCAGCTGTTCTGAAAGCCACCTCTTCCCCTACTGCAGAGGGAGCCTATGCATCTAGCACAGAGCAAGCGCCAAGGAGGAGATGTCAAGGCCGGTGTTGCAAGAATTAACTTTTAGGCACCTAAATCTTCACTGGATTCTGCATCTGTGAACACCATTTTGAACACCAAACAACTTGCCTAAATTCTTCAGGTCCTCCAGAATGGTGACTGCATACCTGAAAGGATCATTCAGCTTGCATTTACAAAGGTGTGCTGGCTTAGCTGCCCATGTCTGCAAATTGTAGGTATCCCAGGAGTCTGGTTGCATTCCTTTGTCTACCCAAGGAACCTGAGATACAAATAGGCAGATATTTAATTTTATTTGGTTTGGGGTATTCCATGCAAGGTCTGTAATGGGGACTTTTCCTACACAGATCTGTAATGGGGACTTTTCTTCTGAGTCACAAGCCAGTGACATACCTTTATAAAAATCCTATTCGTTTATCCCAATAGGAGATAAAAAGGCTCAGCTAGTATGATGCAAGTTAGTATCAATCTTTTGCTCTTTTTGTATATTTAAAAATAATGTTCTATTATGCAACACTCAATCTGCATCCATCTTTCTCCTCAATAAAATACAATATAGTAACTCACCTGCAGAAGAGCAGAATGTTTTTGTCTTGTAGTAAGCATCAGTGCACGGTAAACAAGGAGATGATGGTGTCTTCCTACACAACAGAGTGAGTCTTTCACATGAGAAACCAAACTGGGAGAGGACACTGCTAGGCACACAGAAATTGTGTAAGAACAGATGTTGATGCCTTTTCTGGTAGATTTAAAAGACTGGGACTTACTGGCTTCAGAGAGTGACTCAAAAACCAATCAAGACTAATTGAAGTGATACTATGTAATATCTTATTGCCACATATTTACATACCATGGTATGATTTTACAGCTTATTTGCAATCTAGCAGAGTTTATACAATTAAAACAATGATCAGTTAATATAGTTTGACAACAAAAACCAACACAATAAAAGTGTCTCTATGACTTAAAAATGCAAGGATATGGGTTTCCCACAGAGCTGTGGCAAAGAGTCTGTGAATTACAGTGTTTTTTTCCTTCTTTCTTAATTTGCTGTTGGGATGAAACACTGACAAATTTCTATCCCATTCCAGCCCTGGATAGCTGTACTCATTACAGAGCTAACCATAATATGCTAGCATCTAGCCTTCCATTTTTCAGTGATGTCAGTGATGCTGCCAGAAACACTGACAAGAACTTCCACAGCTTTAAAATTATCAGAAAGTAACTAAGCAGCATGCATATCGATGTGGAGTACAATCCCATCTCCCAGAAGGTCACTGACTGATGAAGGATCACAAACTCAAACAGAAGGAAGCTTGATGCCAATTTACTGGCATATAATTCTCCCTGTGCCTAATTGTTTAATCACTGATAACTTCCAATAGAACAAGTTCAGCTTCACAAGTTGAGAGTTTGTATTTCTACAGTTCTCCTTCTTTGATCACTGTTTTAAACTGAATATATATGGTTGTAACCATCTAGTTGCTTTCTTTGTGTTTGCTAAGTTCATGGTCTGAAACTTGCAGCAATCAGTTCCTTTACCTAGCTGTTTACCACCTTAAGTCATATTACAAAATCCATTCACATTTGAGTGACCTTCACTTACGCTGGGAGAATAAGCATCATATTTGTCTTCCAGCACTGTTCACTACTGCATACAGCCTGTAAAAAGACACACAATAAACTCTTCCTTTCTTGTCATTTACCTAGCTGGATCACCCATCTGACAAGCATTTCAATGAATTACCCATCTATGCCCTGCTTTCTTGCCTTTATAGCTCAGAGTTCAGATCTGATCGACCTATCAGTTGCTTTGACAAGCTACAATAAAGGAAGAAAAAAGCCACACAGCTATAATTACAAATTGCTCTTTCAAAAACTGTGACCAGCTTTCAAAAGCTATCCAATGCTGTGAGAAACTCACTGATGTAACAGTACTGCTGCCAGAAAACTAGCAGAAGCAAAATTAGCCAACTGAGAGTATTCATGAACTTCAAGAGAGAGAAGTGAAGACCTGTCTTCAAAGAGAGCAGCAGAAATAATACAATTCTTTAGTATGGTTTCCTGTGATGAACTAGCTGTTCCAAAAGCCAGCATACTTTCATAGTCTGCCAAAGCTGACTGAAGGAAACATCCAGTCAAAGCCTGTAACTTAGGACCAAGTTTTCCAGTTGCTTGGGCAGTTTCTGACTTGTACAGGTAGCAGTAAAGAACAGTGGATTCATATTTCACAGAGCTCAG
Source organism: Aegithalos caudatus (assembly GCA_013389925.1). NCBI lineage: Eukaryota > Metazoa > Chordata > Aves > Passeriformes > Aegithalidae > Aegithalos > Aegithalos caudatus. Next base: position 140,048 of record WEIU01004140.1, read on the forward strand.
GTAAAATGCAAACACTGATGAGGGTCTGCTAAGAATACTTTGTGGGGTTTGCATGTACGTTTTTTCTCTTTGACAATACTGACACTAATCTGCAAGGAGTTCTTTCTTTGCTCCCTGTGGAACTATTTGACTGGTTTATGTTTACAGAATCAAAATCAGAATCAGTGAGGAGAGATAGGGGAAGCATGAAAACTGAGGTAAGGCAGTGAACAGGTAATTACCAACCTTTGTTGGTACCATACAAAATCTTCCCCATTAGCTTTTGTCTATTCCCCCCATGTAGTATGTGCTTTATAAAATCCTACAGATGAGTTAACTGAGAGGATCTATCTCTATAAAATAGGGAATCCATTTTAGTAGGTTGACTGAGTTAGTTGGCTAGTCCTCCCATTGGAGCAATTTGCAAACAGCAGGAGTGTATCCAGCAAAATGTAGTTCTTCACACAGACCTCCCAAGTTGTCCCATCTCTCCATCAGAGAAACTTTTGTGAGGCCTGGGGAAGGGAGAGGCCTTCTGTAAAAATATAAATAAAAATGCCATGTCTAGGTGGAACCCTGGAAAAATTCCATGGAATACTATCTCATTATGAACTCTTTCCCTACACTGTATACACTAATCTGAAATATTAAAGAGCAAGACAGGATATTAGGGGGGGAAAGCTGAGAGGCTTCAAGTAAGTGGGATCTGGACTAATTTGCTTTTGCTTTTTCAGATTATCTAGGAGATCTTAGGTGAGAGAGACAGCTGCTGTGCCTCATTTTCTCCTCAGAAAATAAAAAATAATTAATGCTAGTGACGTGCCTCCCAGAACCATCCAGAGAGATAAATTACTAGCATTTATAAAAATCTTTAAGGAGGAGAAATGTATTTTTTAAATAAATAAAGTGTGGGCCACACTCCAAATGGCTACTGCGAAACACAGAACAAGGATTAGCCTGCAAGCATAATCCTTAACATTATTCTGTATGATGTGCAGTGTTCTGCTCGGAGATGCTATCTTCTTGTCGGCACTTTTCTTCAAAATAGTTACACTATAAAATCTATCTCAAATCAGCTGACTGAGCAGGAGTTGAATGTGTTTGGTTGGCAATTGTTTTGAAGGTTCCTAAACCTTGATAGTTCTGCCAGAGAATTGCATTTGCTTTAGGCAATCCTTAAAGCCAGCAAGAGGGAGAGCTACACAAAAGCAGATTTGATGCTGGTAAAATGGTTATATTGGGTTGTGCATTTGACTTGGTTTTCAGGAGAATAAAATGGTTTCTATGGGCATGGGTGAGAGAATGACTTAAATGCAAGTTATGCACCTGGACTATAAAGCTATTTGTCTCTGTGTTCCTTAATACCTGGTTTCTGTCTCCAAAAATGCACACAGGAGTATTTTCAGGCTAAGGATATATCATAGTCTTTCATCAGTTAAACAAGTGGGACTGAAAAATACCAGGTTCTCACTATTTCTTTTCTCTACTGCCTGTTTCAATAGAGATATCAGTTCTGGGAGCACTGTATGACTTCATGCTTTTTTTTTTTTTCCAGAAGTAATGATAAAGAAGTAACATGAAAGACTAGCCCAAACAAAATCTTTGAACTAGAAGATGAACTAGATAAAAGATACACATTTCCCAATTCATTGCTATTTGTGCTTGTGAATTTTTGGCAAAGCAATTTCTCCCTTGAGTTCCCAGATGCCCTATTCAATTGGAAATCTTAAAGGTACAACTCAAAGTATGGGCAATGTTTCATGAACAAAAGAAATAGGAAAATGGCATCTATGAATCACCATTTTTGAGTGCAAACCTGTTTTAAATTCATTCTGGTTTATACTTAAGAAAAAATTTACATATAAACTTGCCAGGATGTATATTAATCAAAATGTATTGTGCTCCCCTGGAAGGAGCTAGGGAGGGAGAATACGAACTGCAACATTCCCTGGGCTTCTGCAGTATTGCATCTGCTCTCAATTAAAGTGAGATGTGGTTTCTAGGGACCGTATCTATGGTATTTATCTTACAACCTTTTCTAAAAATTATTTTGCAAAGATTTTATGAATTGCAATTGCAGCCTAAATAAAGGGGTGTTACAATAGTGATCATATTGTCTGCATATTCCTTCTATTGAGAATCCCAATACATATCACGTTACTATCAGAGATTTAAGGAACACCTATCTATGAAGTACCAGGACATGAACAAGACTTAAATAATTAAACCCACTACATCCACAGAAGACACTCTCTATTCTGGAACCAAAGCAGAGAAAATGTACGTGCTTTCAAAATCCTAGAGAAAGACACCTGGCAAACCCCTGTTTCTAGGTTCTGAACAGTGAAAAGCAAACACAGACAACCTTGAACTACAAACTCTTAAGTTTTAAGTACATAAAATGAGGTTTCATCCTGCTGCATAGTTTTTTCTATCCCCTTTCCTCTGAAGCCAGTGGGGAACTTCCATCTCAGTTAGTGACCAGCTCAAGCATTAACATGCAAGGGCTAAGAAAGGATATTCCATTTAAGAAGAATAAAATCTACTAGTCAATTCCAATTCAATCCCAAATAGTTCCCAGAAACAGGTTTATTCATACTTGCCATATGAAATCACTGCTTGCAGCATATGGCCATCTGTCAGATGACCTATGTTACAGCATGTTTCTGCTTTTACCTGACTCTGAATGGTTTGTTAATATTTACCAGCTTTGTGTGAAAGGGATGGTTATGGCCAAAATTCATTCCCTCTGCCCTTTCTCTTGTCAGCACTGCCAAATTATTGCCCCTCCTATCCGGTGTATGATACAACCAGGTAGCTCTGCTAGCTGCTGAGCAAGGTGAAAATACTTTATGGTTATGATGTAGGGCAAACAGGAGGCCCCAAACCAAGTACTGAGTTCCATTATCTACCCACAGCATCATCCCACACTGCTAGGTGTTGTCCTCTCAGGTATTATCCTGCAGCTCATGGAGTCTGTCTGGGCTATAGCATGCTCAGCCCCACACACAGAAACTGGACTGTAAGTACAGAACAACTAGCCAATATGGGTGCTTGAAGACTCCAGAGGACATAGTACTTCTGATGAAGTGACCTTTACAGACAGACATGAGGGTCCAGAATGAGCATGGTTGGTGAGTCAGTTTGACAGCCAGCTCAGCTTGTTCTTTGGATAGATCACAGATGTGTCCCAAGAATCTAATCAGGATCATCCCCTCCC
>WEIU01004140.1:163610-177824 GCA_013389925.1 Aegithalos caudatus
TTCAAATTCAAACTCTAATTCAGTATCTCTAGCAGCAGGTCAGAAACGAAAAGTCATGACTAGAAGTGGGGTCTCAAAAGTTTAAAGTGAGGTTACAAGCTTGACAGAAATGAAATTATTTAAGCAGCAACTGGGGATGCAAGCCCATCAGAAGTGAAACTAATGTTTAGTATTTTCCATTACTAGTGCATTTTTTCTGAAGCTCCAGTTCCTGGAGTTCAATGATCTTCTATTTACATGTAGAGATAAGGGAGAAAAGAAAAAAGCATGAAAAAGCGAGAGAAATGTGTCCTAATGGCTTAAAAGAAATCACCTGGTGTGGAAAGGTTGTGTTGAGCTAGAGTTTTTCTTAATTTTAATGAATTTATTTTTCTTAAGTCATTCAGTACTGACAAACAGTGCTAAGTAAGGTATTTGCACTTAGAACTGTGGGAAAGCTCCTCCCAGGACAGATACCACCTTAACACTTTGCAACCTGTGCAGCTTTGTCACCTCTTTTACATTACTCTGTCCACCCTCAAGACTAAAATGTTCCAGAGTGGCAGTATATTTATTTTTGTTATGGCAAATCATGCAAAGACAAAAGCCTTGTGTACAGCTGTCTCAAAGGCAATATAGTACATATTTATTGCAGTGCCTGTCTAAATCACAGTAAAAATCAAATTAATTTGTCTTTGTTTTTTGCTGCTGCAATGGCAAAGAAACTCATAGCTGTACCTGAAGAAAGAGGTGATGTTTGAAATAAAGAAGTTAGAGAATTACTGATGCTGAGACTTGTGTCATTTTATGCCATTAGTTTCTTCACAAATCTGAGTCTCTTTAGCCTTTGGTTTCCTCATATGTCAAATGGAATAATTTATACTTTACCTGACAGCAGCTGCGAAATAATTAACATTTGTAAATGGTTTCAAAATCCCAGTGGGAGGTGGAATACCAAAAGAATGCAATGTACTTATGGTCTCTGTAAGTATAGATCATAGAATCAAGATTGGAAGAGACCTTCGAGATCATGTAGTCCAACCATCAACTGAGCACTATCATAATGACCCCTAAACCAAAACCCCCACATGAGTGCCACATCCAGATGCCTCTTGAACACTTCCAGAGACAGTGACTCCACCACCTCCTTGGACAACTTATTCCAATGCTTCCAATGCCTGACTACTCTTTCAGTGAAATTTTGTTTTCTAATATTTAATCTGAACCTCCCCAGTCTCAGCTTAAAGTAATTTCCTCTCATTCTTTCACTTGAGACATGGGAGAAGAGACCAATTCCCACCTTGCTACAACCTCTTGTCAGGTAGTTATACAGGGCAAGGAGGTTTCCCCTGAGCCTCCTTTTCTCCAGGCTTCTCCCATCTCCCTCAGCCACTCCTCTTATGACTCACTTTCCAGACCTTTCACCAGCTCTGGACACGCTCCTGCACACCAGTGTCCTTGTGAGGTGCCCAAACCTGAACACAGCACTCAAGGTGCAGACTCACCATGCTGAGTCCAGGGGGACAATAACTGCCCTAGTGCTGCTGACCACACAGGCCAGGAGGCTGTGTACCATGAGGGCACACTGCTGGCTCACATCCAGCCACCTGTCAGCCAGCACCCCCAAGTTCCTTTCAGCTGAACAGCTCTCAAGCCACCCTTCCCTAAGTCTGTAGCATGGGATTGTTGTAACCCAAATGCAAGACCCGATGCAGAAAACAATTGTGTTATTTTACTACCAGACATTTTTTGTTAGAATTTTTGCTAATAAAATACCATCTTTACATCAAATTACTTGGTTTGAGTATTCGGCTTTTTCAACTCTTCCCATTTTTTAACCAGCTCTATGTCTGTTTTTACCCCAGAGTAAATGTGTATGGATGAATGATGAAATCCTTGAAACTTTTTAATGGAAATTATGAGACAGTATGAGCTATCATAGCATCTCCATATATGTAATGTTTTGTGATGTGTGTGTATGTATTTCCTTAGAGTTCAGAATGACTAGCTGTTATGCCCAAAATAGCCTTTGTACTTTACTCATGTGGTTGTTTTTTTTCTCGACAGTCACACTGAGTCTTTGCAGTCAAACTTTCCTAGCCAGTCATGCAATCAAGTACAGATCAGCTGTGTTCACACTGCCAAAGACAGCCTGTACCTCAAAGGCTCTTCAGCTTAGCTACTTCTCACAACTTCCTAAGAACAGCTTCATAAAGGAGGCTTTACGTAGATGTTTAGGCTATTAGCAAGACCACACTTTCCAGTAATCTGACCTGCCTTTCACTGAAAAGTCAGCCAGGGAGGGGTTACCCGATTGCCTTTGGAGGTGGACGAGATGTCCGGATTTCTTATATCCACCATTACTTTCCGTGTGTGTGTGTGTGTGTGTGTACACATCTCTGTCTGTCTGTCTGTCTGTCTGTCTCTCTCTCTCTCTCTATATCCAAAACAAGCAACCCACCAAACACCAAAGGGACAATTTCTGCTTCTCCAGATGTTCTGGCCAATAGTGATGCTTCACTCTTGACTTTTTTCAACTCCAGGGGCTTTTTTCCCTCATCTGCAAGTCTGGGAAGGTTAAGAGTGAGGCTTTAGCAGAGACCCATGTCATGACTCCAGCCTCTGGAAAGCTATTGATTTTCTTCAGGGAGCCAGGGAGAAAACTGATCTGAGACCTGTGAGCACCTGGTGGGTAAGTGGGAGCCAGGCATGCAGCACTGTGCCTACCTGCATTGCTGAAAGTGCCTCTGGGCAGAGCAAAACGGGGCCTCAGCCACTGGCAAAACAACTTCTGTTCTCTGTGCCTTACATTTGGTGGTAGTGGATGCAGGAATTACTTAAGCAGACAGCAGAAGGCCAGTGCTGCCTGGCTTCAGCAGAGCGTGTTTGCACCCCAATCAATACAGCCACCTAAACAAGAAAAGTGGTTTGGTAATAATGAGACATCCCACAAATATGATTTGTCTTGAAACAAACAACATCCCATTTAAAAATGGTTTCGATTTTTAGTGTAAAGACACTTATAATAATAACCCCCCAAATGGGTATTATTCCTGTTTGTAAGCAAATGGTTCTAGAAATCGCCTTTCAAACAAAGGAAATACTCACTTGTTACACAGAATTAACTGGAAAAAGTTACTGATTGTCCAGGCAGCCATTCAGGGGTGTGGATGAGGGGGATGTTTAAATATAGAAATAGTCATAACTACCATGACTTCTAAAATTAAAATGAAAAAAGAGCACAAACAGAAATTTACAGTGTCAGTGAAATTATTCACTGGAAAGTGAGGATAATCCATGCTCATAAAAAGCAGAAAATAACTTCATGCGGCTGACAGTTTTATTATAGGAACATAGGAACATGGTGACAGAAAACGATATTTTGATGCTGATTGTTTTATTTGTGCCTCTTTCTCCATGTTTTCTTTTCACACATCTGAGCATTTAATACACCCTGACTGTCAAGTAATAAGCAAATTGAATGGTGTGTATTAATTATCTCTTTCATTTCAATGTACATCTTAAGTTTATTCATAGGAGAATTGACATCCTGAAAAATTCTTTACGTTTAAGAGGTGTTAAAATAACAAAGCCACTGAAGTTTAAAGAAAATCAAGTAGGAATGGCATTTGTTTTGCTTAACTGATAGGGAAACATAAAAAAGTATATCCCGTTGATTTTAAAAGACCTAACAAATAAATTAAAATAATTAAACAACTCTATTAATTTAAACTATTATTTTTTTAAGTACTGCATCTGTAATTAAAAAGAAAACCCAAAGTGGTAGCTATTGTTAAAAGTGCATTCCACAGGGACAATTACAGATTTCTATTCCTAAAAAACAAAAGAAAATTTTTAAAGAAGAGTTAATGGAAGGCATGGTTTATTATTTTTGAGGGTGGAAGGAGACCTGGTCACTGATTTTTATTTTATTTAGTTTTATTTAGTTTCAAATAGAACCCTCTAAGTATTTTTCACACAGGTAAACTGGTAACATGGAAGTATTTGCTGGCTTTGTGAAAGATCTAAAAGATTGACTTTTCCTCTGGCATAGCTTAATCGTTAGTAAAAACAAAACAAAATGCACACTAAAAAAGCTGTTATTTCACCATCCTGGGTTTGGTAAGTGCCTGTTGAGTAGCATAGCAGAGAAAGGGAAAAGGTCAAAGTTTATATTGAGCTGGATGCTTTCTGGGGTCCCTGAATTATGCACCAGGGCTTGAGCTGTCCTTTCCTTGCACATCCCTTGCCCCTGCTGCCTTGCTTCCTGCTCCTGCTTGCCTTAGTCCTGTGAGGAGAGGAGGGGAGCAAAGGGGCGAGGGGAAGGGAGCTGGTTTTGACCCCGGATAAGCATCACTCCTTGCCACAGTGGGTATTTGTCAAATGAGAGAATGTGGTGCTGGGGGATGGGGTGGAGGAAGGCAGATGGGGTGGAGAAAGGAAACAAAACTGGAGGGAAATGAGTTCTTGTAAATTAAAAGTTGAGTGTCTTAAGATATAATAAATAAAATACATCTTCTCCAGATGTAGAGAAAAAGCACATCAGTGTAGTGAATAGCAGAGAAGTTATGGAAACATGGATTAAACTTTTCAAAGGAGAAAGAAAATGAGGAATTAAAAAAAGCTCCAAAGATTCTTTCTTTTCCAAAGACAAGCAAAAGGCAGTGTCAGACACAGCAAAGCATCTTCCCTGCATGTGCCTTTTTTCCATTTCCAGAATCTGTGTTTCCTGAGTTTCTCATTTTGAGTCTTTGGGGGCCAAGAGGGGGTGGGGGAGGCAGCTGAGCCGCTGCTCCAGGCTGCTCAACCTGAGCCTGTTCCCATCTGTGGGGCTGTCCCTCCACACTGACCTCTGTGGAGGCATACAGGGTCCCACAACACATGAAAAGGTAAATTTAACCAGCTGCTTTTCAGGAGGGCTCTGCCCAGCTGGCACATATGTACCACATGCCTACTGACCTGGTCTCCAAAACCAAAACAGCAGAGGAAGGGGTAGGTGTAACAGGTATAAAAGTCTCCTGGGCTAATTACTGCAACAGCTGGTCCCATTTTGTAACCAGGGCTCTGCCCACCCCACAGTGAGGAAGCCAAAGTCTTTCCCTGGTGGCTCCTGATCCTGACTAGGCTGGAGGTTGGATGGCAGGAGATGGTCATAAATCCTGTCACAATAAGGAAGGGATTAAACCTAAGTGTCCCAGCCTTAGGTAAATGATCTAACCTGTACTGTGCTAACCGTAACATATTGGTGCCCTGGCTTAGTAACCAATCTCCAGGTGAAGGGAAGACCTAGTTTTGTTTCTGGAGTCAGCTCAAGGGCAGAGCAGCCTCCCCAGGGTTACAGGATGCTCTGCTGACCTCTGGCAGCTCCCCACTGGGCTGACAGGCTGTGTGGGCTCCCCAGGGAAGCAATTGCTTCCCCGGAGCAGAAGCAGCAGCAAACATCATAGCTGAGGGGTGATTTGGATTGCACTTTCGAGTCAGGGGCTTAAAAAGAAAACACTACAGCATGCAGCTCTTGGGTGCCTTTTTTGTTGTTGTTGTTGTTGTTGTTGTTGTTGTTGTTTTTTGGGGTTTTTTTTTTTTGTTTTTTTTTCCCATCTGGACCCATGTATGCAGTTTTGAAGTTGGCTCACTCCTGTTTTAACCAGCATATTTTTAAACAAACCTTTGTACTTTGTATCCATGGTGAAAATGATTAAAATCACCACTAGTTAGCTGTGGCTATGCTGGAACTGACCATGATTACTGAAACTGAACAAGACTTAAGGCTGCTAGAAGTTGCCTGACTAAAACTTTAACTACTTATTTAATCAGTTGTTTATTTTGCTGATAATGATGTCTTGGTATCAGCAGAAAGAGTGCAACTATTGTTTCTATTTTTGTAAGACAAATAGCTGCTTCAGCTGAGCTGCAGAACAGCAAAATAGCTGGATTTTAATCTCCTCGATGGCACAATGTCTTCTGTGCCCAGCATTCTTTAAGCACAAAATTAAACTGGTTAACTTGGTAAATAGGGTATATTGAAGGCTTTTAGTAATTTGTCTTTATGGTAAGGCACAGCTTACCATAAAGTACCTTAGATGTAGGATGGAGTCAAGCAGAGGTTAACCATGGCACTGGTTCTTCCCCCCTCCCCCTCCTGAGTTTTGCAGGTCTTCAACTGCTGCCTAACTAGGCTTGGGACCTCAGGCTTGTTTTCTTGTCCCAGAAAAGAATTCCACCACTGTAAGCATCTTTAGATCACATTGCAAGGGCTATTGTATGAATATGCATTAATTCAATTTAGTTGCTTGTCATGTGGCTATTGTGTACAGATAAGCAGTGGCCTTGTACCTTTAATCTTTTAACATTGTCATGTGTAATGGATTTTTAATGGCTCAAATGTCTCCTCTTTTGGTAAAAGCATTGGTGGCTGTAATGTTTCTATTTGAGTAGAGCCCCAAGTAAAACTTTATTGCAGATCAGCTAGTGCACATGAACAGATATGAAGCAATGGAAATCACATCACCTTAGTCTGTAACACAGGTGTAGTTTATGAAATACCATCCAGTCCCCAGCTTCTGGCAATTTTAGCTGCACTGAACCATATTTGCCTCTCAGATTTGCCAGGGCAACATTCCCAATCTTCTGTCTTTAAGTGCATCTTTTAATTTTTAACTCTTTTGTAGCCTTCTTGCATGATATATGGCAAATGATTTTACCTTTTCCCAAACTTCCCAGTGAGAACAGCATTCAGTCTCTGAGGACTAAATTCATTAGCAATGTTAAGGTGCTCTGAGATGGGTGAGCAGTAAGTCCAAAGCATATTTAAAATTGAAGAAATGTCTGATTCCATCTCCAGCTGTTTGCTGTAGCTTCTCTGACTCCTAAAATAATGTTGCCATAGATACTTTAAAAGCTGCTGCCTATGGCCCTTGCTTTTACCATCACTGTACTTTTTTCATGTCATGGTTCACAGTTATATCTTCTCCTTAGGCAGATTTCCTCTGGCAAAACACAGCTTTTTCTTCACCTTCTCTGCCAGCTGCCTTTCATTTGCTTGCATATACACTTTCTGCCTTTTTTTTTTTTNTATGACAGTTTTAAGTTGAATAGCTGACTTTCATTAAGCCACTTTTTTGTATTAATTTTTTTGTATTTTATCACAATTCTGAAGTGAGTACATAAGATATTTCGAGTACAACAAAAACCAATAAGGATTCAAGTTTCATTCATCTTCGTAAAAAATTATGACATATGTCATTAATGGCTTTTTTCCCCACAGTATTTTCTGGTTAAAAAAATCCTTTTAAGAAGATAAAGTAAAAAAAATCACATCTGTAGTGCATGAGCTTTCCTTTTATTTTTGCAAATGCACTTTCCAAAAGAACTCAATCTATTTGTAATTACTCAACACTACAGAATTTCTCCTTGGGCAGAAGATTAGATAATAAAGTGTCTATGACAAGCACCAATCTTCAAAAGGGCCAGAGAAACAGCACCTAAGATATCAGTAAGGGCAAAAATTCTACTTGAAAGAATACACTGGTGTTTCTATTTACTAACTTATCAGCTTTGCTTAAATTAAGTATGACTGAAGTGTGCTCTACCCTTTTCCCCAATTAACTTTTCATTCATTCACAAATTCATTGGCCTCACCCTGGAATGAAACCCTTCATTCTTCAAAGAGCCAGGGTGACCTGCTACAGTTTCCAACTAATCAGAGAAACAAAAAAAGGCTGAGATTAAACCCCAAGGAAGCCAGGCTATCTTGGAATTCACTTGCAAGAATAAACATTGTCACTTACAAGCAGATCTGCAGATATTTAACAAACCCCAGGGTGCTCTATACAATGAAGATTTCCACATTTGATTGCCATCTTCTCTGCCATAGGAGTTTTTTTAGGTCTTTATCTAATCAAAAAGTTAGCTTGTGTGTTAGACAAAAGAAACTTTCAGCACACTTGTAAAGATTTAGACAACCTTCTATGTCCTTGTCCATTGCAGTCAGCTCTGGTATTATGAATCACAAAAATCACATTAAAATCATAATTCAAACAAAATTGGAGACGTAATCTATGTGTGTAACAGGTCAATTTATGTGTGACCTTTTTTTTTGTAAGAAGAAAATAAAACCTCTTAGAATTTATTGTGGTTAATGCTACTATTTCTAAACAAGCCTTGTAATAACTTATCATTAATTTATCCTTTTACAGAAAATGTTTTTTCAGATGTCTTTTCACTATCAAGAGTGGGAATTGTGTACTTACAGAATATTCAGGGTTAAACTTATATCTGTAACCAGTGTAACAGATATCCTGAGAAAATAAAAAAATACGGCTCTGGAGTCAGAGAGTTGGTAAGACTTAAAAAAAATAATCTGACCTGCTGGGCTGATGGAATCTCCCTCTGCTGTTGACTGTGGTTTTCATTTTATGCAGCAGAATGTTCAGTTTAGTCAAAGCTACCTGGAAGGTGCCCATCAAAAAGTGACTGTCAAAGGAAGATCTAAAAGGAGTAAAATTATTGCAAACATGTTGAATGTTTTTTCATAATTATGCTCGTACAAGGAAGGAGATAAAATAAGAGAGCAAGAAATATGAAACAGAATGTGCTAACCGTGCATTACAGATGTCAAGAATGAAAACAGGACAAAAGAGGTGGCCATATCAATGGGTTTCATGCCAGAATCATCACAACACACATAAACACATCTGCAGTGATTATTTTGACTCCCTGTAACAGTAAAACATTTCTTCCTATTGCCTTTGCTGTATTCTGGAGAAACAATGGAAAATGAATCATTCAGTAAATTGAAAGACAGAAACAGAGAAAATAGATAAGCTTCCTTGGACAGAGAAGTCTGTGTGTCCCAACCTCTTCTGGGATGTTTAGATGCAGATCAAGAGAAAAGTCAACAGTGTGAGGAAATGGGATTGCTTGTGTAAGTGTGCAGTAGCTTTTGTTTTATGTCTGTGTCTTTAAAGAACAACAATAAAAAAGTATGTACATATGTATGTATGTATGTATGTATCTCTCTCTCTCTCTCTTTATCTTTCTTCTTACCTGCCCACTCAGCTGCCTATCTTTGTAAAACATTGCTGCATTCGTGAATAAGATAAGCAGTGCTCTACAGGGTGAAGTGAGGTGTCTGGTTTTGTTTTTTGTAAGACCAACCAAGGTAGCCCGGCAAAGGAGAACATCAGTGGGATTCAAACAGCATCCTTCAAGTCAGATGGTTGCTGGAAATGTATTGGGCCCTCCCAGCAACTGTTGTCTGCAGTGGGTTGCCTAAACTCTCCTGCAAGTCCTTCCACTGGTAGAACTGTGGAGTGCTAAACAGATGGGGGAAGTGTGAAGCAGGTGGATTCTTTGGTCAGCACAATTACATCTGAAAACAGATGTCTGCCAACCACCTTCACTGCACTAAGAAAATGAAAACTGCAGCAACTCTGTGACTGAGGCAGATGACTTACCTTCCACTTTAGCACAGCTTGGGTAGTCACAATAAAATTTTAAATGGCAGCTTGACTCTGGGTTTTGTTTCTTAAAACACAGCACAAATGGTCTATGAACCTGTGGTTCCTCTAGAACAGCAGCATATGTTCTGGTCTCATGTATGAGTCTTAATTCTCCCACTAATCTAATAATCCATAGACTTTAGTGGTAGCAGTAAAAATCCCTGAGGGAATAAATAAGGACTGCTGTACTGAACAAGTGTTTGCACACCCTGTGCACTTTTTGCAATATATCTTGACACTGGGGATGAAAATTAACAGGATAGTTATCTCCATGCAAGTAGAAAACACGTCTCAGACGTTTTCACAATTGACTTGGAAACTGGTTTCAAGAGTCAGTAGCAGAGACATATTAAAACCACTATTGTTTGAGCCCTTTATCCTTTCTTGTTTAAAATTTTATGAAAGACTTAAAATACCCTCCCTTTGAATTCAGTTAACCTAGTTACTCCATATCTCTCCGTATAGGTTGCGGAAAGCAGGACTTTATGAGCGATTCAAACTGTGCATGAAGAGTGTGTTAACAAATATACAGTGCCAAGTTATTGGGTACACAGGACCACTGCAGTAAAAGCAAAGGATATGTATGGCTGGGAAGAGGAATAGATTTCGCAAGGAATGCGTATTCCCAAAGGAAGTGGTAACTTCCATAAACTCTTGAAAGCCCATTTTCTATACCCGCCACTCTCACCACCTTCTTCATACAAACTGGGAAGTTCAGTAAGACATGTAGTTTTCTGGCCCACTGTGCTGTGCTATTATGGCTGAACAAGTTGGGTGAAAAACAGCCATGTGAAATTTTCACAGCACACACCAATACAAAGCCTTACCTTGGTTTCAAATTTCTTTACCAATCCAAAACCCAGACAAGCTATATTGAAAAGCTTGTTAAAGTTCACAAACAACAGGATGAGTTTTATGTGGGTGTGCCAAAAAAAGGTCTGAAAGAGCAAGCAGAAACTGGGAGCAGATCTACTTTGGCCTTTGCCATGGGCTGTCTGTGGGTCTTGGTCAGCTTACCCTCCTCTTCCTCTGTGCCTCAAATTGCACTGCAAGAGTAATGCTGTCCATGTATCTCCAGAGCATCAGGAGGATGGATGGCTGGGAAGCCCTTTAGATTAGTGGAGTGTTAAACTAGGACTAGAGCTGGCTATAGAGACTTCCCAGTAGAGCCATAACAGCAAAGCTCCAAAAAAGACTCAGCTGGAGAACCCTTTTTCTAGTTTGCAGAAGTCATCATAAGGAAAATACATGATATTTTCCTGAAGATAATTTTTTTGACTTCTACTGTCCACATTTTCATGGATTTTGCCTGGATACCTGTGGCTGCCAGTCCACTTCCTCTAAGGCAAAGGAAATAATTGTGTAATTGTAAAATGCATTTTACCAATTTGATTCTCCTCCCCATTCCAACAGAGTGGACGGGGGTAGAGAGGGAAGTTGAACGGGCAACTATGCAGTGTTTCATCTCCAGTCAGGCTCAAAACCACAACAACTGAGCAGGGCATTGGAAGGACAGAGATTTGGGTTCACTAGTAAGAAGCAGGCAGAGCAGGCAGCTTTTCTCCCATATTCACAGGCAGATTGGTGTGTATACATGCATGGGGGAAGGTTCTTATCTGTTGTGCTATAGCTCCTTACAAATTATCATGAAGTCACCAACTGGAATTAGTCTGTTAGGAAAGTTGTGACTCTGGGTTTAGTTTTATTAGGGTCATTTAGCATTTTAGCAACTGCTTTACCAAGGAAGGATTTAAGAAAATATGCTGACAAAAAAAGAAAGAGAAACAAAGGGAAACATGAAAAAACACAGTTAATACTTTAAAAAAAGAGTCCATATACTGATGTTTCCATTCAGGTAAAACTATGCTGCTCTGGATCACATATCTATAATTTCATGAAAAACAGGATAGCATTAAAAGCAAGTCCACTAACTTCAGAGAACACTGTTGTAAAGCTGAGTAAACACACTTATCTGTTTGCTAGTCTATGCTGCTGTTTGGAGAAATGCAACTATTTAAAAATGTGAGATTGTGCTAAAAGTTTTCAGGTGTGCTACAAGTAGTTATATAAAATAAGGTATCTCCCTGTGACTCCATGTTTAATCAAGCACCTTGCTTGCAGAAGCACTTTGCTGTTTAAATTCTACAACTGCCTTTTAGTGGAGCTCCGTGGTTTTTGACCATGTTATTGGAAGTTTTTAACATATCTTGTTGTTTTGTCTATAAGCTTCATTTTTATATTGCAAGTCTGCAAAGCCCTACCCACAAATTCCTGGTATTGGCCACAGGGAAGAGAGCTTTTTCATGTCTGTAAAAAAATTTTATTGGGTATTAAGAAAACTTGCTGCAACCACATTCATTGTGGGGTGATGAAATCAGAGGCTTTGTGACAATCCCAGTGAAGTGTAAAGATATTGATTACACTGAACAATTTTGGCCAAATTTCATTTTGCAGAAGCCACACCAAATGCTGTCCAATACATTCAAAAAGGGATTTTCTGCTGTGTACGTCTAGACATACAGTCTAGAGAGGGTAGAGAAATAATAGATACAATATCTGCAGCCAAGCAGTAGGAAACAGGGAGGTCTCTGTTATCTTTACTTCATATTGGATGAAGTTAGTCTGCTGCAGGGTAAAGTTTTTGAATTGCAGCAGATACTGTTCTGATGTAGAGCCATGTATCATTAAAAAAAGAATTAAAAAAGGTACCAAAATCAAGACTACACATAGGGCCCCAAAAATGATCAGAGGGATGAAACACCACTGCTGTGAACACAGGCTGAGAGAGCTGGGATTGCTCAGACTAAGGAAGAGAAGGCTCCAGGGAGACTTTAGAGCAGCTTTCCAGCTTTTTTTTAAATTATTATTATTTAAAGGGGGCTTATAAGACAGATGGGGAAAAATTTTCAAGTAGGGTCTGATGCCTTGATAGGACAAGGGGTGGTTGTTCTAAACTACAAGAGAACAGATTCAGATGAGATATAAGAAGGACATTTTCTACAGTGCAAGTGATGAAAAACTGGCAGTTTGCCCTGAGAGGTAGTGGATGCCCCATGCCTGGAAATATTCAAGGTCAGATTGGATGGGGCTCTGACCAACCTGATCTAGTTGAAACTGTCCCTGCTCATTCCAGAGGGTTGGATTAGGTGTCTTTGAAGGTCTTTCCAACCCAAACTATCGTACAGTTCAGTATTTTTCCAAATGAGGGGTACCTCCAGCCTTTTGATACACTCATATGATTCTCAGCATTTCTGAGGGGCAGAATTCATTCCAAAATATGTGAGCAGAAGCCAGAATGTATAGATGAAAGGACTCATTTTTGTGGGAATAGGCATGGCCCAGGCGAATTAATTTCTTCTGCCTAAGATAAGAAAGATCAGAGGCCATGTGACAATCATAGCAAAATGAAAAGGCCATTTGTTGACTCTGTCCTCATTAGAAACTTCAGGTACCATTTCAGTGTTACTGGCTTACACACACGTGCACATGTGTACACCTGCACACACACTTTCAAACACATCCCCATTTATCCTGAAGAAAAAAATAAAAACCCAAACCCATAAGACACTGTTACCTGTAATTTTCAAGTCTGAATACCTGGACACAAGTTAGGGTTATAATGTAAAAAAAAAAAAAATGCAAAGCAGGATAGCTTTCAAAATGGAAAGTTTGTTATAAACAGATCCAGCAACCGCTTTATAGCTCCACCCCAAAACTTTACTGTTTCTTTGTTCTTGTCACCACTAAATACCTTGTAAGGCCAATGAATCGAATTATTACTTCCAATTTTTGTATGATACCACTTAGGAAAAAGTTGCTATTTATGCCTTCTGGTTTTACATTTCAGGATAGCTGATACCCGCTGATTAAATATGATGATACATGCAAAACTTGTTAGCTTTAATTAGGTGACATACATCAAGTATATTGTTTTATAGAATTTTTTAAAATACATTTCATCACACTTCTTTACCACTTTCTGAAAAGATGAGTGCATTTTCCAAATTCATACATTTTGTCTCCACATAAATCTGTTTGGCAGATGAGTTTTGCAGATTTATCCCCAGTGTATCAATAAGGAAACTGAGGCCTAGGTCTTTGTGGTTGTAATTCTTCACTTGCAATCTACCCAAGTCCTAAGGTTCCCATGAAGAAGACATACATGGAAGAGTTTTATTAAGTAAGTTACATATTAATATAATTCCCTTTACTTATAAGCTTCATACTGATTAATCGACGGAGTGTGATTTCTTAAGAGCTGTAGAAATTTTCTGTGACTGTGACATTGCTGAAACACATGTTAAACACACAACCTCCTAGCAGTGCATGTCATGAGGCCACTAACATGTACGTGTCCCCCAGCGGAGCTCCAAGGAAGAGAAGAGCAGGGAGGCAGGATTACAGTTCTGCCCGTGCTAATTATTGCTTTCCAAGTAGGTCTGTGGTCATTGACTGGGCAAGGCTGGAAAACTTCTACTGTAGTTGTTTAGACTACTTGACGGGCTGATATATAGGAACTTCTTTGTACAGTGCTGCCAGTGTCTTCATACTGATGTGAAATAAGTCGCAATAAAATTACTTTTCCTGGGGAGGGGGTAGCTGGAGCTTTATTTTAGCTGGGAGAAACACAGTCTTTCAATCTGACCGGTTGGAAACCGGAACTCGCCGGCGGGGCTGGCGATGGGCGCCGGGGAGCCCGGCTCCAGCCCCGGGGGCCGTGCCGCGGACGGGAGGT
>WEIU01004140.1:187705-325978 GCA_013389925.1 Aegithalos caudatus
ATCCATCCATCCATCCATCCATCCATCCATCTATATCTTTACCCTACTACAACAAAGCTTTTTATTGCAAGGCAACCCTCACCCTCAGCACACATTTTCTTTCCATATAATTTTTGTCATTCATGGTTGGGAATGAACAAGATTGAAATTTTTATGGTGTTTTCCATTTTCTTTAGGGAACTGAGTATAAGATGGACAGAGAGAAAAATTTTGTGAAGAAAAGATGAGGAGCAAGAAGACCAGTTCCTTAATATCCTGGTTTCAAGGACAAGTTATGTTAGCTCTTTCAGAGAAGGGTCCTGTTTAGAAAAGAAGAGCTAAGGATGCTTGACATCTTTGCTGGTGAGGCCACAGAGCCAACCCTGAAGTGAGCTTTGCTGCTTTGCACTAATGGACACACATCGTACAGATGTGTGTTTTCCTAGTTCCCAACCTTACTGTGGCCATGATCTGACAAGGGGTCATTCTTTCTATTTGTAATAGAAACATCTTCAGCACAGTCATGAAAGCAGCCTCTCCATGCACTGGTAAAGAATAAGGCAAGAAATTTAATGTGTGAGGTTATACACCAGAGGGAGTTCCATGAATGCATTACAAACATCCTGATATTACCAAAGAAAAATCCATTAAAAAATGACAGGACTTGAGAACTGTGATCTGTAGTTCACACTGTAGCTCATCCTCTTTGCAAAGTGACTGTCACTCCAAGTTCCATTTGCCCTGCACTTTCCATAAGCAGCCAAACTTAGAGGTTGTTGAAAGCAAAATTACTCCTTGAATATTTTTTTCCCAGGATGGATCCTTGTTTCTTTCTCACTGAGAAAAGCACGTTAAACTGATTTCCTGTAGGTAATATTAGAAAGTGGGATCCATTTAGGATCATATGAAACAAACACAGTTTTCACATTTGGAATTGCTTTAAGACAATATCAAAGAATTTGCAGTCATTTGGCCCTATATGATGTGTACAATGATGGACAGCCCTCCTCCTCTCCCTGTCCACTCCCTACATGAACATGAAGTTTTAATGTAAGTCTGCTTGCTGAAAGGATTAATAACTCCTCTTCTGTTTTCATTCATTATAATTGTTTTTCCCCTGCCCCTCTTGAAATGTTACAAATTCCTTTATGGAAGAGCAGCTGGTGTCTGACTTTTCACCTGTACTTGAGTTAGCAATGTTGATCCTCTCCCTACAAAAATCCAGAAATGCCATATATGTTCCTAATGATTTCAAGAATTTACTTAATTCTAGGATTTGAATTACAGAGGAGACACAATGTACCAACACAATTCCTGATGTTCTGTCAGGTCTTCTTTCCTACTTTCTTATTGTTTTGTGTTGTGATGTCTTTTGCATTTAATCAGATTATTTTTAGTCTGGGCCCCACCTTGCAGCTCAATATTTTTCTTTTGAGTAGTATAATGCAAGAAAAGGTAGTACCCTAATTGAAGGCAACTCTGTAGTTTAGAGGAAAGGCTTGTGTTGTGTGAATGTTTGATAACTCTGACTGTGGGCTGAGTTGCTACTGCTCTTTGTCTGAGAAACTCAGAATCCATTAGGCTGATAGCCACTGCTCTTCTGAGGAAACTACAGCCCTTGTGGCCCTTCCTGTTTCCTTTCAACATTCTTAATGTGATAGTGGAAGAGGATATCCTAAGGTCAGACATTAAAATGTGAAGTTGTGAGGTGATGATTAAATGGGAACACAATGAAAACTTCACTCTTCATTATTTTAATATAGTCCAGCCTCTGCTGATATAATCATTTCCAGCAGATATTTAAAGTAGTTATAGAAACGATTAAAAGAAAGACCTTTCATTTATTATCTTAATTATATTTTCTGGGTTGCCTTTTTTTTTTCTTTCTTTTCCCAGAGACAAACATTAAGTGTTCATGTTTAAGACTTACAAGCCCATTTTACAAGTCAGTAATATATTTTCAGCTCTGTTTTTCTCTTTGATCTTTCAAAGTATAATGCCTTACAAAGTGTTATAGCAGTGGCCACTTCAGTTGAAATTCATAAACATTTTCCATCATAGCTCCAGTATTTCACAGTCTTACAAACTTCTGAAAAATCCATTTTGGGCTGAAACTGTCCATTCTCAGTCACTGCAATTAGTTTTAAAATAGGGGAATTATCTGTTGAGGGTTTTTTTTTTTACTTATGGGAACAGTAGAGAAAAAGAAGCACCACTTTCCCAGGGTAAGTGGTTTTCTGAGCACTGCTACAGCAAAACCAGCTGAAATATTAATTTTGAACTTCTTTCTATGAGCTGACTGCAATTAGTTTCTTTATAAAACATTCTCCTATATCAAACCATACAATTAGAAAAAGTGACAGCATCCAGGTGCACAGTGCTGGTAGATGTGATCTCTCACTTTCAGGAAAGTTATGATTTGGCAACAGGGGAGTCCTGTAGGACTGTTCATGGGCTTGAAGAGAGAGACACACTTCAAAAATGGAGTGTAATTAAAAGGCAAACCCATAGTAACCAAGGCAAGGTCTCACAGTAATCAAGGCAAGGTCCCATGTGAAAATAACAGAGTAAAATAAAGTGCCACGCTCTACATGGTGAACACGCACTGGGACTCTGGCAGTCTTTCCTTCCCAGCTGCAAGGGTGTGGAAGTGTGGGCAGCATTGGCAGAACTCACGCACCCATGATGGCTTTGCACCATCAAGGAGAATATTAGGTCAGCCACACAGGGACAGATTTCCATTCCCATTTTCATTATTTAAATGCCAAAAGTATTATTAATTTACATTTGGGTTCTATCCAAACTCCAAAATACAGAGGATGTGTAGCTAAATTACAGTTTGCTGTTAGAACCTTATTTTTGCATTTCCCAACGTTTTGTGATTTTAACCATTCATCTGTAGCAAAGTATCAGCCCAGGCTTTTTCCCTCCATTTAATTTTAGACTGAGTATTTAGGGAGTACAAGAACCTCAGTAAATTAAAGTGCCATGTGATTTCCTTTCCGTGAGCCAAGGGGATGTGTCTGCAGAGCTGTAACGAAGGAGGGTAAGCACATGGATGGAGAGCTTGTGCTCCAAGCACATCTAAGCCCTTCAGTGCTTGTAGAGTTCATGTGCAAAAAATGTAAATTCTGTGTGAAATTCCAATTTGAATTATATATTTGGATGGGTTGTTGTTCTCTCCTATCTGCTGTCAGGTCTTCACCTGGAAAGAAAGTATGACAGAAGAGGATGGAAAAAGCTTCAACAGTAAAGACGTGCTAAGATTAGGCACATCAGTAAAAGCCTTGTGACTGGTCTCTAAATTGTTACACCTGGCTGAGATTACAGTCTTTTGCCAATTCCCGTCCAGCACTTACTTGGAGCGTAAGTTAACTGCGAGCTTGTGCAAGTAATCATGAATTCATTCAGTTTTAACTTCAGGTCTGGTATTTTCACTTTTCCTTTAGAATCATTAGGGGTGTCATTACATCACTTCAAGGAAAGGGAACAGACTCATAATGTTTTGAAGAGATGTAAGGGACAGATGTTGGCCAAAGCTGACCTCTTTTAGGTCCCATTAGATAGAGTCAAAACCTTGCAGCATTCCAGGAGGCATTCAGAATGAATGAACTCAGGAATGGGTTCTCAGGCTCTAGGTTACCTAATGAATTCTAGGAGAGTGGAATCACATTATGAATTGAAAACAGCTAATAGCAGATACTTCAAGCTGGCTGCCTGTAATTTCTGAAGTACAGTTGACTTCCTTTAGTCCCAGCCTTGTAGCAGAATTGTGTGAGGATGACAGACGGCTTTGGATAATCAAATGTGCAATTCTACTCCAAACACTGGCTTCAAAATGGCATTATGTATTAATTATTCCCAGAACAAATTTGCTCAGTTCACAAGTGAAAAGCTGAGGGGTTTTATGTCTGCCAGCTCTGCAAATTCCTCTTGGGCTGTGAAGGTCAAGTTTGTGCTATTTCCTTCTCACACATCATCATCATCGTCATCATCAGTAATAAAGATTATGAGGGCCAAGCTGTGCCTCAGTTACACCTATGAAAACTGCAGTGTGTTTCATGGGGTTACACAAATGTAAGGAATTGTCCCCATGGCTGCAGAGCCATGCTGCAAGGCCAGCACTGTACAGGGACCTGGACATGGGATGAGCTCCAGCCCCCGTCTCCTCTGCCCCACAGCATGGGAAGCAGTGCCTGCATGTGACTGATCTGACTCTGCAGTGTCACCTCCTGCTCACCCGAGCTGCTACACCAGGTGAACCCTGCAGGGATTTGTGGATGGATTTAGGCACTGTGCAGGCACCCTTGCTCATGCAAATGCTGAATTCAATGGCTGCAGCTAGGCCCTGGTGCATATGCTCAGGAAAAATTCTTCACTGTGAGGGTGACTGTCACTGTTGAGACAGCCACAACACACAGAGTGATGCAGTAAAATTTCAGAAGGCTTCTACTTTATTATGGCAGCATGCTGTCTTTTAGACATTTCTTAACAAAGTTTATACTTCATTCACTGGTTACAATAAATCAACACAGTGTTCATTGGTACAAAGCAATATCCACCATTGTTTTCAGCTAGCATTTACAAAACTTTTCTAAAAACACTTTTTCCAGCTTCATGTTTCTCTTCTCTTCTCTTCTCTTCTCTTCTCTTCTCTTCTCTTCTCTTCTCTTCTCTTCTCTTCTCTTCTCTTCTCTTCTCTTCTCTTCTCTTCTCTTCTCTTCTCTTCTCTTCTCTTCTCTTCTCTTCTCTTCTCTTCTCTTCTCTTCTCTTCTCTTCTCTTCTCTTCTCTTCTCTTCTCTTCTCTTCTCTTCTCTTCTCTTCTCTTCTCTTCTCTTCTCTTCTCTTCTCTTCTCTTCTCTTCTCTTCTCTTCTCTTCTCTTCTCTTCTCTTCTCTTCTCTTCTCTTCTCTTCTCTTCTCTTCTCTTCTCTTCTCTTCTCTTCTCTTCTCTTCTCTTCTCTTCTCTTCTCTTCTCTTCTCTTCTCTTCTCTTCTCTTCTCTTCTCTTCTCTTCTCTTCTCTTCTCTTCTCTTCTCTTCTCTTCTCTTCTCTTCTCTTCTCTTCTCTTCTCTTCTCTTCTCTTCTCTTCTCTTCTCTTCTCTTCTCTTCTCTTCTCTTCTCTTCTCTTCTCTTCTCTTCTCTTCTCTTCTCTTCTCTTCTCTTCTCTTCTCTTCTCTTCTCTTCTCTTCTCTTCTCTTCTCTTCTCTTCTCTTCTCTTCTCTTCTCTTCTCTTCTCTTCTCTTCTCTTCTCTTTCCATATTAATGACCATGGTAAAATTCCTTTCAGGGATAAACACAAATCTTATCAACTCCTTCCTCAGCTAACTCACTCCTCTGGCTCACAGACCAGCTGTCAGCCCCAATCACAGGTGATAAGGCACAGGAACAGGTTGCCCAGAGAAGTTGTGGATGCTCCATCCCTGGAAGTATTCAAGGCCAGGTTGGATGGAGCTTTGAGCAACCTGGTCTAGTGGGTGGCATTGCTGCCCATGGCAGAATGGTTGGAACTCGATGATCTTTACGGTTCCTTTCAACCAAAACTATTCTATGATTTTCCAACTATCAGCAATAGAAAGTTCTTAGACTTTACGTTTGCACTCCCGATGCCTTGGGTTTTCTTCTGGGGCTCAGACCTTGGGATTTCTTTGTACCTGGACTCATGCCTGTGTTGCAGAGTAGCTCCTATACCTTCAGTCAGCTGAATATGTAAAGGACCCAAATGATTTCTCACAACTTTGTGAAAAGGCAATATTGCAATGAGATTTAGCCCAATTCATAAAGTAGTGCCTAATAGGGAGCAGACTTCCTGGGGAAAGAAGTGTTACTTTTCCTGAGAAGTGTTATTTTTGTCACTTCTCAGACAAGGGCTGTACTACAAACCCATCTCAGTGCGACAGGGGTGACTGAAACTAAAAGCTGTCCTGAGGCACATTGTCCTGCAGAGCACATGCCAACATTTAGTGAGAGGCTCTCAGATGGCAGCTCTCTGCTTGCAGCTCTGGACAGGGCTGAGCAGCTAAGTTTCCTGTATAGGATTTCAGAATCAGACTCTACATGAGTTGAAAGTCTTCCCATAACATGTGTGCAACAATACAAGTGAGAAAACAGGTGGCTTTCTGTGCCTGCATAGTAAGTTCAAGGGAGTTTTCAACTATGTAATGGCTTTGTCTTTTATGTTGTTTTGTATTTGACGTCTACCTGATGCAGGCTATGCTTGGGAGTAACTCCAAGAGCCTCACTGCAGCCACACAGGAAGCATTAAAAAGGAGAACTAGAACATACATTTGTTAAACCTTCGGCTTTTGGGAGATACTGAAAATTTATTGCTTCCTTAGATTATTTTTTTAATATAAAAATATGCGGGTGCTTGAATTGTAAGACCCATCATCTAAGCAGCACAATGCACAGGGGACAAAAAGATTTTTTGACTTACTTTTTCTGTACCCTTTCACTGCTGGACTGTTCTGGGGATAGTAGAGTTAATCTGGCATAATTTCCATGGCACCAGGTGTATTCCCAACAAGCAGTAGCAGCTTTCTCAATAGATTCAGGGTGTTGAGAGGCTGCTGAAAACCTTGCAGCTCTGGCTGCCTTCTCTTTACAGCCCTCCATCACCTTCTCTGTCTCTAAAGAGTGCCTGGTAATGATAGTTCCACAGGGGTGTTGCTGTTCATGACCCAGATGAATCTTTGCCAAAGCAGTGATCTCCCATTTGCTTTTAGTGCAACCTTTTGTACTAAAGGATTGGAATGGAACTGAATACTTCATTTTTATAAAAGAAATAATCTCATCCTTTACTTTTTTTTATGTGTCAAAGTTCTACCTATGTGAACTACACAAATGCTTGTGAACAGACACCCTGCTGAGCTACACTGGGTGAAATTACTCAGTATCATGAAATGAATGCCAACAAGATCACTCAGAATTGTAAATGTAGTGGGAGCACAGAGCCTCTGCTGGCAAAAACGTGTTCTACCAACAAGTCAAAGGCTATGGGAGAAAAGAGGCACAAAAAAGTGAAGGGACTTGCTGTACAGCTTACTCAAGTCTTTATCCCCAAACAGAAGGATCAAGCAGTACATCAGAATCTGTGAACTTGACTTGATACCCAACCATTTAAAAATCTTGGGATAATACCCCACTTAAGAAAAAAAAAAAGGGGGGGTGAAAAAACTGCTGCCATACTCTTCATATTTTCATCTTGTTCTGAATAATGTCTTCATGGGACAAATTCTTGTTGGCAAGATAATATATCGTCCTTAGCATTTTTATTAGAATCTTCCTGTTTTCTCCCTTCTTCTAAAAGTTCTAAAATGAAGTTTGTCACCACCATTCCTTGTAGTCTTTTGAAGCATATCAACGGCTCTGTGATGACGTGGGGAAACATGGTGCCATTCAGATTTGTCTCAAGTCTTTTTCCAATTAGTGAATCCAAACTGTGTGAAAGCTTCCTCTGTGTGCTTCATCAAAAGCAGTTTACAAAACGTTAGCAACAAAGTACATTACCCCCATTAGCATCAGAAAAATAGGTCCGCTGAAAATCACAAAACTGGGATACGCATAAAGGCAGGCTTGTTTTTCTGAAGTCATGCACAGGGAGAGCCCTAAGTCACAGTTGATGAGGTGTTTAATAGTGTCAGGCAATTAGCATTTGGTTCTTGTTGCAGACAACACCGGAGACATGTCAATCCTACAACCAGCTAAATTTGATCCACTTGTTGTTGAATGTCTGGTCTCCTTTTTAATCAGACATGGTTCAAGTGATTCCATTTCTGCACCTTTATAATCTATACTTTAGGATTTTTCCTTTCAGTCAGTCAGTGATCACTTGGTAAGAATGGCACAGGATTAAAGAATTAGACCCACACAATACTAAAACATGTAGCTGGCCCCTGGCTTTTGTGCAGCCACTTGTTCTGTCTAAAAGGATCTGCGATGCAGCAGATGGGAGAAAGGAAACAGCCTTCACCTGATCTGTTCATTGCCCAGAAAACAATTGCTCTTACACTTTGCTTATATAACCCCTGCTTTCCTGCCTCAACCAAGGATCCTGACAAGGGCGAGACAAATAAGATGCCAGTCGGAGGCCCTGTGGCCCCCGGGGCTAATTGCATGGGGGTCAGAAACTCCAGGTTCTCCAGCCTCTCCCCTCTTTTTACACAAGGAGCTCATGGAAAACCCACAGGACAGAGAGAGGAGCAGAACCACAGACTAACTCAAGAAACCATCTCCAAGTATGGGCAGCTGGGACCTGCTCCCATCCCAGGTGCCCCGCAAAGTCTGGTTGCTCCTCTGCCACATGCAGGAACTTATCCACAAAACATGGAGCAGCCTGAGCGCCCTGAAACAGCAGTGCCCTTTGGCCAGCTATGCCGAGACCATACTAGGGAGGAGCCAGGGCTCTCTGGCCTGCCCAATATCAGCTGCACAATGTGCCTGGAAGGGAACGGAGGTCTGTACACATGGAGCTGGCAAGATCAGGCTGGAACTGTGCTTGTCAATCTCTGCCCATCCTCCCTATAGGAGCTCAAAGCATGTCTCCACAGGCACCATACTCACAGGCACAGAAAGAAGGGACGAGAAGTCCCTGAGCGGCAGGCAAGAAAGGTGGCTGCTGTCTTGAAAATCAAGTGTTGAGGAGCAGCCAGCCAGGCCATTGGAGAAGCAGCAGGACCTTAGCCTCACACCAGCACATGGAGCTTGCTTTCACAGTAAGGGAGTTCCTGCTTGTGGAGGCCATTTTCCCAAGGGAATAAAGGAGTGAGCACTCGTCATATGAAGAGATGCTGAATGCAACTCTGCCTAACAAAAACTAGGTAGCACCAGACAGGCAGAAACATTGGAAGGGTATGTTACTGTATCCACTGAGGAGAACTAACTGTGAACTATCAGAAAAGTGTTCTTGTTATAATACACAGCATAAAAACACACACCTTGTTATATATAGCTACATATACATTTCATGTATATGTACATAAACATGAAAGAAAAAGGGTGTGTGTGTGTTTGTGTTGGTTAATTCCAGTCTCTTACACAAAATCAACAAACGAAAAGAAAGCCGAGTAGTAAAGGCTATTTCCAGGAAGTTTCTAGGAAAATGGGCTGTTGCTGGGGTAAATAAAAACCTAACTTACCCAATGAAGGGCAGTTATATTTATATTTGCAGTACATAGGTGACACACTGCTTAAGAAGGGTTTGCTGGAAGACAGTCTGTAGACTGGCAGAGATAATTATGTCTGCAGTCAGAGTCATCTGCAGAACTGAATATCAACTACTATTATGGATCACACTTTTTGTTTGGCAACCTGAAAACGTTAAAAAGAAACACAACCCATGAATGCATGTTGTCATGGGCAAGCTGTAACCTTGCTGACCATAAAGTATACAATGCAATATAATGAAACTAGAGCTCAATGGGGGTTGATATTGCAACATAGATGGGTAAATTCAAAGAAACTAATACTGATAAATTTTAGAAAGTCTTAATTATTGAGTAGAAAATGCATGGATCATATCTTACAGTCACAAAAGTTCTATTACCTGGAAAATTATGTTTCAGTCCATGCATCAGATCAGACACAACTCATTCTAGGAACAAATCGTTAAGAAATTTGGGAGTGAAATAATTGAATTTTAAAGGTGAATGAAGTTTCCAGGAAGATACCAAAGGTAAAAGAAGAACCCAAATATGCACACTGAGACAAGAAAATTTACGGCCTCATCAACTCAGAAAAGACAATTTATAATCAATATTCAACTGAGATATGATGATAAAGTTTATGTTATTATATGACATGCTGTAGTTCCCAAAATAAACTGTAAAAGAAATGTGTTCAGTGAGGCATGCTCCTTATTTCCATAAAATGAATTGATATTTTTGCTTCCCCTATTGCAAAATGGCTAGAAATTTTCCAGAAGACAAATAGGGATACTACAGATACAGTTCAAAGCATATAGTCTCGAGATATTAAATTCTAGGCAGAAGAAGCTGGATGAAAGAAAGATAAGATACTAAAGCCTAATTCATAGATTATATAAGAACCCTGCTTTGACTTCATTATTTAGAAGAGACTATACCTCTGATTCTTAGCCATAATGCATATTATCTGCTTTCTGAAATGGTGTAGTTGATAAAAATTATTTTAGTGGGATCCATGTTGAAAAATAATATTCTTATGCTCTGCATGAAAGGAAAAGATGGCTTCAGTTTTGAGTAGGATAGTCATGACTGCAAAATTTTTAAAGTCTACCTTGACAAAACTGGTGACCTACAGCTTACAGCTTCTGTAGAAGAATTGTTTTCAAGGAGTTATGATTTCAATTATATATAAGATTTTTTAAAATTTACAATCCACAGGAATTTATATACCGAAAAGAGTAGTGTTTCAAATGCTTGTTTTCTAATTTTAGTAAATGTCCAGTTTTGACAAGGGTAGGTAATATAGTTCCATCCCCTACTCCATCTTTCCTTTATAAGTAAAATCCCTAAATATTGAGGATGACATTAAATCTATTTTTCCAGTCTCAGTATCCAGTGTCCTATGATTGTGTATGGAAATGCAACATGAAATTAAAGAAAAAGGAAAAATTTCCTCAACTGTATCAGAACTTCTCAGTCAAGATTTTTGGGAGATGTTGTGGAATGCGCATTTCATGAGAAACATTTTAAATTTTTGAAATCAGTTGTTTCTTGCTAATAAAGATGAATCCAAATAATATAATTTGGAAGCAAATGGATATGGTCTTCTCAGCCCCAAGACCCTCTCACAAAGCTATTTGTAAAAAGTCAGATTTTGATTTTGATTTTCACTATCCAGAATATAAGAAGAAATGTGAGGGGAAAAAAAAATTAGAAAGAGTGTCACATTAGATAATGCTATGTACACTGGATTTATAGAGCACTTTCTTTTTACCATGATGTTATCTGTCACATGAGCAAAGAATTGTGAGTTTTAAAAAATTTGGTTTTATGTGCAATACATCAATTGATTTGTACCATTTCTTCAGATTGTACAATGGTTCTACATGAGAGAAAATACATCCCTCTCCAGTCAGGCAGTAACGGCAGCCAGCACTTCTCTCATTCCAATTGCATACCTTTTTTTAGGCAATATATTACATACAAAGAAACCATTGTACTTTCACTCCTGCCAAATGTGATATAGCTTACAGGAGACAAAAGAGCAGAATGGTTCCTTTTAATAGATCCTGAACTTCCAAGTAAATATAGAGAGATTGCTCAAGTGCTAACCTCTGAAAACTGAACCCTGCAGCTTTGATTGTAGTCGCTCAAACAAACCAAACTCCGCAGGGCTTGCCCAGTGGTAATTGCAATAAACAACATACAGGGGCTCCCAGATATTGCTCAACCAAGCATGGTGTTGGCGACCTGCCAGGGATCCGATGGCCACTTCTGCTCCGCGTACAACGGCACGGCGCACAGCCGCCGGTGGGGAGCACGGCAGCAGCCCAAGGGACCGGGATGGCTTTCCTCAGCCAGCTCCGCGGGTCGGCGGTGGAGCAGAGGGGAGGCACTGGGGAAATCCTGGACATCTGTAGATCACATTTGGCCTCTGCACCTCCCCTGGTGCTTACACATAATGAGTCAAGGAATAATACATACACAAGTCGTGGAGAGCAGTAGTACAACAGAGCACAACCATTGTGGCCAAAATAAACAAGACTAACGGCACTTTCCATTCAAAGTGGTGCTACTGTAGCAACTGGGAACATTTTATTATATTTAAAATAAAATAGCATATGGGGAATATGTCACTTGGAGAAGAAAATCAGTTGTGTAGAGAAATACCTGCTCCCATTCATATTGAAGTCACCAATGAAACTCCAACTGCTCCTTCCCAGTAGGCTGGTTTGGCCTGATGTCAGCAGCGATTTTTGCAGGTTGTAAGCCTGTGCATTATCATGGCAGAGCCCTAGTGAAACACTGGGTGGTAAAGGAGGTAGTTTTCAGCAGAGGAATCAATATTCAACTTCCTAAGTACCTGGGAGCAATTCCCATGCTGCCACCACTCTGTGCTGTGCTCCACTGCCTTCCCCATTAAATGTGTTTGAACACATGAAGTTGACCTCTGCATGCAGAGAAGGGTTCCAAGGAAAAACAAAACCCAAGTTTTCTTTCAGAACTGCCAATATGGGCAATATTACTTATTTGTAGTTATTACACTGGTTGACAGGAGGCTAGGGGGAAATAATACCTGCAGAAACACTGTACCCAATGAGGGAACCCCAGCTAGAGAGCAGTAACAAAGAGACCAGGCAGTGACAGTACGTAAATTAATCATGAGTGCATGACAGGATGCTTTGTGCAAAAAAGCAAATTGCTATGTTTGGACATGTTCCAAGGGAACCTGAGTAAATCAGTGACATAAAGCATTCCCCTTTTCACAACTCAGAACTCAGGCATGAGATCCTGGCTCATGTTGGTGAGCACTTAGTCATACCAGCAGTCCCACGGACTCCAAGAGCATAACTCATGGAGTCTGTTTTGTTTTGGGCCCCTTGATTCAGAAGAGCTAGTGATAAACCAGAGCCACCTAAAATCCAGAAACATAATTGATATAAAGGTCAGGGGTCACGATTTATCAGGGAAAAGCAGGTAGACTTTGCTCAGGCTGGTGAAGAAGTAACAAAAGCAATATGCCTTATTTCAGGAGATGATACGGATGTCAGTGAATGATTTGAGAAAAAAAATCAAAAAAACACTCCAGGAAAAAAGTTCCATGAAAGAGACAGAAGAAGGTGCAATAAGTATCATTATAGTAAAACTCACAAGGGCAACTATGTGAAAAGGTCATTAAAGATGCGTTCAGTCAGGCAAGAACAAGCATACCCTGAGAAATCACCAAAGGATATAGCGCTCCCCCTCCTGCCCTGCCCTCCCCTCCTCCCCCAGATGCAAGACAAAGCCAGACTTAATACTCAGGAGTGAATGTTAAACAAATACAGAATTAAAGTTACAGTATTAAAAAGCGCTGCAAACTTAGCCTCTCCAAAGCCCAGGAGGGCACTCAGTAATGGTTCCCACACCAATTTTGTTGCAATTAAGGGACACTCCAATCCCCCCCCCCATCCCGGCAAAAGAAGCTAAAGCAGAAATATAAATAGAAGCAATAAAAATAAATGATTGAACAGCAATAGTGGTTGTAACAATTTTGTCACTGTGAAACAAAAAAACCCTCACATTTTAAGCCTTTCTTGATGTGAGCAGGAAAAAAAATCAAGCTAGATTTCAGAAAGAGGAAATCACAGATATTGCAGATCTGCCAAAGGGCTTGTGACTGAAAAACCTACTAAATGGATAAATTGATTCATATGGCTGAATATAACCAGGCTACTTTTAGGCTATAAATTCACACAGTATTAAGGCTCACCTAAGTTTCACGGTGTTTTAAAAGGTACCCAATATATATTTTAAAAAGACACAATTAGACTGAATATTGTTACAGGACAGAAGGCCATGAATACTGTTAATAAGTTATAAGCCTGGGGTCATGATTCTCCAGACTATCATGAAATAAATTGTGGACTTACTTATGCAAATCACATAGCTGGAAATCATGTTTTGACTCTATAGCTAACTCAATGCTTTCCAAGAGCATGGAGATATTTAAAATGATGCCAGTATTATTAAGCTGATTCAGTCTCCAGATAAGCCCCTTCTATCCAAGAAGAGAGTATATCCAGCATCAGTACTTTTGTCTTTTGAAGATGAGGACAAGACAACCCTAATGCAGCCAAAAAGCAGTAACATTCAGACATTACTCCATAGCTTAGATTGAATTTGCAGTGTCGCCATGAAATACAAATATATTCTACCTTATATTGTATAATATTCTCCCCATCTGGCTATTCTTTAAAGAACACAGACAGCAAAGACAACACATATTTCAAAGTCCTCAGTGAGGAGACCATGTAGCCATCATCAGGAGCATATTCCAGTACTCTGATGGGGCAGGAACCACCAGAGAGCTGCTTCAATTAGAACAGCAATATCCCTGGCTGATGAAGCAACTATCCATGATCAGATACATCACTAGCAGCCTAGAGGTCCAATACAAGCAAGGTAGCTTGAAGATTTTAATCTTACATTATCAGGAAACAATTTACAGCTTCTCATGAAGATATTGACTCCAAAGAAAAACTAAATTATGTAACAGCATCTGAATCACTATCCCTTGAGGTGGAAGAATCACTTTATTTCTTAAACTGGAGATTTATTAGATGAGTTGCAACTGTCAAGTACCTGCCCCCCACCCAAAAAAAGCAAGCAATGCTACAGCCACCTTTATGTCCCAGCTTCAGTCATGTCCCCTGCTTCACACTCCAGATACCAGTGAAGTCCAACAAATGATCAAATTCCAAGATGCTTTTCAGCCATTTCCTCTGCAGAATATAATGCAACTGTTCCATATCTCCCTTAAATGTCAATGGCTTCCCAGAAACTGTGAGGCTACAGGGTATGGTATAGCATTCATAAATCAAATATTTCTTATTAATGGATCAGTTCATGATGAACCCCTTCCTGGAGAGATAAGTAAGTTATATCCATTTGTCAGTAGAGTCAAGCATTGAAAGAGACTTTCCAGAGAAGCCTCAAAATCTCTATAGCTGGAGGTTTTCAAGATCTAACAGGAAAAAACCCTGAACATCCAGACCTGAACTCTCTGTTGACCCAGGTTTGAGCAGGAGGCTGGAATAGGTGACCATGAGCCAAAGCCTGATGGGCAGTCCAACAAATGCTATCTAATAAGATAGGTACGAGATTGCATGAAATACAGTTTAAATGCTTAAATTGTCATTTTGGGTCTATCCTCCATCACAAAAANTGCTTGCCTTGAAGGCCAAAACCTCTAATGCTATGAGTCCACTTGCCTCTTCCCTCTCTCATTCTCTGTGAAACTGCAAAATCACTAGTGGGGACAATGGGGAATTGCTATGATGTTGAGAGGTAGGAGACAAATCATATGCAAATCCAAAAATATGCAGGTAACTGCAGTGTGATTTATGCGGTACCATTAAGACTAGTCTTTATTTCAGAAAGCTTACAGACTCTATGAGACAATTTGAAAAGACAATTGGAACAACAAGAAAATATTTAATTGATTTCAAGATTCCTTGCCAAAAGTTTAAGAAAGAACCCTGAACATTGCTCAGTTTCTTAAACAGATTTTTTCTTTAATTTTTTTGGCTTATAGACAAAATTCTAATTTCAAAATACTTTACCATAAGCATGAAAAGCAGAAACATTTTTAAACAAATGCACTTTCTATTAAAAATAATATGAAACAAGTGAAAAACCTGAGAAAACAATATTTTGACAAAATACACTTTTTCATACCAACATCTCAACACTTCCTTAGTGAGAATTCTTTGTGTCTGGAAGTTATTTCTGATATACATGGTGTAGGAGAGGGAAGAATGAAGCTCTGGTGTGTATAGCACTGTCAGACGTATTGGAATAACCTCAAACGTCTATGAATGAAAATCCCAGTCAGACTGTCTCTAAAGGAAATAGTCCATTCAAGGCCTGGATCCCTTTCAGAGAATTTGCTAGCAATATATATTAGCATTTATCAGTAAGCATTAAACAAGTCTTACAGGTATGTTACCGGCTGTTTGTTAATGACCAGTATGAGATTTTTCCAGGGTCACTGCCTCCTTATTTGCCTTTCATGAATGCAAAGCCAGTCAATCTCTGGGGTATGATAATGTTTCATCTCATGAAAAAGATACAGATTTATCACTCAGCTCTCCAAGGGAGTTGCAGCACGCTTGGGTTGCGACGGCTACTTTCTGACATCTAGAATTTAATGTGTGATCAGTTACTGTTTGCATGTATGATTGCAGGAGATTTTTTTGGTTTTCCTACATAAATTAATCTTTGATTTATCACCCAAACGTTGGTTTATTTTCCAGGTCCATTTGGAAATATGTGGAGACCAAAAATATTAAGAATTCTTCAGTCTGGGTTAATTCCCCTAGGAATATGCACTTCTAAAAGAATACAAGCAAACAGGAGACTGGAAAGCCATCCTGACCTGCATGCAGGATTAAACATCAGTACAAACAAGTGTAGACCCTCACAGACATGTAAGAAAGTTAGTGGATAGAGATCAGACTGGCAGTTTTTCTTGGTCTTTAGGGTGAACAGGTAGTATTTGGTAGTATCTTTACACTGACCTATTTCCATCTCTCTTCAGTATCCCTAAATACACAGACTTCAGATTTTGTTTGGTATAATGCTAATGACACCAGCTTTCTTCAGTACATTCTTCTCTCAGTGTCCTTAGCCACAGCCAAGACCTGTGATTAAGCAGAGAAAACACTGCAGCAATGTCCAAAAGTTCACACTGTCCACTGGATATTGTTTGGGTATCTATGTGGAAAAAGAATTAGCATTTTCCACTATATGAAATTAATTCTTTATTGAATTATGAAGATTTTAGTGTGTGACTAGTATCAGTTCTGACACTGCTGCTATAAACTAAAGTCAGAATTTTAAGCCATGACAATTTCTCCACACCTGCCCTGAATTAGTTGCGTAAGACTAAGAGAACTGCTGTAGCACATCACACTGCTGATTACCTCACCTGGAAAAGGCCAGAAAGGATACTTCATGGCATCAAAGGAAATGAAATCTCTGCAGTTCCAGGCTATGTTTGAGGAATATCTTTATCTGCAAGTTTTATAGGAGCAAAGAACATTTTGAATTGGAAAGAACCTTTAAAGGTCATCTAGTCTAACTGCCCCGCTATGGGCAGTGGCATCTTCAACTAGACCAGGTTGCACAGGGCCCTGTTCAACCTGACCTTGAATTCCATCTGGACAGTCATCATGGAGTAGCCATCAACAGCCTTTCATGGATTTGTTCTAACCTTGTTTTTTTTGTTTGTTTGTTGTTTTTTTTTACCTACATATCCATTAAGTCACCATGGCATCCTTGTGTCAGCACACTGTGCAATTAGGTGGAGAGATATGTTTGGTGTAAGTCTTGTACTGTCCAGACAATTCACTGAAGGCCTCTTGTTTTTTGATTGTGGCGAGACACAAGTAATCATTTCCCAGTCCCCTGGTTTTAGGATTTTCCCTTTTTACCACCCATTAAAACACACACAATGGAAAATCTTGCATCTCTCACAGAGGAAGGCAAGCACATAGAACACACTTTGCTGAACACATCAGAGTTAATTTGCAAACTTTTCTTTATGGTTTCTGTGACATTGACAAAATCAGCCAAATAAGCAGATTTGAACAAATGGTGCAGGAGGAACCATCTGGCAGCCAAGCAGCATTGGATTGCATTTACCACAGTGTGGGCAAAGCATGCTTGCTGTGAAGTTTCAGAGAAATTGAGTTGCATGTAGTCACCGCTGGGCCAAACCTGGCCTCTGTGGTGCTTGCTACTATATCTCATTCATCTTTTGTCTTTGGGAATCCTGTTAAGCCTTGAAGCACCACAGAATGTACAAAAGGCTTTCATTACAGATTGGTGAGTGTATTCCCCTAAGAAGGTTATTGGCATCCTGTAGAAGTAAGTGAATCACTGGCTACTCTGGCTGCTGCATAACTACTTATTGTTTTATTGAACAAGGGAGTAAAAAGTCACATAAAACCTTGCATATTATAAGTGACCAGGGTATAATTCAGACCTGCCTATGTGTGCATTAATTTACACATTGGTCTTTTTGGAAAAAATGTCAACTGAATAAATATAGCTTAGGCTGAGAACTTGAACCACGAATGATTTTTATTATTTTTTGGTTAAATTCCACTCATCTTTTTTTATCCCTTTCCTGGCATGTGAGTTTTTCAAGTGCAGAATGAAACCTTTTGCTAACAAGGGGAAAAAGAACTAGGACTGCAGAAAAAGCACATACCTTTTCCAAAGTCATTAAGAGCAACTTTTGGCACTTTCCATATATGGAACATAAAGCTTTATGAACCCAGTCCTTAATCTCTAGGTTCTCTGACTGATTTATATGTTTACTTATGGTATTGTGTATTTTCTTCTTCTGAGGAGCACAGTCAAGTCTCTTAACATTTGTACACAGGAGACCTTTATTATGTCAACAAAATAGTGTGAATTTCGAGAAAGTACTACAAGCTCCTTAGTACTTCAAACTCCCTTGAGTCTTGGTTGGATATGCTTTTTTTGGAAAAGCCCAATTTTAGTTTCTCTAACAGAAGCACATGTGTCCTACAGTTTGTCATAGACTTTCCTGGAGCCTCTCTGAGGGCCTGATCCCCAACAAACCAGCTTGGGGTGCTAAGTGCCCACAGTGCCCACAGTTATCCATGAGTCACCACTGAGAAGTGCTGAGTACCTGCAGCTCCCTCTGAAGTTAAAGGACGTAGCAGGTGCTCAGCATTTCTTCAAAGGGTGAGAGAGACAGTGAGTACCCTAACCCTGAAAAAAAACTGCAAGCAGAGGGAGGCCCTAAAGAAAAGAAAACTTGCTGATACATTCTTCACAAATCCTGCTCCTGTGGAAGGAACAAGGAGCCCTCCAGGACAGCGTTGGCTCTCCTGGCTGCCAGGGCACTGCTGGCTCATGTTCAACTTGCCATAGACCAGGTCCTTTCCATGAAGCTGCTCTCCAGCATCTCTCTGCTACTTGATTTTTATCAGGCAAGATGAATAAAGTGTGTCATTGATGTCCCCCACCAGTTGTGGTGTCAGAGGGAATCTCCATGAAGCTGTTAAGAGAGGTACCAATATAATGTGCATAGGTTTTCTCCCTTTACATTGCAGAACTTAAGCTAATTAAGATGATTTACAGTATCTTTCCTTCAGGGCTCTTTGACAAATATGTTACTCTATGTGTGAAATCTAAGTGCATGGTATCAACTACAATCTAAACAGGAGAGATGTGACCATGTATGTACTACATTGTGATGCAGATCATCTTCTACAGACACAGCAGAGATGGAAGATGGTTCCTATGCCATCCTTGTTGTCCATGGATTATCTGAACCACAGTGGTGGCATGTCTCCTGTACTTTCAGACATTTTCAGATGTTGCAGATGATGGTATGATTATTTGATTCTACTAAAATAAGTTTTCCAATGGAGCATTTACCTTTCATCATAAAGGTTTGTATCAGCTTTTTATTTTGCATTTTTCTGTAATTTCTCTCTCTCTCTCTCTTTCTCTCTCTCTCTCTCTCTCTCTCTCTGTATGTTTACTTCTGAGGTATTTTATCTCCTGAACAAATACATATCTCATTTTTCTGGGGTAACAGCTGTAATGCTACCATTTCCAAAATGATACTGCAGCATCGTAAGCAATGGCAGTATTTGTGAAGAGGACAGCCTTCTCTCTGGGTATTTGAATATGTCTCTCTGGTGTCTCTCTGTATATCTCTGAAACAACAAATCAGTTTTAATTTTCCCATGTTTACTTATACAAATATTGGCTCTGTCTGATCAAACCTTCTCTTTGCCTTCCTCGAGTGTCAGCCAGAGGCCTGAACAAATTAGTGCTCTCCTGGGTATCTTGGGTTCTATGGTCACTGAAGCTGCCAGCTCAGCTTGTCTTAGGCAGATATGAGTACAAAAGAAAGGAAAGATTATGTTCATTCTGCGCAACAGTTGGTTAAAGCAGGATTGTGCAGAGGATGCAACTGGGAGAGCTGCTGAAGAGATTCCTCATTTTTGTTAAGGAATGGAAACATGTACCAGTCAAGCCCAGAGAGATGCATCCAAGGGTAGAATATGATTGGAAGGAGTGACTATAGTTTTTATTGATAATACATGTGTTGGGGGTTAGGTTTATTCCTTTTACTTAGAGAATTTTTCCGCATAAAGTTGCTAGGAGACTAAGTACTGGGTGCTTATGGGTGCTTGACCAAACAAAGAGGTGGCCAAAACGAGTTTTGAGGTGGATGCTTCCTGATAATGGCCCAGCTGTTAAAACCAGGTGGGGCAGTGTTTCTCATCTCTTTCACCACCCATCCTCCTCTGGGGGATATCTGCTGATAATGGGCCATAAAGGCTCACCAATGACTGAAAATATTACATCAGCCCATTGGGAGATGCTCCACCCAGTGGGGAGGGGACCCTGGTGTTCCTACCTGGATGAAAGTGAGACTCAGGAACACCAGGAATACTGTTTTCCACTGGATTCCCTGGAGGAAGACTTGACCCATCTCACCACCACTGGACTTTCTACAGGACCATCCCTACTCCACAGAACTGTGTCTGTTACTCCAGAAGGATTCATCTGGACTTCTTCTAACACCCTGACCAACAGGGTGTCAGGTCATGTCCCTTATTCTGTCAGGGTTTTCTATGGGTTTTGTTTGTTTTGTTTGCTTGTCTTTCCGTACTACTACATTTGTATTTTTAATATTCCTAGTAAAGAACTGTTATTCCTATTCCAAAATCTTTGCCTGAAAGCCCCCAATTGCAAAATTATAATAATTTGGGGGAGGGGGTTTACATTCTCTATTTCAAGGGAAACTCCAGCTTTCGCTGGCAGATAACCCGTCTTTCTAAACCTGGACAACATTTTAGTTTCCCTTCCCTTAGAATAGAAAGAATGCCTCATCTGCAGGAATAATCCACTCTTTTTGCTAAGATAAATGACTCAGGCTTCTTCCTCATGGTTCATTCCATTGTAAATACAATTAATGACTCAGACTCAGAATGTTTCATTTCCTGCAAATACAATTATTGCCTTGTAAAACAGAATATCTCCTCCCATTATCACTTTAGTGACAGAATAACAATCACTACAAGTACAGAAAACTCATCTTAGTCCAGCTGAGTTCAGTTGGAGAACAACCGGTTTAGATCTGCTCCTACTATTAAGGGAGGAATGTCTTTATTTGTATTACACATGTTGATTACTTCCAATTATCTCTCCAGAGCTTTAAATAAACAGGGACTTTAGTGTCTGATTAAAGAAATAATGAGTTCTGAATTATTTCCTCCATGTGAGTTGAATTTAGGGAGATTCCTGATATGAACCAAGCCCCAACAAGGCAAGGTTATCCCCCTTTACAAGGCATGTATGCAGTTTCTCCAGCATCTACCTTGTCTTTCTCAGATGGTGTTAACCAACATTGTTTTTGTTGGCATCAGTGGAGCAGGGACAGTATTAACCAAATGAGCCTCTGGCTCTGTTTTTTTTCTGCCTTCCTATAAGAGTTCTGTTTGCAAATGGGATGCTGCCTTGAATGTCCTTCCCAAAAAGGACACAGCAATGCACCCACATGCATTTTGCTTCTACCCTGTGAAGTATTTTACCATCCTGAAGAAAAATCTCTATGCTGAAGTTTCAGTTCTGTAATACTGAAGAGCTGTTTTCACACCATTTGCAACTTCTATTGTTAGATGGCTTTCCCTGCAATAAATATGAGACATGCGTACACAGGCACTCAAGGCCAAGCTTCAACCCTATAAAGAATCAACAGTAGTATTTTATGGACTTCCAAACTTTTTGTATGAGCAGCAGCAGTTAGAGATTTCCACTACTGCTGGCAGTCTACAACAGAAAGGAAGTTTTGGGGAAGTTTTCAAAGATGCTAGCACAGCAAAGGAGTAGCAGCACTATGCTTGCAATCTAGATGGACTTAGCAGTAAGACTCAGGTTGTGGTGTTGACTGCCAGAGAGACTAAACAACAGCACAAGGAACTGAAAAAGTATCAAAGGTATTTCCCGAAAGATTAGCTACCCATGTTGCCATTGTAAGGGAGGGAAGGAAACTTCAGGCTCTCTGACAAAACCTGAAATAGGTCACTGGAAGCAAGCAAACCTTGGGAAGTTTGACCTGCCTGAGACTCCAAGAATTTCCATGTGCAAGAGAATAATGCGTTAAGGGAATTCACCAGTATTACTTCAAATTTCCTCAGAAATTCCTCAGGAAAACTGAGCCTTAGTACCTAACTAAGAGGAGATAGTAAATCTCACATGAAATATCCACTAGGGAGAAATGTGGAAGGAAGCTAGCACATTAACACATGGCCAAGAGCTAGGGGAGGGAGGTAAAATCCAGCCCCTCAGTTTGTCTGTGCTGAAGTGGTCTGGGTCAACATACCATTCTCTAGCTGAAAGAGCATCTTTGTCCTGTTCTGGAGGTTCCCCAGAACTGTAAAGGAGCGGAGAAAGGAGAAACTCTCCAGAGTCTTCTTTCCTGAGCTGTATCTTGCAGCTGCTCTACAGGAGGTTGCAGTTTGCCCAGCAGAGCCAGTAGATGAAATTCACCAGAGCTGCTTAGGTTACTATGGAGAGGGTGTGGCTCAATGTGCCATCACAAAGGCATGAGGTAGATGAGGTTTGTATAAGAACACCTGAACTTCGAGTCTCAAGGATGTTCAAATGTCTCACTGGAAATGAGAGGAACTCAGCTTCCAAGTCACTTTGAAAAACCAGAGTTCACCTTTTTCCTCAGGTAAAAACCTTCCAAATGTTTATTCATATCTCAATCTTTAAAGTGCTTACAAATATCACATTTGCTAGGCCTTTTGTATAGCAGATAAATTATAGTAACAATTGGGGATTTTAACATCTATTTTTGTCATTTTGGTGGGATGTGTTTTTCTGAGAAGATGTAGCTGGTAAAATTCTTCTATTCCAGCAGGGCAAGTGAGAAAGCTCTTTTTGCAGGACCTGAAGTAAAACACTGTCATATCAGCAGTGATGGAAAATCACCCTATGCTGTGCAGGGGATTGTCCTCATATGCTCCTGACTTTAGTGTAGAAAAAGTTCCATGACTTCCTCCTGCATTTCATTTGCAAAATTAAAATTCACAGACCTGGTAGCCCTTTAGGGGAAAAGCAAAATTTTCCACCCTTCATGCAGTGGTCCCTTTACCCATATCACACTCGGTATAAGTAATTTGCAGTCAAAGATTACAGACCTCAACACAACCTTTACCCTCTGTTGATGAAAGACAACAGCAATCCGTTAGTTCTGCCTGTTACATGATGGAATGACTGAATGCACTTTGTGCAGCAGCATAAATATGCCTCTTATGACACACACTGTGTCTATACACTGAAAATTACACACTGTTCACATGAGCTGGAGCCTAGAAATCTAAGCTCATCTAAGAGGTCTCGGAAGGGACACAGGTCCTTTTTTCTAATTTTTTCCATGGAGCACAATGATTTGGTGTTCACAATGTGGACTTTGAAAGATGAATAAAAAGCCACAGTTGAGCATTAGCTTTCTCTTACCTTCCCAGGAGTAGATATGTGCTGCAGAGTTGACACCACTGTTCTGAAGATGGGGGGACAGCATAAGATGACCCTTCCCTTCACTTGCTAACCTGTAGCAAAAGTTTGGCCATCCTACTGCCCACAGGTTTGGAGAAAACCTGTGGTACATGGGTGGAAGGATCCACACAATTTTTGTACTCAGGCTGACTAAGAAACATCTCAGAGCAGGAGCCAGGACATCTTCCCCATGCCTCCCTTCTTCACTGAGAGGGAAGCATGTGGCTGGATAGGACTGACAGGCTGAAGTGAGGACAGGAAGATGGGGAGAGGGAAAGAAGGGGGGAAATGGGCTGACAGAAGGAGTGGGGTGAAGAGCAGACAGAAACCAGAAAAAGGAAGGATTTTCATGTCTCCCTTTGACACACCAGCACAATTCATGAGAAAGGCAAGTTTTTGATAAGAAAAATATTTTATTGTCCTTGTTGGCTTAAATATTTGCAGAGCCCTGAGATCAGAGAAACACTTTGAGTGCCATTACACATGCAGACAGCCATCACATTAAAGGCAGGAATAAGCACAGCAATATTACTCCAGTATTATTTTAGTCATGAACGAATCTGAATGCTGCAATGAGGGCTGGAGGGTTACAGATGGGATCAAGAGGTGGCTCATAAAACAATCTTGACCTTAGGAGTGGTTTCACACCCTGTGAGAGCTTGTGTGCATCTGTGGGAAAGCAGCCCCCACAGACCTCGCTGCTATACCTCCACCAGATGTGAAGGCCCATGGGCAGCATCTGGTGCTGCACAATTCCAAAACTGAGTGCACCGATGTTATATGAAAATCCACATCACATACTGCACTCAGTAAGTGAAAGCAGAGTGCTGCAGGGTAGATGCAACATCAAAAACTAGGCTGCCAAAAAGTGTAATCTTCCTCCAGGAAATTTATTGCTTGGAGGACTCTGTGCTATTCCCACAGGAAGATATTGGCTGCTGGTGGAGCCATGAGCCTGCCCCAGCTGCTCCTGTGTGCAGCATGCAGGGTTGGGGTGGCAGGGCACCCCACAAGTGGGCAGGGGCAAAGCTCTAGGGATCACAAGTGATTGCAAGCCTGCACATGCAGATACCCCACTGACACTGTGCCACTATCCCCACCACCCTGGTAGTCATTTTCTTGCTTTGCCTTATTTTTAAGGACTCAGTGGGTACATTTCCCGCTTTGCAGGGCTGGGCCACCCGTGCGAAGTGGTACATGAGCTTGTGCTTTGTGCCCATGGAGAGAAGAGGGGTGTGACTGGGGGACTGGTGGGACAAGCCCTCTGTCCTTGATCCAATCCCACTAAACAAAGGGTGCTTGTCCAAGGAAAAGGAAAATCAGTCCCCCTCCCCACCTGGAGACCAGCTCCAGGTGGCTCAGAAGTGCAAGCGGCATATACCCTTGCTTCTGTCTTTCTCATTTCTGTTTTTACTGATCTTACATACACACACACACACACACACACACACACATATGTTATTTTTAACCTAGAATAATGTTAGTAACAATTTTTCCCTATTGGCTACAAGTTATGGTGAAATGACTTCATGTATTGACTAGATTTTGTCTCCAAACATGTTGAAATATTTGTGCGAGGGTTGTGTATTGGGACCCGTCAGAGTGTTGTACAGGTTGATACAGATGACACACTGTTTGTCACGATACTGAGAATGTTGGCTTCCATTGACTGGCCCAAGCACAGCTCAATGCACAAAGCACTTCTTATACCCAGCCCTGAGCAGCCTAGCCTCACACTAACGAAGGCTGGGAGTTCATTTAGCTCATTGCAATCTGCAGATTCATTCACAAATGTTTTCCAGCAGATGTGCAAGCCCCTTTAGAAATGGCAAATGTAGATGGCTGCATCAGGTATGAATGTGCTTTGCTTCATCACTTTTAACATACTTCTTAGATACCCTTGGCTCCCGTGCTTAAAAACCACAGATTTTAGTTGCATGCAGAATTTCCGCTTATAAATTACTTCTCTTTACCTCAATGGCCATGCTTGTCCTAAGGAAAGTGACTTAAACAGACAGAAGACAGAAGAGACTTTCCTTGTTTTTCTTTCAATTTCAGTTGGCAGGGGATATGACCACTGTGCCACAGG
Organism: Aegithalos caudatus; assembly: GCA_013389925.1. NCBI lineage: Eukaryota > Metazoa > Chordata > Aves > Passeriformes > Aegithalidae > Aegithalos > Aegithalos caudatus. The sequence continues at coordinate 213,017 of WEIU01004140.1, forward strand.
GCCTGCCATGGAGGTTTTAAGCCTTTATGACACCCAGATGGTTGGTACTGACAGAGCCAGCTTTGGGTGTGAGCGATGGCTGGCAGGCACTGTGGGGCTGGCCTGTGAGGCTTGGCCATCAGTCCCCAGTAGCCGTGGGGTCATATGGGCCACCCTGTGACAGCCTCATTCTTTGAAGGCTGTGACACACACATGATGCTACAAGGCAGGGAAATATTGGGAAGCAGCTTTGGGAATGTGGCTGCCTCCAGAGCCACCCGCTTCGTATGGTGAGGCAGAGGATTGGTTTCAGACAGGTAGACTTTGACACCATGTCTGTGTCAATCATCTTGGCCAAACCACCGAGGCTGCTGGCTTCAGGGCAGTCTGTGTGTCTGTGCTCACAATGACATGGAGGCTGCTGGCAGGAGCAGTCTCCTTGTAGGAGTGTGGGTCCAAGGCTGGGAGTAACCATGAATGATCCTTTTGTCCCGTTTCCCCCTCCCCTTCCTCGCACCAGCACATACATATCCTCAGGTGGCCAAGGACCAGGGTATAAATTTGACTTCTCTTTAGTCAAAACTTCCACTAATTTGATCATGGTTTTGCCAAGGAAGGAATAAATATGGAGCAGGGACTTTGGGAATTTGTGCTATAAAAGTGAAAGCTGGAGAAACTGAGACTGAAGCAAATATTTGAAGCAAGCGGTCACATCCAGGCATCCTGGCTCCCTTCTATACGTAATTCTGGCCAAGCCTCTACCCCTGGCCTCAACACCTGCCCCCATGTAGGGCACAGACTATCTGTTGCCAGTGGGAGACCTCTGACAATTGATAATAACAACATCCTGAGTTTCATGATGTTGTTATCTAGGTCAGCTCTAGGTCAGGCCAAGCCACAAGGGTTGAGAGCCAGCTTCCTACTTCTGACCCTGTACACTGGTGCTGTGCACAGCTCTTTGTCCCAAACCTCTGCAACATACATATCAAGCATACTCATATTAAGGCAAGCTGGAAATTTCACCCTTCTGAATGCAAAATAGATCACTCCATACAATTCTTCCATCTGTGCAGGCATATTTCACCTTGTTGCCAGCATACATATATTTCCAGGTAAAGCATATATACCTATCTTGTGAAAATTCAGACACTTCTTGTCCGCTACCTGAAAATTTGAGATTTGTCTTTTCCTTAAAAGCTTCAATGTCCAGTCTAGGAGCAGTTTAAATACCCAAAGGACTAGGGTTAAAACCTGCTGAATGATCCCCAATGCAGTCTTAAAAATGAATTTCCTGTTCCCTCGGGTGTGGGGAAATCCTTTACTTGCAGCTGGGCCAATGAATCGGGCACCTTATTTCTTTCATTTTCCCATTAGCCAGTGTGTAATAAAGCACTGCAGACATCAAGCATGATGTAAATCTCCATTTCTACTTCTGCTCAATATGCATGTCTGTGTAAGGTATAGAATTTTTTCCTTGGTCTCTTTTCTGTTTAAATTTATCTCCCTCACTCAGGAGTTTGCTGGTGAATACAATGGCTTCAGACTGGAGAGAGCTGCAGCTAATTTTCTTATTCTGTTTGAATAAATGGCTGTTGACTCTTAAAGAAGTAGGTTAGCCTTCCCCTGTGGTTGTAATATTCTTGAGTTCCAGACACAGGGCTCCTAATGCCAGTTGCATAAAAAATACAACTTTCATAAATGGCTGTGTTTGTCCTTGTTTAATGCCTTTTCTGCATATCCAGCTCTAAAAATGCTGACTTTGGAAAGATCCCATTGTAAATCTGTTTTTCTGAACACTTTAGTTCTCCTTGCTCAGGTAGCTTTTACTGCTAGTCCTACCATGAAAGAGGAAGGGTATCCTACATACCATGGGAAAAGTATAAATCTCTTGCTGTAGGAAGCAGGGTCTCTGTGGGCATAAGTGCACCTTGATACATGCCCTGCATTGGCCCAGGAAGACATTGCACAGTGAGATCCCAGTTTGACGCTACCCTGCTCTGGAGTTCAGATCCCATCTCCCACAACCTTACTTTTCCTGCTGTCCCTAGGATTCTTAGGATAGCACTCAAGGAGTGCTCCTGAAATCTCCCCAGTATCCCCAAGGATACAAGCTAAAAGCATAGAGGTTCCAAGAAAACTGGCAGCCTGTTGTGGTGTCTTTCACCACAGCAAGCTATGCACTGTGGTTATTCACAATAAACCAGATGGTACCCAAATTATTTTTGCCTTCTGTCATGGTTCATCTCTATAAAGACCCAGGAATGAATCACATCTATTGCTCTGTTTATACACTTCCATAAGGTGAACTGGCCTCTGTCTGGATACAGTTTCTAGAAAAAAAGGTGTTGAGGTCTAAGGACAGAGGTTCACAGTCTTCTTAAACCACCACAAGGTGATGACGCCCTTGGTCATGGGGATTGGTTTAGGGAACACCCAGGCAAACTCAATACCCACAGGCCCTGACAGGATATATCCATGAGTGCTGAACGAATCCCTGGATCCCTTGAATCCCTGGAAGGGTTATGGAAAGGTTATAGAGTACTTCATTCTGGAAACCAACTCTATCCGTAGGGATGACAAAAAGATGATCAGGAGTAGTCAGCACAGATTTACTCAAGGTAAATCATGCTTGACCAGTCTGATGACTTTCTACAATATAACAACTACCTGAAAGGATGAGGGGAGAGCAGTGAGTATTGTCTATGTCAACTTCAGTAAGGCTTTTGACAGTGTCTCTCAAAATATCCTTATAGGCAAACTCAGGAAGTGTGGACTGGATTAGTGGACAGTGAGGTGGGTTGAGAACTGGCTGAACAGCAGATCCCAGAGGGTTGCAATCAATGGCACAGGGTCTCGTTGGAGGCCTGTCACTGGTGGTGTCCCCCAAGATTCAATACTGGGGTCAGTACTGTTTAACTTATTCACTGATGACTTGGATGAAGGAGCAGAGGCCTCCTCAGCAGCAAGTCCACAGACAACACAGAGCTGGGAGCACTGGCCAGTGCCCCAGAGTGCCGTGAACTCTCCAGAAGGATCTTGACAGGTTGGAGAGATGGGCAGAGAAGAACCATCTGAAATTCATCCTACACCTAGGAAAGAATAAACCCCTGCGTCAGCACAGGCTGGGGGCTGACCTGCTGGGAAGCAGCTTTGTGGAGAAGGACCTTCAGTTATGCATGTTGGAGGCATTCTCTGAGAATGGCAGGAGAGACATAAAGGGCAGAGTTTCAGTGGTGACAGATCCTGACATCTTTATGTTTAGATGAGAGCTGGAAAATAAGCTTTGGGAAGCATGTTTTGATATTTAGCAGAGTTAGGGAAAAGAAATCATATTCAAGTGCTTTTATGGATCCAACATGTAGAGCTTTGAAGGTATAAATGCAGCACACTTGACAACCATGCTTGGCAATGAAATGCAAAAAAAATTAAGAGCAAAAAAAATGCTATTGAGAACCAGTTATGTACAATAAAAAGATTATAATATTCTATGGATTATAGGAATTTTATGTATCACTTAGGTATCTTTGGGATAAGGTTTTAGCATATGGAATCAAAACCTATGAGCATGAGGAAAACGGGTGTTCTTTTCACAATACCATTCTGTCAAGCATAAATTGGTCAGACATTTAAATTTATTTACTGTCATTTCTCATCTATAAACATTCTGAATGGTTTAAAACACTCAAACCTTGCCATCCACAATAATGAAAAGTGCAAGTATTTTTCAAGCTGAACAGCATCTGGGTTGTTCAACAGCTAAAAGATATGTAGCAGAAATTAAAGCTTGGTGAAGTAACCTTTGAAGGACATCATACTCCTTTTAATATTTGTTGTTAACTCAGAGGCTTCGGGTTAATTATTTTGCTTCCAGCATATGAAAAAACAGTTTGACTTTGCTAGATGCACAGTTCTGTATCTCTAAATCCTAAAAGCATATTGTTTACACAACATAATCAGCAAATGAAAATTATCTTGTTCACAGAGAATCCGGTTCCCACAAAATATCCACACCCTTCTTTGCTCATGAATTATGGATGTCTGGAGCCTTTACCAGAAACTTGGCTGGGCTGTGTAAAATCATTTTCTGGAGTGTGTGTTTTATTTTGAATGAAGCAAGCAGGCAAGAGGCCAGTAGGATTAAAATGGATTCTTTATTTAAAACAACTCACAAAATACAGCAGCTCCTACCATTTTGTTAGTGTCACCTATTTCTTTCCAGATCCTTTTTCCAGGCTTTGACTGGTGCTCTCAAGTACACTCTGCATCTCTCAGGGCACATCAGAGGATGCCCAGGGCCAGTTGCCACCAGAGACCCAGTGGACACGAGAACAAGGAGACTCTTATTGGGGCCCCAGCTGCCAAGTCACTGGGTCCGTTATCCCAAACCTAGCATGAGGAAGGGACATCCATCTTTCTGCTCACTTAGCTTAAGGGAAAAAATTCCTCCAGGTATAATTTGGAAATGCTGTGAAACTTTAATTCTCTGAAGTCATAACAAAGAGCTCTCAGATTCCCTGATGAAAAAGGGAATGCTCTGTCTCTATCTAATATTACGTTGCATTCAAAGCTCTCTGAATTTATTTGGACAGGATTAACAGAAGTTTATTGAATACAGGCAAAATAATAAACAAACCACATCACAAGAGCTAGGATAACATGAGGTGCTCTGGCGGTGCCAAGAACTGTCCTGCTTGACCAAGCACAATACAGTCACCTCTACTCCAAGCAAAACCTACCTGTGTGATCTCCTTTAAGTAACTGCAACAGTTTTCTCCTTGTTGAATTTGATACAAAACTGAGAAGCCATGCAAACCTGAAACAAGAGATACAGACCTTTGCTGAAGAAGAGGTACCCTGACAGTAACAAACAACCCCTAGTGTAACAGAAGATACCAGAGTATCGTAAAAAATACTTCTGCAATTAAACTAAAAGCTGCCAAATGATTTAGCAATGATCCCTGACAGGAGAAATCAAATCTGTGTTTTAGACTCCCACCACAATTACTGTTTCAATGTCAGTTGTCTGTCTGCCTGCTGGAGAGTTGTCTGTCTGTCTGCTGGAGAGCCCTGGTTCCTGCCCTATGCCTGTGTCAGCAGAGCTGAAGTGTTCCTGAGTTCAAGCAACAGCCATCCCTAAAGGCCCAGGAAAGTACTTGCTCTTATCCACTGCCCTTGGGTCCTCATCATACAGGAATCCCTTCCAAGGTTACTGCCCTGAAAGAATAGATCATCCTTTTGCTCTCTGACCTCCAGAGAGCCAAGAAATGGCCTCTCCCACAATGAAAAATCTTTCCTGCCTGATGATACCCTCATTACAAAAGTGGCCTTGCCACCTCTTTAATCACTACTCCTTCTTTCTTGTTTTGTCTTTTCATGTTCACTGCTTATTAGTTTGCTCAGCTCAAAGACTTTGACTTTTACAGGTTGTCAACACCATAGGCACTAACCCGTGCACAGCACCCTGAGATGTGGGAACAACTGCTCGCCACATACCAGTCCCTGTCCCAAAATTCCTGTCTCTTCCCTGTCCTGCATATCACAGCTAGGGCTGGGATGGACAGAGGTGAGTGCTTCCAGGCTAGGAGAAATGATACTGAAAATGAGGGAGAAAAAGGGTAAAAAAAGTGCAAGGGCCCTGTAGGTGCAACTGGCAGCTGTGTAATTAGGAGGACTTAGAGGGCTCCAGAAAAAAAGCATTTCTCTGTGCACTTTCCAAGATTTCTTTTGAAAAGCTCTTCAGAGCTAAGTGCAAGAAGCAAGCATGATGGTGACATCTTTAAAACTGGCCAGCTACCAATGGGCTTGTACAGGTCCAGAGCAATAAGGCTGGTAGATTGTTTTCTTTGTTGCAGTGAAATCATATAGTCCTAGTTCTTATAGCTGCACAGGTATTTGTCCAAGAGCGTATGCTAAAGAAATACCTATGTCACTGAGACAAGAGCAACCACCATAATTTATATGAGAAGGCTGACATTCCAGCATTAAGTAAAAAAATATTCTTGACATTTGCCATTTTTAAATCACCTCTGGGCAGGATATCCAGTCAGACATTGCCACAGTCCAATTAACTAGATAAGAGGAGGGACTACAGTTAACATTCAAAAATACACAATTCTCCCCCTTCTCTCGCCTGAAAATAAAAAATAATTAGAGTAGGATTATACGTTTGTTATCATGTCTATTAATAATCAGCCCAAGGGCATGGAGAAGAGACCTTTTGACAAAGCAGAAATTAGTAAGAAATAGCTTAGGGAGATCTGCTTAGAGTAGATTAGAATTGTTGTTGAAAAGGTTTCCCCCTCCCCAGAAGATGTTTGGAATTGCAGTATCATATTAGGGGAAAATACTACAAAGGCTGCCAAAAAAGCATCAGAAGAAAATTAATGTAAGAGCAAAGACTGAGGCAAGATGGTGGTTCAAAGATTACAGGGGTAATGTTCAGAATTTCTCTAGTCCAGTTTTTGTACTATCAGCAAAAGGTCCAGAGTTAAAATAAAATATGTGTATTCTATTTCTACTTTCTGATATGACCAAATTTATTTTCTACATGTGGAACTTTATTTGGCTTATAAGGGAAGCAACATGGAGAGATCCACTGTATAGCAAAAAAAGAAGCTGTATGTTGGTGTCAAAAAGGGTTATGTTTCTGTCTTCTGCTATTTCTGATCTGAGTGACAATGAAAACTGCTTTTGTGTGCAGGACAGAAGGGTCATCTTGGAGCTTGTGGAAGTTAATTATGCTTCAAGTCAGAGGGAAGAATGAGAGGACATTTTCTGAAAATAAGTAAACACAAAAAATACAAAGGTACTAAAAATTTTCATCCAGCCACTAGAGTGGCAGGAGTCAGGAGAGTTCAGTGTTTCAAACAAGTGAGAACTGGAGCCAGGGAGGGAGGGGAAGAGCAGGGAAATACTTATTTTGGTGACAAATTCCATCCTACACATATATAAATATCCCCAGACAGATGCAGACACGAGGAAAAAGATCTGCCCAAGAAGACAAACAGTAAGACATGCTGATGAATTTATGTATTTTCCTGGTGTAGTTCCACTGCTGCATATCCTGTTTCCTTCTGGTCAGTTAAGTATGTAAAAAACCAAACCAAACAAAGCAAAATTCACTAGTGCCTTTTGTACTTCGAAGTGGAAAGAGAGGAAACAGAGAAAAACAATGCTGTTTCCAAGGGCACACACTAAATCAATTTCTGTAGGAAAAATGGAGGCTTGTAAGATTCTATTAATGAAATAAATTCTCTGTGTATGACAAAAACTTCCTAACTTAAAGCTTTCACTGATAGAAGAAGGTCTCCCATGTACATTAAAGCCATCAGAAGCAGTTTTGTAATCACAACACTTCAGCTATTGCTTCCTGTCCAAGCACAATGTAATCAGGAGAGTGAAGTGTTCCTGCCCATAATAACTTAGAAGCCCTTAATATGAAGTAGCAGCAGTTTGGGGTTTTTTTTTCTGCAGATGAAAGACTCAAAAGCAGAACCATTTTTGCTATGCTATTTAGTGAGATAAGATGAACCTGAAATGAAATCTTTGCCTTACAAGAATCTAAAAAATACTTGCATGCAATTGCACATGGTAAAATCATTCTTAAAAACACAAGAATTAAGTGCCTGAGAGAAATCATTAACATGAAGAAGGGAAAGGTGTGTCATCTTTAGTACCTGCAGTGTGAAATTCTGTGTCTTTTTCTGTGTCTGTGGAATTTAACAGATAGTACTGCTTAAGATTAGTGAGATTTGTTTTAGCACAGCAGTCAGGAAAGTCTTCCTCTTTCTACCTACTCTCGAAGACACTGTTGTAAACAAACCTTTTCTTTCTCAATCTTTCTGCATGGTTCCTCATTATTAATTGTATTTCCCAAGCTTCAGGAGTGTCTTCATTAACCTTAGGAAGCCTTGTTTTCAAGTTCCAAATGTGGTTTCTTCTCTTATTCTTCTTACATTTCCCTCTTTAAAATGAAAGGCTCCCATTCATAGTTACCCTTTCTTTCCTTCTCTTTTGCCAGTTTTCAGTCCAATATGCTCATTGTCCTTCTATTCCATGACTTCAGACCTTAGACATTTTAACCAACAGTGGAGAATGTTGTCAAATGCTTTCTGAAAAACGGAGTCTATAATATCCTTTCCCCTTCCTTACCAGGGCAGTAATTTCCTCAAAGAATTCCAACAAATTAGTTAGGCATGATCTCCTTTCCCTGAATTGATGTTAGCTGTCTTTAATCAAGCTCTGCTTTTCCAAGTGTTCCCCATTTGATTCCTTAAAGGAGTTTCAGAGTCCTTTCCCTTTAGTGAAGTTAAACTGACAAGTCTGATTTTTCCCAGTGTTTGGGGAAGCTGTGTCCTTTTTTTCCTTAAGAAAAAAAGATGAGAAATAAATTTCAAGTAATTTCAATAACCTCCCATCTAGAGACACTTCCCCTGGATTCTTAAGCACAGCATTTGCTGTCAAGAAAGGGGATGCATAGTAATAAGACATGGATGAGAATGTAGAAACACAAAATTACAGATTACAACTTTGTGTAATCAGACGGTATATTTTGAAAGCTGGAAACAAAATAATAACAAGTGTTTCTGATGATGTCTAAGATTTGCATGGATCAAAATCAAGTCCAGTTCCTCTGCAGGCAAGCAACAACTGGGACTCATACAACCCTACAGCGCTTCCTCATGGACGTTGCTGTGGAACCTCTGTTGAAATGGGACATGATTTGTGTTGAAGTCTTTGGTGTATTTATTTAAGGGGCTTTTCAGGCTGCCCCCCGAGGTCATCCTTCACTCCAAGCATCAGTAAGTTGAGTAGGGGGATGTGGGAGATTAGTCCATCAGTCTGCATGTCCTCCGCATCAGTCATTCATGTCCACATGAATGATGCAGTGCATGACCTGGCTTCATGATGGCACAAACTTCTCTGCACACACAGCTGAGCGCAGCTGCATCTGTGCTGAAGTCAATTACTTGCCATGCAATGCCACAGCTCTTGGAGGATGTTTGATGTTTGCTGCCCATATCCAGTAACCTCTGACTGCACCTGGGACAAGCCATGAGGGGCAGGCAGACCACAGTGAGCGGGGAGGCTGTAGCCCAGCTTTGCCTGCAGTACCTCAGGACAGGGCAGCCTAGGAGCCTGGCAAAGGGCACTTCCCATAGCCTGTTGCTCTCACGCCTCTGTTTTGCCTTTTTTGTGGGTGGGTTTCACTGTAGTCTTTCCATAAATTATCCCTTTCTTCATATGCAAGCTTCATTCCCACTGTCCTCTAGAGGACAGACAAGAGGAGAGCTGCGTCAGAGAAGGGGACAAAAGTATGATCATGCAGGATGGCCTTGCACCTGGCCATTGCACCTGGTCGCATGAAGTAGCAAAATACCCGACACATAATTGTGTCTGAGAAATAAAAAGATGTTTTCACCACTGTCATTGGTAGGAAAAAGGAAATAAAAAACACCAAAGAAAATAAGGAGGTTCTGCATCTCTGCAAGTGATACTGAATTGATCTAAGATTAGAAATAAGACATCCTCACTTCAGTAGGTTTCTGTCCAGAGTGAAGGCAACTGCTGGATCCCCCTCATTTCAAACAGAGATTGTTAACACAGACTGTTCTGGGAACATATAATTTACTGCTCAAAAGGAAAGCAGGTTCTGAACACTGCAGAATCTCTCACAGGTAATGAATATACATTTTAAAATATACCAGAATCAGTCATTAACATCAATTGTGCTTCAAACACTAGATAGCCATCAAAGTTGTTTCTTCATACTTAAGAGGACAATACACACTTCCTACCTCTGACTCCTCTTATTTTCTTCTTGCCAGTAAGCACCATTCTTAGAGCATCAGACTTCTGGGAAGTGAGTTTCAGAAACTCTCTCAAAAACCCTTCTCCCTCTAAAAAAAAATCAACTCCCCCATTTAAAACCAACCAACCAACCAAAAAACCACCCCAACCAACAACAACAAAAAAAAGCCCAACCAAAAAAAAAAAAAAAAAAAAAAAAAAAAAAAAAAAAAAACCCCCCCCCCAAAACCCCAAAAAACCCAACCAAAACAGCCCCAGAAACCAACACAAACAAAATCAAACAAACAAAAACAACCAAACAAAAACCAACCAAACACACCAAAAAAAGAAAAAGGTTGATTGCTTCTATTATTGCTGCACCAAAAGTATTCAGAACCTCATATGTCTGCTGTTCTGATTTTCTTTCTTCCTGTTTCCAGATTTTATGACCCACTCATTTGTCCTTGTGCTAAAATTTCCCTTTGACTTAAACACATCTTCTTGTTTCCTCCAAGTTCTCCTCTCTTTTTGCCATTCTCCTTCCTTTCTCATTTCTGGCCTATCCTTCACAAAGTCTTATCTCACTCATGACAGCTTTTCTAAAAAAAAATTGTTGGTGGATCAGGCACCAAATTTATTCTACCAAGCTGAAAGTCTTTTAGAGTTTTGATTTCAAGAGGAAAGTGACTCAGACAGATCTGCTGAACTGCAGGTAACTGACCTTAGCTTGTGGCACATGTCAGGTAAATCATGTCACTTCAAAACACAGCAGAAGGGATTAAAACTAATATTTGAGACAGGAGCATAAGCATGGTCATTCAGTTGTGTTGCTTAGACTTGTTCTGGATCAAAATACAGCAGACATCCCAGCTTCTGTAAATCTTATTCCATTTTCTGGGCATGTTTTTTGCAGAACTGATGAGAATTAATGGTCCGTAAAAGGCAGCAGACACTCCTACTTTATGAAGTAGCTCCTGGGGCTAGTACAGGATCTTGCAAAATGGTGAGGGTGTCAGCCCAACACTGAAAAGTTGCTCTCACAGTCAGAGAAGAGGGAAAGCAGGGGAGTGGGATCCTCGGCTACCAGCCTGCGGGTTAAAGCATGGTACCCTTCCCAGCCCTGGCTGGAGAGCTGAGCACACAAGGATGAGCCAGAGGAAGTGACCAGCAGAAAGTGGATTTCACAGCATCACTCAGAAAGCTGAAGCATATTAATCTTATTACTAATTCCTGCAATGGTAATGACTGGTGAAAGGGCAAAACCGTGACACTTGTAAAAAAAATATTTATAAACTAATTGGAAAATATATTGTACATGGTTTTATGCAGCAGTCAGATGATGTTCTTTTATAACCAGCAGCTTTTCATCGCAGTGCATGCACTGTCTTCAAGGGTGTCCAGTGCAGTGTAGGGAACACAAAAGAGGAGCAGAAGAAGCAGACACTCTTAATCCTTGACATTTCAGTCCCATGACAGCCCAAGCATGCAGCAGTAACTCCGTTATTAAATCTCAGCCCAGCTCAGAGAGTGTTTCCAGACCTTCTCCAAAAGCAATAAAACACTATTTTTGAAAAGCCAGGAATGCTAGTGTTTTGATGGACCATTAAAAGACACGTTGTGCTGCTACAATTTTATAATTTACCTGTGTTACTAGGACCTACAGCAGCTTCTTCCTATTATCAGGTTTGACATTTTTGATAGATTTCTGATTGACCTGACATTACTGCACCTGAGAAGGTATTCTTGCTACATATCTGGTGTCTTATTAAGTTCCACTTAAAAATATTGTGATTCAGCTGGTTTAAAAAATTTGAGTTTGCCTTGAAAACAGGCCTTCAGGTAAAGATTTTTCCTTTTCCAATTCCTATTCACAGCTTGCTTGTTTTGGCTAGCTTTCCTATATTGACTGCTAGTCTGGCCCTCAGCAGACCACACCACACACCTTTAGACCTTACCAGGTTCTCCACATGAGTGCAGATGTTGGGAGAGTGACCTGGTTATGTCTCTTTGATTCCTGCTGTGCCCCTTGTCCTGACTCAGCATCCCAGTGAGAGCAACGTGATTACTGCTACCATTGTCACTCATGCAGCTGGCGAGGCTCCTTGCCGTGGTTATTTGTCTGTGGTAGCTTCAAAGACCATCAGCATCACCTCCCTGGGGTTTACCAGATGCAGGTTAGCAGTTGCCTGCTTTGTACTACATGGCCATTGCAAAAGGACTTATGGAAGAAAACCACAAAGAAATGAGCTGTAAGTGCATCCCATCACCCTCCTATGGTGGGCCCCGAAGTCACAGTGTTGTGAGCCTGCCTCAGTGAGAAGTGATTTCTTAGCTGACATTTGGGCATGTGGAAGGCTAATAAGTGCTCGCACTGCTTTTCAGCCAGCTAATCAAAATCAGTTGTGGTTTATTTCTAGCCTTCACCTTCAAATGCACTGAGGAAAAAAGTCACTGGTACCGTCCACTGAAGCCGTCTGCGTTTTTTCCATGTCCAGTCAACTTTTGATGTTAGTTATTCTCAATAGACTAATACAGAACATATGTAAATTGGACTGTAAGAACATATTTAGTATATTTCCCTTTGAAAAATGAAGTTATGATGAGGAATGAACATCAAGGGGGAAGGGAGTGGGGAGATGTCTGGGAATATTTCATCAGGGCACAGCTAATCTCCAATCTGGATGCGCTGTTCCCAGGTGATAGAGAGCTGACTGAGTTTCAAACACAAATGTGGCTCCTTTCTTTTCTACTTTAAACCAAAGTGAGCTTGAATTCTCTGAGCTAATCTACATCTTTTTCTCATTGCAAGACTTGGCGCTATTCAGTACAAATAGCATGTTTTGCTCAAGGAACTGCAAGAGTAATGAAGGACGAAGCTTTTTCAATTGTGCCTGAGATGCATTAGCAAAGCTGTGGGGCATTTCCTACAGCACCTGCCTGGGCTGTTCCTGGCAGCACTGGGAGCTGATGGGTTTTCTCCTTCCAGATCTCCAGATGAAAACAACTTTTAAAGAGGCATCTCCTCTTGCATGCTTGATTTTGGCAAGTTAAGGCTGACGCTTAGCTGGGAAGAGAAATCATCCATTCCTTTTCATTGTGACCTCTTTACCTAAGCTTCACAGCACATCTGGTCCTCTTACCCTATGCCGCTGCCTCTGATACCCCCTTCCTTCTTTCCATTTTTCTCCCTTTGTAACTTTTCCCTCTCTTATGTTCCCACCTTTCAAAATCATAATAGCTTAACATGATGTTTCCTGCTATCATTCCTTCTTCACCTCCTCACCTGTGGTCCTGGTTGCAGCCGTAAGCTCTTTGGGAAATGGACTTCCTCCGCCTCCTTTCTGCATCTGTTGGATGGGGGCCCCAGGCCTGGTTGCTCTGCAGGCTAATAAACGTGAATAAAAGTAGTGATAACAAGTAGCAACTCTGCCCCTCAACTAATCAGTTCCTACATATGTTGAGTACTTCGCTTCCTTAGAAATTGCATAACCAATAGCAGAAAATGGGAATTAATCTGTAATGTTGTGTTGTCAGTTCAAAGGACAGTAATCACCTCACCTGTGTTATGCAGCTGACCTGATACAAAATTAATTTGGAATCCGAGTCATAGGAAGACATTTTTCATGAACCATTTGAAGATGGAATTCTTGAATAATTAGTGAATTTTTTTTGCATAAGAATCAATAACAAGAAAGTCCTGAACTGCTCCTTTAGAATTCACAAGTCAAAAAAGTACTGAACTTCATCCAATAAATAATACATTGTGAATTGTTCGCACAGCTGTGCTCTACTTCCAAGGGAAGTTCAGGGGGTCTAAAAATCCCTCTTCATGCAGAATATTTTGTTACATGGGGAAAATAGTAATTCAGAGGATTCTCAATTTTTCCCATGTAATAAATTAAGAAACTGTTTGATTTTGGCATTTGCAAGGAAAATGCCTTTTTTTTTTTCACTGCTGCGAACTATCTTAGGATAGATTTTTTTTTTAAAGGAAATTACTAGCATGGCTGCCATTAAAAAATCAGCATTGGTCCAGTAATTACCAAACAGTCCCAAATGATGAAGTACAGGAAAATATATTTATCCCAGAGATAGTGTATGGTAACGTATGGTAAAAGTTGCTTCTTTAGGAGCAGCCACCACAACTCCATCTGTTTCAGCTAAAATAACTGTCCAAGTGACCCCAATTTCAACTTTATGAGGCTCATACTAATAGGGAATCTGAAGAAAATGAGACAGAGTTTAGCTTTGTGTCACTACTCACATTTTCAAGCTCTTTATCAAGTATCTCTTTAAAGTGTCCTGTATGCTAGAGCTCCAAACCTCTGTCTGCAAGTGATGGACTCATCTTTAAAGAAACAGATCCACTTAATGTGTCAAGCTACAAACATGAGCCTATTGGTGCATATGAACTAACATGTCACCCAGTGATTGATGTTTCCCTATTACTCTGCCAAAATACATTAAGTTAAGCTCCTTTTCATCTCCACAAATAGTAGGGACTACAGATGGCCCTCATTTGTAATCTTCAGGAACTAGCACAACCAAGCAATGCGAGAGGGTGTCAGTACCCATCGCCTGCCTGAAACAGATTAGGGATATTTCAGTAGAGAGCAGTGTTACAGGAATAAAGTAACATAGCAAGAAATAATGGAAAGGAAGGGGTGCTGACAGTGGCTGCAAGCATTAGCAAATGTCAATACTCTCTGAGCAGACAATCACAGAATCACACTGTCACAGAATCACAGAACGGGTAAAGTTGGAAGGGACCTGGTCCCAACCTGCCTGCTCAAGCAGGGTCATCCGAGAGCCCATTGCACAGGAGTGCATCCAGACAATTCTTTAGTATCTCCAGTGAGGGAGGCTCCACAACTTCTCTTGGCAGCCTGTTCCAGTGTTCAGTCACCAGCACAGTAAAGAAGTCCTCCCTTGTGTTCAGGTGGAACTTCTGGAACTTCCTTCATCAGTTTCTGCCCAATGCCTCTTGTCCTGTTGCTGGGCACCACTGAGGAGAGCCTGGCCCCATTCCACTGACACCTTCCCTTCAGATAATTATACACATTGATGAGGTCCCTTCTCAGTTGTCTCTTCTCGAGGATTAACAAGCCCAGTTCTCTCAGCCTGTCCTCATAAGAGAGATGCTCCAGTCCCTCAATCATCTTTGTTGCCCTCTGCTAGAACTGCTCCAGGAGCTCCATGTCTCTCTTGTACTGAGGTGCCCAGGATCACCTCCCTTGACCTGGTGAGAATGCCTTTCTTAACGTACCCCAGAATACCATTATCCTTCTTGATGAGAAGGGCACTCTGCAGGCTCATGGACGACTTGTCCACCACAACCTCCAGGTCTTTTTCCGCAAATCTGCTTTCTTAGCAGGTCACTCTATCCTGTGCATGAGGTTATTCAATAATATTTAGCAGTATGCATGCCTCAAATCTGCATATTCTATAGTGGCATTTTTGTCCCAATGAATTTCATGGCTCACCTACTCACTTCAGTATTGGTCAGGGTTTCATCATGGCCTGAAGACGGTTGAGGTCCTGGATATGGGGCAAAAAAAGGTGGGGTTTGGTTCTTGGCACTGTTTGTCTAGTGAGCTTGTGTGACTGGGAGATGGCTGGGCATCTGCTTTTTAAAATTGTGCAGAGCAATTCCCCTGTGGCCTCAGACTGCTTACTGTAGGCTCCTACTGTAGGTGTTTTGGCTGCAGATGGTCATAGAATCATGGAATGGTTGGAGTTGGCAGGAACTTTAGAGACTGTCTAATTCTAATCTCCTTTCCATGCACAGGTACACCTTCCACCAGGCTGCTCAAACACTGCCAGGGATGGGGCATACACAGCTTCTCTGAACAACCCATTTTGATGCCTCACCACCTTCACAAGTAAAGAATTTCTTCCTTTTATTTAATCTAAACCTACCCACTTACAGATGGAAGCCATTACCCCTTATCCTGTCACCACAGGCCCTTGTGAAAAGTCCCTCTCCAGCTTTCTTGTAGCCCTCTTTATGTACTAGAAGGTCTCCCCAGATCCTTCTCTCCAGGCTGAGCCACCCCAGCTCTCTCAGCCTGTCTTCATAGAAGAGATGCTCCAGGCCTTTGATTATCTTCAGAGTCCCACTCTGGGCCCACTCCAGCAGGTCCACAGGTTAAGGGAGCTGTGGTCCAGCAGACCCAGGAAGAGGAGTCTGACTGCCCAAGACATGTTTTCTTGGAAAGCCATGCTGTGTCAGCAAAGGGAGGAGATGGCTTCCATATCACCTTCACCAAGATCAGGGGCAGTGACAGGCAGGGCCCCAGCTGCCAGACTCTTCTCAGAGTTGCACACACCCTACCAAGTGAGCGTGTTTTTGGACACAGGATATGTGTGTCTGCTCACCAGTAAACATGTCCTTTCATTGTCCTCAGAGCTCAAGTACAAAGGGTCCACCTCAGCCAGCCTTTGGCTCTGGAGCCTGTCAGTTCTTCTGTGAGGAGGGAGATGGGAGGTGGATGCAGGTCTCCCTCTCCCAGGTGTTTCTTTTTATCTCACATCAAAACTATTCCCACCTCTCATGTAAAGGGAGCACTTTGTAACACAGATAATCTTCACCTGACATGTATTATGAGAGTGAATTTATGTCACCTCACTTTTTAGAAAAAGAGAAAAATAGCAAAGAAAGCAAATGATGATAATTTTGAGGGAGGGGTTTGTGAAGCAGTGGATGGTGGATGTGGCTGTGAGCAGAGTGCCAAGTACAGTTCGGAGGCCAGGCAGGAAGGGAGCCCCGGCCTCCAGACAGGACAAGAGATAATGAAGGTCTTTCCAGACACTGTTATCTGCTTCAGCAAAGCATTGGGACTGGCTGCTGGACCTTCTCCAGGGAAAGATGTATGCAACTCCTCGGAGGCCCACACTTAGCAGGGGGAATGGGGCTGGTGTGGGTCTAGACTCAGAAACTGCAGAGACAGGGATCTCTGCATCTTCTGCAGAGTTGCTGCTTGCAGCCACCCAAAAGTTTGGCTGGATTCTGGACATGTGACAGAGAAGCAGACAGCATTCTTCCATGTTTTCACATGGTGTAGTTACTCCTGACTGACTGAGGATAATAGCAGAAAGGTCCTTCTGGAGCTGGAACCAACCTCTAGCACTGCTGTGTTTTCCCTTCTGTGCCACTCACTGCTAACTTCATCAGTCCAGTGTAGTGCTGGTGCTGGCTCCTAACACCCAACATTCCTGCCAGGAAACTCACTGTCTGATAAGAACTCCAAGTCTGGCTGCTCATCCTTGTTAGTGCCATGGTAGCTTCCTTCCATCCATCCATCCATCCATCCATCCATCCATCCATCCATCCATCCATCCATCCATCCATCCATCATGTTGATAGTCATTACCTGGTGTTTTCCTCACTCCTTTTTTCACTCTCTGTGCAGAAAGAGATTGTACCAGTGCATGGGATAATCAAGGAATGTCCCAGCCTTCTCACCCTGAGCAGGCCCACACCGCCTCTCTGTGTGTCCCCAAGGACTGGGGGCAGCTTCACAGTATCTTGCATAGGTGCATTTCTCCTCATTCTGCACCTTCCCTGGGATGCCTAAGGCCCCCAGCATCATGGTCATGGTTGGCAGGTCCCACCACCCTTCCCCACCCATGTTTCTCCCTCTCCTTCTCCCATCACAGAAAGCCTCAAGATGAACTTTCAGGTGAGACAGGGGAGTTTGGAAGGTCTCTCTGGCCCCAGCTAGAGAAACAGTGGAGAAAAAGGGAAAGGTGGGCAAGGGATGGGGAGGAGTTGATGTGGTGAGAGAATCTGGAAGCATGATCTAGGCAGCATGTGACTCTGAGGTAAAGGGCTCCTCCCATTCATGCTAAATTGTGAATGGCTTCTCCTTTACATTAAATAGCCGACTTCATAAAATTGTACACATTTTGTCAGAGATCCAGTCTTAGATGTTGGATTCAATTGACTGATGTATCTTTATCTTAATCCAGTTGAATTTAGATAGGACTGTTCTCATTATCTCTGCAGAACCAAGTGTCTGAATCCTGAGCCAACTGCTTTTTCCTCTGGAGTTTAATATAATAAAGATTTTAACAATCATATTCATAGGATTCCAATTAGGATGAGGTTAAAATAATGATAAAGTGCAAAAATAAATGCAGTTTGGGTGGTAACTAGGTACTGGATATCCAACATCAAGTACACCAGTGCTGACACAGGCATTATATGTGCATGTGAAGTATCCATATGCAAATTACTGATTGAACATTATATTTGTGTGCATAAAAACATGCTTCCTTCTCTTATCTGGAAAGGATATTGACTGCTTTTCAAAACAAAAAAGGACTCCTGAAATGGAACTCATTAGTGAAGGCTGGTATAAATTTCCAGAACAGCTGAAAAGGTAATAAAACCAGAACTATTCACTTCTCTTAAAATTTAAGTTTTGCAAATACTTGGATGTTTCATATCTACAGAAAGAATGTTCCCTTTTGGATACAAATAGTTTGATCCTGCAACCACTCCAGAATCATATGGAATGAAATTGAAAACAAAAGCCATTTTCTTGTCTGCTGTCAGTCTTAATTTAAAAGGTGGGGATGAATGAACCTTCCTGCTCCCTTTCTCATGAATGTTACTGTGAATAAGATTTTGTTTGCAGTGGAGTCAAGCAATTATGGGCTTTCATGTGGGGCACTATTGGTACTGAAGTGGCTGTGTTCAGTCTATGGGTTTTGAAGGCTTTGGAGGAAAATAAAGTGTTTTAAGCTCCCCATAAGCAGAAATATAAGTAGGTACCTTACTGAAAGAGTCTTGGAGAGGAACTACACAATATAACCCCAATAGCAGAAAATAGGTCTGTGTGTGTTGATATTAATGTTCTGTACTGAGGGAAGCATGTGGGATAATGGTTACCAATATTTTAAAATATTCTTAACCCATTTATTTTATCTTCTAGAAGAAAAATGGTGAACTTGCTACCAGTATTTCTCTGTGCTACACAGGAGATGTAATTCTGACTCCTTTAATAGGAAGAATATAAAAAAAAAGGACCTGCTCTCTAGTAAGTCTCCTCAGAGGGGTTAGCTGCTGCAGTGCAGCAAAGCTGTTCACTGCCATGAGATCCAAGGGCATCCTGCGAGGTGGCTGGGTCAAGGAGTACAAGTATGGTTAATTCTGGAGACTATGGGACAGAAAATCTTGCAAAGCACCAGGCCTAATGTTGTTGGACTGATACATGGTTTGCCATAAACCAATTCAAACTTTACTCATTGCAGTTTTTGTTCTGTGACAACGAGCTTCAATAAAGAGTAAAAATATGTCTTTTCCAATGGCACATAACATCTATGTTATATCAGTCAGTAGGTAACCTCTGCAATACTATATGTTCACTGTGTGTCACTGTAGGGAAAAAAAAAACAACAAAAACCTTACCTCTACAAATCATGGTGTTTTTTAAAGTGGAGAGAAGAAGTTCATTACAATGTTATTGTATTAAAAAGTTCAACTTTCCTGTCTATTCTTTCCTTCTCTCCAGAAATATGTTCTAGTTCAATGCATTTAAGTGGAGTTTAATTTTTTTCTTGCCCAAATCTGTTTAAAATCTCAAGTGCCAACATAACCCCACAGTTTCTTCTCTTACCAAAAGTCCCCTTTCTGTAGGACACAGGGGGGGTCTTCCCAGGGGCTAGCGCAGAATTTCACACAAAAAACAGCCAGTCTTCTGCATCCCAGTTTCTTATTTAATTTCTGGATCATCTGCTCAGTGGCAGCATTACAGCTGTTCTTGGAGTTTTCCAGCATCCCGCAACCTCCATTGGGTGTGCTGAGGCTTTTATTTCATTGTTGGTTTCCCTGCTATGCAGCCAATGAGTGACAGCACACATGTGCCCCCTGAGAGCATGATGGACTGTGTATAGTTCACCAGGGACATCCTGGCAGCTTGTGAACCGATGCAGGAAATATTGTCAACTACGTGTTACTGATATATCCCAGCTCTTCTCATGACTCATATCTTTGAAGGTTTGTTGGGGGGTTTTTTTAATACTCCAGCAACTGGTGGTGCCTGGAGCAACCCAAACCTGGTCATTAACCAATAAATACTTGGTTTAAAATATCCTAAGTTATTTAATTTGCTTTAAGAGAACTGACTGAGAAGTCATTTATTCAATCCTTACGATCATATCCTAACGTGGTGCCTAATTTACAGCTGATTTGTAAATATGCATCTTTAAAAATCTGGCTCCTGAGTCCAACTGCACAACGTGAGATGAAAATGAGCCGTGAGGAGCCGTGGGTTGTGGAGGAGAGGGCATGAAGGGCAGTGCTGCCTCTGGGAAGTGCTTCTCCTGAACCAAGGGAGAGCGTGGCCTCCCCACACCCCCAGTCACAGTCCTGACCTGAGCTGTGGCTGCCTGCCCCACTGCAACCCTCCTCTCTGCACTGCACTCACATCCTTTGCAGATAAATGCATCGCTCCTGCCTATGGTGTACATGCCTTGCAGCCACACCCACATCGTGCTCACTCACATCCCTCACACCATTTCACAAATTCACAAACACACCTTGCACATCTGTTCCCAGTCTTCTTCTTGGTGTATACCTGGCCTTTCTTCAACACCTTCAAGAGAAAAACTGAAAATTAAATATCTCCTGCAAGTCTCTTTGGCATATTAGCAGACAGTGCAGTGGGACAAAGAAAATTAGGTTTTTTCTAATCATTCAACCTCTGCTAATGCATGGCCCTAAGATAAAATTTTATTTAATCACATCTAATTTTACTGTTGCTTTACCAGTCACAACAAAACAAATCAGGAGACTAGGTGTGATTGTTGGGCAGTTTCCCCATCACCAGTAGGTGGGGAAACTGAAGCAGGAGTCCTTGGTCCAGTCCAGGGCAGCATCACCTTTACCAATTGATGAAGCAGGAAAGGGCACTACATGGTACCGTTTCTATGAAATGCCATGCCTTTCTGATCCTAAATGTCTATGTGCAGCAGGAAAGAGAGGCTGCTTACACAGCCAGGCATCTCCAGGCAGAGGAACAAAGCTGCTTCCCTATTGTCCAGGGAAGTCATTGAGTCACCATCTCTGGAGGCATTAAAATACTGTAGATGTTCATTTACGGGCATAGTTTAGTGAGGACTTAGTGAGAGCTAGGCTAAGAGTTGGCCTCAATGATCTTAGTGATCTTTCCCAATCTAAATGAATCTGTGATTCTACTTCTGAAGGAATCCAGGTCCTCTAGTCCAGATTGCTGAAGATGTTTTGGTTGTATTTTAATGGACACTGGTTTCAGTGCAGTCAAGCAGGCAATTATCTGGATGAATTTGATTCATTCCATCCTGACTACAATATATCCTCACACTTTTTTCAGCACTTCATGCTAGGTTTGCAGTCCTGTGTGGCAGAGTCACCTCTGCCTGTGTGAGTAGCACAGGTCCCCAGGCTCCTTTCTACAGCCCAGAGGAAAGGGGTGTATCACTGTCACAAGCACACTGCTTTCAAAACAGCTAGCTGCTCATTGACACCTACAGACAGCCACCAGCTCTTCAGTGTCAATTTCATGTACTTCTGATGGTTTAATTCAAATTATTATAGAACATGAGAAGATATCTCCCACCTACTTAGTGGTGTGCTAAAGAGAGAAAGCTCCAACATTTCAGTGACTGACCACCTTCTAACTCTCTTTCTAGCTTCTGGTCGAGTTCTGCTACCTGGACAAAAAGGGTGAGTTTGAGCTTTTGACTGATGTTAATACCCTATTTTGTGAGCAAAAAGCGTCATTTACCAGGACACCATAAATCTAGTACAACTTGTTTGCTGGAATTCAAACTGACAGGTACAGTAGCTAGCTGCAATTTCCCAGCTAGGCATATCCTAGATCAGAGGAAAATCCACAGAGTGTGGAAAAGTGGTTAAAGTTATGATAAGTGTTACAGTCCTGTATTTTCTACCAACAGTGAAATCAGCTTATAACTCCTGAGTGGAAAGAATTATTCCATACTACTCTCCATTGTTCTGCATCACTACCAGGAAACAGGGCTATTACATAAGATTAGGTTGACCTTAGATGAGAAGAGGTACATTTTGTTTTTAAAAGATATTAAAGAAAGAAAAACCCGGCAAATTGCTATTGTGCGCATGCATCAAAAAAGAAGACTTTTCAAAAAACATCACAGGCATAGCAAAAACTGAGTAAAATGCAAGTTAAGGCAGGTGCTGTGTGCTCAGCTAAACCAGAGATAACACATCAAATTTTTTCAAGAGCAGCAGAGGTGAATAGCCCTGCTCAGGCATAGCCACATCCATTGAGGGCTGATAGTCACCACCAAGGATAACCCCAGCCATGGCTACCCTGCCACTGTGGGTGTCCCCCTGAACAGATTGCCTGTTGCAGCTTTGGTGGTGGTGCTCAACCTGCAGCACTCAGCAGTTTTGTGTCAGGTTAGCACCTGCACCAAAACACCTCAATAACCCAGGAGCCAAAGTTCCCTTCTGCAGGACACACCTGCAGCTGGAGCTGGGGTCAGAACCATCAGCACTGGGTCAGGACCACTGAAACGTGCCACTTCGATATACTAGAATTTGGGAAGCTTGATTAATCTTTAGGCTTTTAGATGAGTTATTCCAGTAAATACCAGTAAACACATACAGTAGATTTTGCTGTGGTATGCATCCATCTTGATACAGTCTTTAAAGTATTATAAAAAATCATCAAATCAGTTAAGGTGTCAGTCATTACATATGCTTTGTTCTATAGAAGTGAAAGGATAACACAACAAATAGGTAATTTTCAGCATCATTACTCCCCATGTGACATACTTACTGCGGCAGGGGCAGACATGGAGCTGTTTCTAGACTGTTCCAGGTCATGCTTTTTTAATCTTCTCCAGTCATTGTTTTCAGCTGTTTTATCTGTTGTTTTTTACTTGAAAGGAAGCAGATTTTTCTTCTCCTCCTACAAAGCCACAAAGAGGAAAGATTGAAAGATGAGCAGAAAAAACTTCCAGCCTCTCTTCCCTAAATGGCTGCTTCCTAATGTGCCTTGAGCCTTTCTGGAGAAGAGAAGAGCAAGGAGAAGTTATTCCCACCAGATAATGAGAAATGCATTTCTCTTTCATTGCCTAGGCCCAAACCAGTGCACAGCCAGGGCAGGGCTAGGAAGCTAGGTCATCACATGAACAAACCTGCCTACACTTGTGTGGGGGCACAAAGAGGCATGGCAAGTTCAGGGGCTGCCCAACCTGCCTGCACGTGAGTGCTGCAGATGGGCTTTGGAAATTATGTCCTTTGGGGATGAATTGCCCTTTCATGATGTTACAGTCTGATTGTTAAAATTATGAGATGACTCTGCCTGAATTAAGATGTAAATCACACGCTGAAGTCAATAGCATGGATTTTATTTAAAAGTAAAAGGGCAGTAGAGAGAGGTAAGGGAAAGGCAAAGACAAAGTGACAGAGAAACAGATTAAGTAGAAAAAAAGATATCACCACTCCTTAGATTCTGATGGCATCCCCTTATTCTTCTCAGCGGTTGCAGGCTGTACACAGTAGGTGATAGGGGAAAAGAACCCACCAAGATCTCCTTTAGTGGGGTTTATACTGTACATGGGTTACATGGAAACGCCCCTGATACCTCCCCTGGATGATGTAACACTGGATCAGGAACATTTCATGAGTCTTTGACACCTTCTAAGATGTTGCAGCTGTCTCTTAAACTAGCTGAATCAATCATGACCCTTTATGGTCCATCACCCAAGATGAATAGCTCAGGCCAGGTATGAATGTCCTTCCTGCTCCCAGGAGGATTTTCATAGCTGAGTCACTATGTAAGGGAGGACACTGGAATGATAAGAATGACTATCCCACTTACCAGGATCTGCCTCTTATCAGCCTCTTCCCTTATCTGGAAAGCCAGTTTGTAGCCTCAGCTGTGCCTGCCCTTCTGCAGCTGCAACACCACTCCGTGCATCAGGAGCAAAGTGTGCAGCCGATTGTTTGAGCCGTGAGCACCAATCTCCTGCAGCACCTGCACAGTTACTGCAGGTGGCCAAAAGTTAGCAGTTCAGTTTCTTACACTTCTGGATACATTCTCCCTTGACCTGGATAGCTGGACTACAGTACACCTTAATTCAAGGTCCTATTGCAGTCCAAATCAGTAGGCATATTCAGGGAGGGTGGGCTTCAGTAGACAAGCAGCTGTTTCTTTGCAATTTTCTATAGTAGACAAAACTCTTTTGGTGATCTTAGCAATGTTTAAGCTCTAACCATTTCAGTCTCCAGCACCTGGGAGCCCTGATGCTCTGCAGCCAGGCAGCATGGGCTCTCCCTTAGGGCATCCTGTGTGTGGCTGGGTAGCAGCAGGAATTCCTCAGCAGCAGGAATAGAGGGTTAGTCAGGCCAGTGGAAACACCGCTCTGACTGCAGTACCCAAAGAGTGAGTCCCACACCTGGCAAGAGAACATATGCAGCCAAATTAGCACATGTGTACCCAGTGAAGATGCTCTTCTAACACCTCCTTTCCTCTATTCCCGTGTCACCCCCATTGCCTGTGACTTTCTGTAGCTACTTAGCTGTTGAAGTAACATTTAAATATACTCTTTGATCCTCCACTGGAAATGGTAGCCCAACACATTTGGCTGTTAGCAGATTGTGAGGACCATATGCACAGGCCTGTAGAACAAAATGCCTTGTATAGAAACTCAGCTGTGCTCACACACTGCCATGGCACATGCTGCACTGAAGTGTGATGACAATTGCAACTGAAAACACAAGACACTTTCAAGGCCCTGTAATTGAACAAAAGAAAAAAAGGCTGGGCTTAGTGATCAGTGATCTGCTGGCCATGCTCTCAGCAGAACACTGCATTGTAACTGGCAGCATTTGGCAGACTTTATAATTGCCTTCCAGGCCTGGTGGCTGTTGCTTGTGCAGAATTGGAAATCAGAGCCATGTGGGACCAACCAAGTGGCTGGAGTCTGTGCTGTCTCAGTTTGCCTCAGGCAACAGAGTGGAAGCAGAGGTGATCTCTGAGGGAAGTGAAGCAGGGAAAAGAGGGCTGGGAATGGCCAGCCACCATTTGCAGCTCCATGGGAAGGTGCCCCGTTACATCAGTGCCCTGCAACTCAGCCAAGGGAAAGGTGTTTCTTACTGGAGCAATGGCTCCATTACATGCCAGTGCCTTTTGGCTGAGTGACTTTTAATGGAAGTCTGAAGGCTGGTTCATCTGCTGAGGTTGCTTTCAAGCCCCTGGGAGCCCCAGCTGAGATGCAATTGCTGTGCCACCAGCAATCATGGCCTGAGTAATTGGCTTTTGTATTTCATATCTTGCCTGATTGGTTTTCCACAAGTGTGTTTATTCTTGCCCTCTCCCTCTTTCTCTCTCTAAATTTATGCCTGTACATACCCTACAAGTATATGTAGAACAAAACATACTCATTTATGTACTATACTTTTGATATTGCTGGTTTATTTTCCTGGATTAAAGGATTATGGGCTAAAGATGTCCATATATGCTTGACAATTCATGCAATCTTTTAGCAATTATTTACTGTCAATCTGACCAGTCTGGGCTGGGTTTGATTTTCTTCTGGGAAAATTCAGTGTCACCAGCTTAAACTTGCTGTCTGAAGATCCAAGAACTAAATGCCCCATGTCAAGCAGCAGAAGGACAAACCTCTCTACTTACCAGACTTTACCAGGGCTTTAAAAAATGAGCTTTACTAGAAGAACTGAAACAAAGAAGGGAAAACCAATGAAGTATCAGCTTGGAAAATTTGGTGAATCTTCCCGGACTCAGAGAAAACTATGGAGAAAATTGCTGTCCTGCACCTGAAATGCATGTGGATTCAGGGAAGATTACAGCATATTCCAAGAAAAGTAATCACTTTTATGGCTTGGCAGAAAGGCCTAAGATATCTATGCTGCTCTTTTTATTAGATTCAGCCTAACACTATCTTGCCAGATACTTGCTGCCATCAGTCTTCTTTGTTTTCACCACTTCTTCTCTACCACCACCTCACTGCCCAGAACATTCCCAAAGTATTCCAGTATTCCAGCTTTTTAAATAAGGAGAAGAAACATGACAGTGTCTCTTAGAGACATACCTGTCTGGTCAGATATTCCCTCCCAGAAACTCTCTGCCTTTCCTCTTGCTCTCTTACTCAAATCTTAGCCCAAATCCTACTCTTCTTCCTTATTTCTGCTGGCCCCGGGGACTTGTGGGACACAAGAACTCAATTTTTGTCAACTTTTGAATGCAAATTTTTGTAACAAATAAAATTCCCTTATGTAATTATAATTGGCAAAGAAACCCCAGCTAGTGCAGTCAGCTTCTTGTGCTTCTCTGCTGATGGCAGGGGTCTGTCTCAAGCTCTCACATCTCTCAGCTATTCTTCTCCCTGTCCTGCAAACAGAAACAAGTGTTGAGTTCTGGCCCTTTTAAATCTCCCGGTCCTCATTTTGAGGATATGCCTGTAAATATATATACACACACACACACACACGCGCGCGCGCGTGTGTGTGTGTGTGCATGCAGGGAACCTGTTCAAGAAGTGATGGCAAGAGAATCCTCTCACTGCCTTCCACTTTGTGAGTACACTGAATTCAGGGAAGAAATTCACCATGTGAAGGACCCTTATAACAATTTGTCCTGGTTTTGAAAGGACAGGTATCCGCCAGCAAAAAGCTGGAAGTTTCCTTTGAATAGAAAATGTAAAGCCCTCCCTTAAATTATTATAATTTTGCAATTAGGGGCTCTCAGGCAAAGTTTTGGGAATAGGAATAACAATCCTTTAATAGGAATATTAAAAATACAAATGTAATAGTACAGAAAATAAAATAAACATGCAAATAAAACAAACAAAAAAACCCCAGAAAGCCCTGACAGAGTCAGGGATGTGACCTGGCACCCTGTTGGTCAGGGTGTTAGAAGCAGTCTGGGTGAATCCTCCTGGAGTTACAGAGACAGTTCTGTGGAGTAGAGATGGTCCTGAAGAAAGTCCAGAGGTGGCGAGATGGGTCCAGTCTTCCTCTGGGAATCCAGTGGAAAACAGGATGAACTGGCATGCTCACCTCTCCTTTTATCTAGGTAGGAATGCTTGGGTCCCCCCCAGCTCGGTGGAGCATCTCCCAATGGGATGATGTAATGTCTCATGTCACTGGTGAGAGTTAATGGCCCATTATCAGAAAATATCATCCCCAAAACTTGTGCTTGGCCACTTTATTGTTTTGGTTAAGTACTCAGCAATTAGTTACCTAGCAACTTAATGGAAAAAATTCAACTAACAGAAAGGAAACAATACCCAACCTCCAACACAATTTTAAACCGCTAAATGTATAACAGTGCATAGAGCCTATGTGACTGTTTAATGTTTCAATTGCATTATAAACTATATGCTCCCATCTCTGGGAATGTCCTTGGGAAATCTCCACATTTGGATGAGTCTCATTTTGAGGGTGTGGCCAAGTTGTGCTGTCTCTGAGGGTCAAGACCTGTCCAGAGAAATTCTGTCAGCCTCCAGGTTTGAAAACAACTCTGGCACCTGGAGATCTTCTAAGATAGTTGGCTAGTCAGTAGCAGAAACCACAAGGCTATGACAATTCTGATTTTTCAGAATAACACAGGACCAATTTTTTCCTTATATGTTTTTAGAATAGTTTGAGGTGATAGGCCCAGTTTCATTGTTCCCTCAGCTCTATAAAACAATATCAGTCTTAACTTGTCTGCATGTTCATAGAGGTGGTTATTTTTTTATAATTAACAAGAACATTAAATCAAGACAGCACTTGTTTAACATTTCAACACATTTTTTGTCTGAAGTGATTCACTCAGCTTGTTTTCCTGGAAAAGGTGTTTTCTGGGCCTGTAATCCCCTAGGTATGTGTTTCACCTTCCAATACTGAACTGGTGCAGATGTACAGAAAGAAAATCTTATCTTCTTGAATAATACCTAATACTATTTCCAGAAAAAATAATAATGATTTGGCAAATCTCCAGCTATTAATGTTTTATGAGTAGCTAACCCCACAATATGCTGTTTTCATCCTTCTTCTTCAGTACAGGAACAAAATATCCCAGGCACTCCTATGCATTTGCCAAGTTTCTCAAGCACTGCATCATCATGGCTTCCATAGATGATCATTGAAATAACAAAAATCATGGTGTACTGTTTGATTTTTATGTGGATATTTAATGTATTTTTATAAGCTTTCTTCTCTTTCCCTCCTTTTTGGATTTTTATTTCAATGACAGGTATGAACTATATGTATAATACAGGGAATGTATTTAATATACAACAGTTGTTCTCTTACATGCAAGTGGTTTCTATAAAGAAACCATCCGTCACTGATATTTAATAAGCCACATCTCTTCCTGAATGCTCTGTCCTTTCAAACTGACATATGTGGGGATAAATAATATCTACTATAAAATGGGGAATGTGCAAATACTGGAGCTACTCTTCGAAGAGTTATTAATTTGAGATAAAACTATTAAAAATGCCCAGATAACTTATGAGTCCAAAAGCCATTTTCAAAAGGAGGTGAGATCCAAACCAGTGAAAAGATGTAGATAACTAACCAACATAAATAACCTAAACCATAGTGTGGCTTCTCTGGACTGTTTTAGCTCTTCAGTCCTCCTGTTGCATACAAATTACACACTCATATTTCCATCAGTGACATTCCCTGGGCTTGTATATATCCATAGGGTCATCTCAGGATTTTTGAAGCTAATTCTTACTTCCTGCACAGGTTAATCTCTTTGATAAAACCTAGTTTTCCCACTGGTGACTGGCATAAGAGCTACTAGGATTGTCCAAGACCCATAATGTGCTTCTACCCATCAAACCTACATGGTTCCTAACTAGTCAGGAACTGGTGATTGATTCATGGCTATATGTCAAAGCCAAAATGTTTCATGAAAATATTTTTGATTCTGGAAACTTTTGCCATATCCAGGCTGGAGTTTTCTTGTCAGTGTTGCAGACTAATCTCTGGCGGCAGATTATGCCCAGCTCCAGTTCAGGAGATGCAGCTCCCATGCCCTCCAGCACAGCAGGACTCATGGCCAGTCTGGAGGCCCAAGGAAGAATGGGACTGAGGAGTTTCTATGCTCCACACATCATAGAAGCTGTCCAGGAAATGCTGTGGAGTCACATCTGACACCATTGCAATTCAGACGTGGCAGCTACCTGAGAAGACCACTCGTCTCCTCCCCATGAGCACGTCTGCTGAGTTTAATTTTAGAAAAGGTGAAAACCAATGCTTTGAGCTTCCTAGAACAAAATATTTTCAGAATTTCATTTCCACAGGAAAGGTAAAACTTTTTTAGGCTTTGTTCCAATCCAGAATGGAACAAGAAACTGTCTGGAAATGTCAGCATTTCCAAAGAAACAAAAAGCCAAGTTTGACCTACACTTTCTTTTAAAAATCTCTTTTTAACCTGAGTCGCAGAACATGAATTGCTAAATATTATGTGGAAACTGTGGTTTAAAAGCCCTTGTTTCTTATGAGGATATTTCAAATTTCTGTACCCACATCCTTCACCTAGAAGTCACCTCATCCATGTGTTGCCCCTCCATGATAGTGTATTACACTACTGTGTTGTGGTGTATTTGTGTCCAAATGTAGTACTGTGACAAAATATGCAATCCCAGACTATCTGTTTAAACTAGAATTAAATTTTGTGATGCAAAGTGAGCAATGTGCAATAAAAACAATAAGAGAAAGGATTTGTGTTTCTCTAAACATGACAGAGAATTGGCTACACTTTTCCTGATAATATTGAATGATGATGGATGGTCATGTCCTTTTATATGTATGGGTTTCTTAATTTCTCCTAGCATGAAGTGTGGCTCTCTTGGTATTGTGGCTACCTGATCCTCTCCTGCTTTTTCAGGGACTCTCACTTGCTCCTCATGATGCCATTTGGGCTGCATGGGGGCATTTTATATCCACTTGCTACCTCCATGCACAAGTGAACCTGTTGGCCTGCTCAGAGAAGGGTGGTGCTGGGAAGTGAGAGTGACAGAAATCTGGACTTATTAATTTCTAATGCTCTAAAAAAACACGAGTTTTCAAAAGCATAGAAGGCAAGAAATAAACTAAATATTACATCAAGCAACATAATTCCCATTTCAGATATTTTGCCTGAATTTACAATTTTGCACATTGACATTCAAGGTGACAAAAAGCTCTGGCTTCTCCAGCCTTCACTCCCCATCACAGGAAAAATGTCCTGCCCAGCCTTGCAGAGACTCCTTTGTGTAGTCACAGTGACCTGCCTTTCCTGCTGGCCAGTGTGGACTCTAAACATTTCTTTTCCACCTCAGCTGTTTTCTTCACACTCCTTGATCTAAATTCTTGTGTTGTGGTCTGCAAGATGGGGACCTGGAGGTATAAATGTAGAATAATTTTATCCCACCTGAAGCTACAAAATTTTTCTTCCTCCTTAATTTAGCAAATGGTATTCCAGTGGAGGATGAGTCTCACCTAATTATCATTGTCTGGACATAATCACATGCGTTCAGTAAAGAAGACACAGATTCTTTTGTAGCCCTTCCTAAAAGGCCTTAACTTACAGCTTCCTGATACCTGCAAGTGAACAATCCTGCTAACAATAAAAAATAATCTCCCAGAAGGACCTCTGATCCTAAAGCAAATGCTGTTTAATTCACCACTCATTAGGAGTGTATCTGGATTGATTTACTGAGCACTTCTGACCCCAAATCTTTTGAACAGCATTCCTTCACGATTAAATAGGGAATGGATTTGGGCAACACTTCTGGCAGGAAGAGTGGAAGAACGCAAGTGATTCCTGAAAGCATTAATATAATGTAATTTAATGAAAATATACTACATGTTGGCATGCACTTGGCCCAGACCAGGAAGGATATGTTTTCCACCCAAAGCTCTGGTAACTTCTGTAGTAAATACAGCTAGAACAAATCATTAATTATATATTTGTGGTTGTTCCACCTTTGTGTATTTTAGAAATATGCAGTCAGATTCAATCCATAAAAAAGGAAAAAGAAAAAAAAAAGGCAGTATCTTTGGGTCCAAAGAAAATCAATATGTTTGGTAAGTACACAACAGTCAGCAGCAGCAGAGAATATTATACCCTCTAGGGAATCAGCTTCTACTTTTTGCTTAATATTCAAAAAACAGAGAAATGGATAAAGCTGTACCAAAACTCTTTTATATGGGACTGGCTACAGACAATTGCTTTCCAATTGAGAGAAACAAACTTTCTTGCCATTTGTAACCAAGTAATCACAAACATGAAGAGAATTGGCCTCTGTTCTCTGAACATATAAACAAAACACTTCAAGCCTTACAATAGGAATGAAAAGAGCAAAATAGAACTTCCTGCTATATGACTCGTCATTCTCATGTGGCTACAAAAGCAGGATGAAGCATGGAACAGGCTGTTGGCTGTATGACTTGTTTGGCCAACAAAGGTATATGCAGCAAATCTGGTATGTGCACTCCCCTCTCTCCTGGATTCTAGTTAACAAGAGAGTGCAGAATCTGGCTTGTCTCCCCCACAGAGATTCCAGAGAATTTGCCAGAATATTTGCATCTACATAAATCACTAAGAACAAATGTTGCTTTAGGTGCCACTTGAATGGTAAGCAACATCATCAGATCTTACGAATTCATCATAAGATTCCTAAGAAAGTGGGCTATTATCTTCAATCAGATCTCCTGTTCACAGGAGACTAAGTGGCTGGGAAAAAGTCTAATGAAAACTTCTTGAAATGGTTTATCTCACCTGACTTTTGGCACATAACTCTCCAAATCAGATGTCTATTTCTGGTGGGTTTTCTCTGTTCTTAGCAGAGAGCACGAGCTTCTTCAGGAAGCGAACTAGATGACAGAAGAGCTAAGTGTGAGTGATTAAGATCCTGAAGTTAGGTGCCTGTTGCATAAAGTTAGTAAGAATTGTGCAGAAAAGACCTACGATGTTGAACATTGCCAAACGCAATTTGTCATCAGTAAGGATCTGACAACAGGATTTTCTGTGTGCTGCAGACAGGTTCCTGTGAGTCTGCTCCATCTGAGATGTGCAGAACCACAGTTTTCCCCTAAAGGGGCACTGCTGGGTTAGCTCCTTCAGCTGCTGCACTGGGTATCAGAAGGGTTGGAGAGCAGAACACCTTGCTTCATGAGCACCCACAGGACCGGGAGGGATGAGTTGGTGGGACAGGTGTGCACATCTCCCCAGGCTTCGCCACACAGAGGGTCCTGAAATGGGATTGTGCTGTCCTCATCAAAACACTGATCCCAGAAGAGCTGAACTCTCTGCAGGTGGCTTCCCAGAGCAACCCTGCTATGGTGAAATTTGGCATAGTCCCAGCTGCTTGCTGAGTGCCATGAGGGTCCCATGAAGGTGCCATGAAGGTGCCATGAAGGTGCCATGAGGGCAGCCTCATCAGGCTCCCTCCTGAGATGTGAGCTGGAACCTCAGCAAAGAGGAATGGAATCTACACATCTCCAGGCACTGTCTAACCAGGGAACAGGACTTTGCAGTGTAGGTGGGGGAGGGATCCTACCCTGAGCAGCATGAACACACCTGGGAGCAACACAAAGCCATTAATTATCTTTCACTGCTAACAACAAGTGACAGAAAAAGCTTTGCATCTTATACTTGCTCGCTGACAATGCATGGAAAGTTTGTTCACTCTTCTGAGACCCCTCCAAGGGGCCACACAAGTGGTGAGCCAAATAAAGCCAGAGACAATCAGATCTGCCTTTTGCTTGGGCCTTCTGGATAAAAAAGTTTGTGGTACATGAAAGAGCTCTTTGAAGTGACTGATGTTGATGCTTGCAATGCATTTGGGTGAGCGCAGAGAATACCAGGGCTGATTGTGTCAGGAGTCAGGGGGGCTCTTCTTTGTGCATGGAGAAGCTGAGGGTATCTGAGAGCTCCTTCTAATACCTTGCACATCTATATTTAAAGGACTGTGTAAATTTAGATTGTGCTGAAAAATGAGAAGCGTTTGTGTCACAGGGTTGAGGGCAGAACAGCAGCTCTGCGTCCTGCCTCACAGCATGGTTGTGTCGCCAAACCCACCTTTCCCTGGGTGGCTGCTACAAATTATTCTGATGGCAGGGTACTTTTCTGACTTTGGAACATGTTCCTTCCAGATGGCAGTGAGTAGATTCATTTTTAACAAAAACAAAATTTGTGATCTAGTGTCTCCAGGATAAAGCATACAAGAACCTAGAGTAAGTAGGCTTTTTACAACAGTTTAAAGAGCTGCCAAATGACCTTTTTTCTCTT
This sequence comes from Aegithalos caudatus, assembly GCA_013389925.1. Lineage (NCBI taxonomy): Eukaryota > Metazoa > Chordata > Aves > Passeriformes > Aegithalidae > Aegithalos > Aegithalos caudatus. Next base: position 246,055 of record WEIU01004140.1, read on the forward strand.
GGTGGTGAAACAAATCAGCGTGTTTGATACAGAGTTTTCCACGTAGATTCATTGTAAGGTAATTAGAAAGAGAGGGGAAAGAGCAAAATGAAAAACCCACAAAGAGAAAGAAAATCAGCTTTGTGTCAGGTCCAGAGCAAAATCCACATCATAGGCTGAGAGTTTGTGAGTCAGTGGAACTTTCCCTGTGTTATGGTATATTTAAGCATTAATTAGAAAACAAATATTTAATGTCTTGGGGCAAAGGTGTAACAAAAAACAAAATCCAGTCTCCCTCCTCCCATTAGATCAAGAGGCATCCACATCACAACCCTGCCGCAGGTTAACCCCTGTGGATGCTGCTCTGCTCCCTCTAGGACAAGCAGGTAGAGAAGACCAGTGGTACTTTCTTCTGGGAAAGCAAATGGTGCAGAGGATGTGAGCTGGGACGACCTGCCAAGGTACTCAGAAGGAAGTAGAATGGTGCTTGTATAGGAAGAGGGAGCAAAGAAAGCCAAACAGTGAAGGAGTTACATAAAGTTATCTTTTCAGCTCCTTCTCCCTGTCATCCTCCTATTTTAAAAACAGAAAAAACTAGGGCACAGAACAACCCAAAGATGAATCCAATCTGTTCAGCTGGAAGCTCCTGCCTATTCATAAAGCCATGAATAGTTCTCAAATATTCCAGTGTGATTAAAAAGAGGAAATTCAAATACTTTATAAGCTTTGGGTTATAGGATTAGGCCTGTTATAGTTTTACTTGGCTTTATAAGCCTGATCCTGTCCCAGTGAACATGATGGGAGGTCAGTTATCAAGCCACAGGGGGCAAGATAAAGCTCTATATCAGTTGCTATTTTTTACTCTTAAAGTTAGACTTATTGGGCCCAGCCCAACTTCAGCTGAAGTTAATGAAAAGACTCCTGCTGACTTTAATGGGAGTTGGATTGGCCCTATTGTCCTTTGTTGAGTAAAGTAATTTTAAAAGGTCAGGAGGTGAATTAAAAGAAAAAGAAACAACTACATCGATAAGCTTTATTCAATGTGCTCACCTTATAGAGAAGAAGTGTTGTCTTAGCTGGTGAGAGTAGTTCAAACTAGTCCTTGTAGGCTCTGCAAGGATAACAAACTATGGTTTTACTCAAAAAACCAAGTGGAAATGAAAACTTCTGAGTTCTGATTTAACGATCTCCCAGTGGCTTCTATCTGCTCAATTTACAAATAAAACAGACACCAAAGTTAGACCATAATCACAATGAAAGCAACCTTGTGCCAGTGCAATTCCACTGACTTTAATGGATTTCTTCTTGATTGACATGTGTGGGAGAGCTAAAATAAGATGTTCTGTTTCTAATTGCTATGGCCACACTTTCCCTTGGTCTATGCACTCTTCTTTCAGGACAGTCACTCCTCCACCTACACCTGAAGCAACTTGGTAATAAAAGTGACAGGGAAGAGAAGGAGGAACAGTTAATAAATCTGCTGATTGTGTAAAAAGGAGCACAGGTGCAGCTGATTCTCCAAATAGTCTCTTGACTCTGAAGGACAAAGAAGACAAAAAGGAAAGAAAAACTTACAGTTGTGCTGTGTGAACCTTCTGTGTTTTGACTTGCACTCTGTGTCCACTCCAGCTCTAAAAAAAGCAGAGTGTGGGTTTTATCACCATAGTCAGCAGATAAAACTATAAAATGAAAAGTTGCTATTTTTACACAATATTTTTCATTATAAATTATAGACCAGTCTCCCTCAGAACAACTGTCATGCACTAGCTGTCAGAAGATGCTCTTGGCAATCACCTTCACAAAATTTTTCTTTTCCTGTTTACCCTTTTTACAGGATGCATTTTAGGATCCAAGGCGCATCAAACATGCTAAATTTCTTGGGAAATGCCCGAAGGAGTTTGGTTTTGATTTCTTTGCATTGTCCTTGCTAAATATTTCATGCTGTGAAATTCAGAGAGCCTTCTCTGACACAGGAAGTAGCAACAGGAAAATTAAAGTGTACACCCCCTCCACACCCCACACCCCAATTTACTGCCATTTTATATATACAAAAATAATCTCTACCAAGCTGAGATGAATCAGAACCATCTTTCCAGCAGATGGTTAAAACTAAAGGGAGAGAAGGATGGCTTCATTGGGCTAATCCAAGAAAGGGAAAAGCCCTCTAAGCAGTTCCCTTTCCAGGCAGGTTAACAGTTCTGCTCTCAGCAGGTTCTGACCATCAATGAATAACCCTTTCCTCCAACTCACCTCCCACTGGGCAGGAATTCAATGCATGAGCAGAGGTCAGTGTTAATGCCATCCTGCTAAAGGCATCCAGCTTTCATTCACAAAACAAACCACTTTACTGGCTTCAGAGAGAAAAGGAAGTAACCCAGGAGAAAAAATGCATGAGGATTTTCTATTAAGAGAGAAGCAGTTTACGATATAATACCAGTTGCAAAAGGGCTGACTCAAACATTGATATAATATATCTTTAAAGCAGCTTCTTAAGCGAGAATCAATGAAAGATTATTTTGCCCATGTCTAAGCTTAATGGCACACTTACACAAATAAGATGAGAAACTACAGCTGCAGTGAACACTTGTGCTGCCTGCTGCAGTTTATAGAACAAACATTTGGGATCTATCTGGCTAGGCATGATATATTTTTCATGTGATCATCTGTTTATGCTTCTTTGGTTTATATGTCTTGGAACTGGGCTGCATGCCAAGGGGCTGGGGGCTGCAGTCAGCAACAGGCCCTGGTCCCATGGGACCCTTGAGGGACCCTCAGTTACAGCTGCTCCAGCCTCAAAAGGGAACAGGTCTCCCCCACTCCTCCTGCCCATTTCTGAGGATGTAGTGTGTTTGGAGCTGCAAGGCTTAACCCCTCCTGTTCTTCCCACAGCCCCTCCGAGCCACAGATTGGGCATGTATATATATATGAGGACAATGGCATATTCTGTTTAGTGCACATTTTAACCAAAAAGCTGTATGGTGCCCTGGGGTAGCTCGATTGGGCCGGTGGTGGAGATACTTCTTTCTGCACTTGCTTCCGAATTATTTTTTTTTTTTTTAATGTGGTTTGTGTCACTTGGCCAGTGGCAACATGAGAAACTTGCCATGGCTGCCTACTGAGCTGGGCATCCTGGGTTGGCCACTGTCCCTGTGTCCCCAAAGGCTCTGTACTGTTGTTCCTGCACCAGAGGACCCCCTCTTTCCATATATGATTCCCCATTCCTGGTTTCACCAGGCAGAAACCTTCATCTTTCAGCCATGTGCATCTACAGAGCTGTGCTTTCCACCCCAGCTCCTTGCCTTGTGCCTCCCCATCCACAGCCCCACAGCCAGCTTTCACCCCAGGGTACAGGGCTGATTTTTGCCCTCCCAGACCACAGCCAGCAGGACCAGGCTGCACCATTCAGGGGCCAGCCCATGTCAAGTCACCAGTGGTGCTGCTCGTGCCCATTGCAGCCCCCAGGGCCTCCCTATGCCCAACTCAGCTTCTCACCAAAGCATAGGTGGCAACACACTGCTCAGCAAAGCTGAAGAAAAAAAATCAGGGTGAAATCTGGTCTGAGCAGCTATTAAGGTGCTGGGAAGAGGCCATCTGCATGCGAGGTCTCCTGCTTCTCTCCCGTGGATGAAGCACAGCCAGTTCAGAAAACACTGAAGCAGAAACACTTCTGTAGCCATTGTAAAATACAGAGGTTAAAGGAACTGTAAAATAAGCCAGTGAAGGACTATGCCTCCAGCTCAAGGCTGTAACAAATTTTAGAAGTGTGGATGCTCCAGCTGTAAGGAAGCAAAAATAGGGCTCCCTCAATATCACAGCACTACCCAGGCACTGGCAGCAGGCAGGAGGGTTCAGAGCAGCACTTGAAGATGGTTCTGTTTTAGCAAAGAAGTAGGTCTCTTTGGGCGCCCCCCCCCCCCCCCCCCNCAGTAATGAGAACGAAATGCAGAATGAACCTGGGTAAAGCCACAGATATACAGTGCCCTAACAGTGACCTACGCTGTACCTGGATATTCTGCTGATGGTCACTGAAGTTACCCACTTCCCTGTTTAATGGGCAACTAAATGATATCATTCTTCTCCATCAGTTGTGATACATGTGCTCTGCAGAGGACCACAGACTCCCTGCTAGACACAAGCAGTATGAGGGCTGTTTAGGGTTGTGCCATGTGTCCCTCAGAGGTGCTTGCCCCATCTCAGCCAGGCTGGGGGATCATGGGGTTACTGGCTCTCACTAAGGAAACTTGAGCTTGACCTTGCCCTTCATCACAACAGAGGCTTCAGCATACACAGACACTGTGACTTTGGGAGTCTGACAAATAACAGCAGGGTCAGTTATGCCTGCCTGCTCCCACAGTACCTTAGGATTTTGTGGGATGGACATCACCTCTGTACCCAGAAGGCTGTAAGCCAAAGTAGTCTTATCTACTGGCAGGATCTGAGTTGCAGCATGTGGAAAATTGTTCCTCCAAAAATCCCACCACTGGGGACAAGAGATGAAGTTCCAATACAAGCAGCCTGCTCATCTGGAGAGGAAAGTGCCTATACTTTTCAAATGCCTCACAGTTGACAGCAGGTCCCACATGGCCTGCCATGATAAAGGATGAGCATATGGGACCCTGACTTACAGGCCTCTGCAACCTCTGTGGTTTCTGGCACAGCCTGGAAGGGCAACCCTGCACACAGGACTGTCATGCAAAGCTGAAGCATGTTAAATCCCTGGCTGAAAAGGGTGAGTGAGTGTTTCACTGTGCAGTCTTTACCTCCCTGAAGATGTTTACTTTGCTCCTTGTGCTTCCCCTCTATTTCCTTCCTCTCTACTTCACACCACTAATACATTAAGCAGAGAGTAGCAATGAAACAGAAGAAATGAAACTGCACTCTCAGCAGCAATAGCTCTCAAGCTGTGCTGGGAGGAAAAGATTAAAGTAAGATGGGTGGCTGAGGTAAGGGAGAAATTTTCTTGTCAGGTTTGTGGGTTCCCACAGGGAAGCCCAAGTGCAATGGTCTCTTCCTTATTTACATCCCCATGGCACAGCACTTCAGTCTGTTGGAATACCATGACGATAGAGGATTGCCATGCAATTGACCTTTCACAGTTAGGTGCCAGCAAAATTACTGGAATGTGTCCTTGCTACTATGCAGTATAGGCAAGGAATAAGAAAAGGAGGTACAGAGAGTGGCAAAGGAGGGTAGTGGGGAAGGAGGTCCCCATCTCAGTCAGGGATGTCCCAGTTCATACACTTTTGGAAAGAAATTATTTTTCATCATGCCTAAAGTGGGTTACACAGTGTAAAGCCTCCTCCTCATTGTTCATTAGCATCACTGAGTTTTTCAGACAGAGCCTGGAGGCCTTTTGCCCATGTTGAACATGTTACGTCCTGTGAAGGTTGTGGGGATGGCTGAGTGAGAATTGTTGGCTGCCAGAGAGGCTGGTGGCTGCTGCACTGGCAATTTTTATTTTCATCAGTAATTTTTAGGCATGGCAGGATGTTCCTTTCTCACAAATCTTGATCTAAAAGTACAAGCCCCAGATTGCTTAATATTCTGGGTGCTGAGGGAATTTCAAATTCCTGCAGTGGGATATATGTCTGTAGAGACTCTTTGTAGTATTTGAGACCCTCTGTAATACTTGAGTGGGTTCAAGTTTTTTTCCTCTTTTTACAATAGCAATATGAGAAAGCACAAAGCTCACATATCTGATGATTGCACAAGTGGGATTTTTTGGGGGGGAGGGAAATAATTTCAGTCTGATCTTTCTCCATTATTTTTATTCAACTCTACATTCCTCAGTTCAGCTCTACTTAAACACAAAGCAGAAACAATGAAGTGGCCCTTGTGTGAGGAGCAGCACTTGGAAGAGACAGTCCCTGGGAGACCACAGGTGCTGGTGGCCTCGTTTTATAGTACAGCGACTGATATCCACCAGTGTCTGGAAACACCAAGCCTATTCACATGAAAAATAAATCTCATGTGAAATATGGGCTTCCATGGATCATCTAGTAAAGGTGAACGTTTTTTATATCATATTGCACACTAGGAAATAAAAACCAAACTGCACTGACAGGATGCATTGACAGTGCCCTTTCTACAGCAGATTTTTATGTGTTTTCCAGAGTCTTTCATTCTCTTACTTCAGAGTCCCTCTCACTGTGGATTTATGACATGTTTCCTGCCTCCCTTCTCCTCATCTGTTCTCCCACATCTCTTACTTGAACTAGTTTAAAGTGACACATTGACGCATATCCATGTGATGAAAGTGAGCACATAGCTCCAGAGCCGACAGCGCGTTTCTCTGCAGCGTGGAGACCCTGGACAGCCAAGGCCCCCAGCCAATGTCTGAGCACAAATGTGGTGGGCAGACAGAGGGACCTGTGCCTGGCAGGAAAAAGACCAACAACAGGGAGATAAAAGTCTTGACCTCCATGGAGTAATCAAGATATTTCTCTATTGCAACGCTTTGGATGCCTCCCTGGGGCTACTGGGTGAGAAGTAAAACTCTTACTGCTACTAAGTCACAGCCCATGATGTGTGGCAGCACTTTGATGGTCCCCTCTGGAATAGTAACCCTCTGGTAACTTCTGATACTTGATATAGAAGGTATTTACCTTCAAAACCCAAAGCCACCCCATCACTTTCACCTGTGACACGCACCCTCCACCTGCAATCTTCCTCCTCTTTCTTCCTCTAAGCCCAGGTAGCATCTGCTTGCTCAGCTTCAAGTAGCAGGGGAGCAAGGATAGCATCCAGAGCAAGGAGACGAGGGTCTCCTCTGTGGGCATGCTTGTCTGGGGACTACAGCAAGGATGGTGAGTTAAAGGTTCCCCTCTCTCCGACTGACCTCAGATTGCTCATAACTGCTTTTGTGCCTTAGTTTCCCCCTACATAAATTAAATGAATCTATCTCTTCCCTGTTGGGTTTTTTTCTCCTTTCTATCTGTGTTCTTTTCCCATTCTTGAAGATTTAGTTCCATGCCCAAGAGCATTTGTATTTGCTAATATTTTGAATGAAATAATTTAAAACATGGTTTGAAGTCCTTCTGCTTCTCAATGCACTGCATCTCATGGGAGTGTAAAATCCTAGCACCAGGTTCAGACCCACAAATTAAGTATACCAAATGCTGTAAGAGATCACTGTCCTCTCCCCACTGATGGTCATCCTTGTTCTCTGTCTACACCAAGGAATCTCCTTCCTTTGGTTCTTACAAAGAAATGCTTATCTGTAGGACAGCCTCCCAGCTCTTCGCAAAAAGTGAAATGCTGAACACCTTTGTAAAAACATTGATCTTCAGCACCCCTTGCCCGGACATCTGTTCCAGGGCAGCCTCTCCAATGGATGCCTTAAGCAGCAGGGATTACTCATCCTGCAGAAACAGCAGCACATGGTAATTTGCTGCTTTTGCCTTCTGCTGGGCAAAGGCTTTTGGAGGATGTGCACTTTTAAGGGATGCATTAATTCACCTTTCAAATGATCTGGCTGCTTTCTGCAGCTTTAAAGGTTGCACATGGTCTGGCTGCATCATCATAGGAAAATTGCTTCTGGTCAGTACAACCATAAGTTAAATCTCAGCTACTTTCTGTATAAATGTGGACATCAATACTATGTAATGTTACAGCTATTAAGACCCTTTTCACTATCACTAGAGTAGAAAACAGTATTTTCACCGTAACACTTTTAAAATAATTATGTGACAATATATAGATCTGCCTTTTGATCTTCTTGCAAAAGCCCTACAAGGATGTGCCTTAAGGATATTAATTTTTTTCCAAAGTTAGCATATATCTTAGAGCTTGCTATCTATTGAGATTAGCAAGGGGGCAGTTTTTAAAGAGGGTTATGGAAAATCATTACAAAAAATCAAACCTGTGAGGTCATGATCTTCCACAACTTTGCAAAACACCATGCATTTGGATTAGTTCAGACATCTATCACCTGTAATAAAAATATGAACTGAAAAAAATCCCACTTCAAAGGAAGGCTTGCACAGAGCTTGCCAGTATCCCACAGCATTCTGCGGTACTGAATCCAACAGAGTAACTCAGTGTTGTACAGAAAGGTTCTGTCTCTTGCTTCCACTTAAACCTCCTGTCTGGAAATTTCACTGGATCTCTCTAGTTCTTCTGCCACAAGAAACAGAGCTCCTTATCCATCTTCTCAAGATAATCTTACAGTATTCTGCTCATCTGCCAGGATACTTTGGACACAGACAAAGAAGCAAGGTTTGTGATGGAAATAGTTAAAATCTCACTCTGACAGCTGCATAAGTGGGAAACAGCCCGTTCATTTGAAAGTGTGAGAATGAAGCCTGCTGTATACAGAGAACTGGGCATTTGTGTCTCTTCTTAGTTTAGACATAGTCCCTCACAAGGTCACTGTTTGCCACCATTCCACCAGCTCTAAAGGGCTTTGGAACAGCTTTTTGGGAAGATTTTGCAATTGAAGTTAACCCTGACCTAGAAAACACTAGTCCATTTCAATGGACTTTGCTCTCAGCTCAGATCTACATGAATCATGTTGGGAGTTCAGCACATTAAAAAAAACATGGAAATTAGAGTGGGCTGGCCTTTAATTCCAGGCAAGTGCCACAGGAGTCTTGTCACCCTTTAAAGTTACCTGCCTTCCAGCACTCACCTTTAAGTTCACAGGTATGCTGGCCATAGTCCCTCTCCTCTTCTAATACAGACTATTTTTTTAAAGTTTTTTTGAGTTTTGAGTATTCTGCAGCTGAGCTTCAGTCTTTGTCTTCTCACATCTTTTTCTATAGCATACTTAATGCTACCAAAAGACTAACAATAAACCTACTTTCAAGGGGACCTTAAAATCTGAGAGACTGATAGTCTGCATGAACTCTCTTAAGTGCATCAAGGTGGTTATCAAAAAGGCCTCTTTGGACAAAGGCCTTTTCCATGTTTCCTGGCCAATTAAAGCTGGATACACACTCATTAAGTCTGAGGGACACACTTCTGAAGAGTTTGCTGAAGTCGATAGCAGAATTTGTCCCAGGACAGCAGGGACAGCAAAGCATAGGGTCACAGAGCATAAAACACTATGGAGTTTGCAGGATATGGCCCTTAGGCACGAGAAGTGATCTTTTTGCCACATGCAGCTGAGGAGACTCAAACAAATGTGGTCTGCAATATTGCTCATACAAATGGCATCAGGCTGCGGAAGCATGGAGGAACTATTTCTGCAATATACTGTCAGCTGGCGAGAATTTTGCAGGAAAGAAAGCACACAGCAGCTCCCAGCTGCCTTAAACTACAGGCATCAAACCTACAGGCAGCCTTGCTGACACCACATAATTGTCCACAGGTAGGGTAGGCAGAATGGCACCCTTTGAATCACAGAGTTTCATGTCTCTGGCAAATGGAAAAGCAGACATCAATAGATGATGAATATAGTGAGAATTGTATTCTAATTGGAAATAAGATGTATATTACCTTGTACTGGATCAAATAACATGAAGGATTAAAATGGCTGTGCTGAATAATTGAGATCCCAGTTGTATAATTTTTCCTATCATTTTAAAATTATGCCACAGAACCAGAAATATTCCACTAATAAAAAAGGTTGCTCATAAAAAGGAAAAATATCAAAGAGCCATCAGTGAATAGGAACATCAGAGAGAGAAGAAGAATTTTCCCACTCCTCACCCCTTTTGTATATCCAAATAATACTTTATAAGCTTTGACTCTTTTATAAAATTATAAACACAGAGAAACTCCTGAGAAGCAATTAGTGTACTCACATCAGACATATGGTGATGCTGAAAATTTCCCTCACTTCTTCCCCCATGCATTTGAGGTGCTGTGCAATTAGAAAGAATTGGCAATACTTGATCACAGTAACAGCTGCATCCAGTTGTAAACTGGTGATTCAAAGCAGGAATATTCATGGGTTTAAGACAACTCCATCTGAAGGATCACTTTGTAAATCTAGGAATGAGTAAACAGATTCCTTTCTACTGGGACTGTTTGTCCCCAGTGCCACACAAAGCAAGGAGCTGTAACCACAGGCACATTCAAAGCCTCTGTGTCATATTACTAGTAGCTTGAAATTCAGACTACAGTCTCTTTGAAAAGATAGTATTTTTCCAGAAATGTTTATTTTACATTTAGAGTTGTTATTGTTATTTCTTCTCAGTGGTGTAGAAGTCCAGTTGGAAGAGTTTTCTTTCCTCTGCATTGAAGCTGAAAATTCCTGGAAAGCCATGACAATATTCAGCATTCATGATTACACAGACAGACATATTTCATGAAAATTGCATAGGCTTTTAATACAGCATTATGAATGAGCTCTAATGTTGAAATTATATTAGATTGGATTTCAGAACGTATTTAACATATTTCCATACAGCAACCTTGGGATGTCTTTTCAATAACAGTGATTATTACAGGCAGGCTGTTTTTTAAGAAAACATTAGTTCAAGGTGGACAGGGCTTCCTGAAAAATGTTCAACATCTTTATGGCTGATGTTTTAGTTGTTTTGAATTAACTTTTTTCACAGCCAGAATGAAACGTTTCACCATATAATTCTTCATGCATGTCTTCAAACAAACCTGGAGCCTTTGCCGTGAATTTTCGAAGCTGTAATACAATCTCAGGCATGAAAACTCTTTGTGAGCTGAAGGTGAGCATTTTGCCCCAGGTTATCTGGTTTCTCTCAAAATACAAATATTCTTAGGTAATGTCTGTCGTTTAAAAATACTGGTTGCCCAAGGTGATTCGAAGGCATCTCTAAGTACCAACCTGTGAACAATCCCAGGCTTACTCTTTTACAGGCCTCCAACAGCTGACTGCCCAGCCCACAGATCTTAATAAGGACAAGCTGCTTGATCGAATGGAATGGAGCTCAGATTTATCTCTATATAATGACAAACACGTTGAAATTATACATTGCCCAGGAGGCATTTGGAAAGCAGAAGTCAATGACTCATTTGGATCTGCCTGTATGAGCAATTTCTCCACCTGTCCTCATAGCGCTGGTCCCCTGGACCAGTGGCTCAGCTCTGCCATTTTGCACATTTTCCCTTCCTTACAGAAAGCAGCAGAGATCATACTCCTTCTGTCTGGAACAGCAGTGATTTTTAAATGTAGTTAATTTGAATATATTTGCTAGATTAGGCTCAAGGTAACTGGGTATGCCTTTGGTGGTTCATGTAGCTGTCTCCTGGGGCTGCAGCATGTGCCTCTCCATATTCACTCACTGCCATAAAGAGCACATGGAATATTGTGATATACTGATGCTGCCTGTCTCTCTTTCACACTGGTGTCAATTGAATGTAAAGCTACAGAAAACACTTAGATTTTACCAGTGTGAGACACTGAAAGGCTTTCCTTCAGTCATTAGCAAGTTTGATAGCTCTCATTAGTCTACTTTAGTCACTGGAGAAAAGAGATGTGTGTTTCCTACACTGGTGGCATAAACACTCCCCTTACTTTTATACTGCTGGAAGAAATGCGTATTTTTAGGGCTAAAACAGTAATCCATTCACAGTGCGTTTCTGAAACCAACCCTATTCTATTCATCTCACTTAAATGGTCAAAACTGTGAAACTGGATGCCCCAGGTTCTACTCCTAACACCTAATAGAGATTCTTTGAAGGGATGTTTTGAAGACATTTGAAATAGGAAGCCCTGTGCCCTATTCTCACTGCTGCTGTGAAACTCTAGTTGGGTCCACACAGATGTGGATTTTTATTGCAGTTTAACATTTCTAAATACCATGCTGGTTAAGAATAGGCTGAATCCTCTAAAATTTACTTTTATTTTTGCCCTCTAACTTGACCTGTGGAGTATATCTACTAATTAAAAATCAACAGGAATCAAATGTCTTCACGGAGGTAATGTAGTTATCTATGGCTATTGTGATTTACAGAGTAAAAGCTAGGATGAAAAAAATCTATATTCAGAAAGACGCATACATTTTTAAACATTATATATGAACCCACGCATGGCCACCCAGCAAGGGATGGAAAGGGCTGGAGACAGATGCTTTCTCCAGAGCACATTTGATAAGGTCTAGAAGACTGTGCCTTTTTAGCTGACCTGCCCACCGATATGACAATTCCTGTACTCTTAGACAGAGCGGGCTTGGTCAGTGACCAAGGAGGAGCAAGCTGTGCATCCCGCTTGGTCAGCCTCAGCCCTGCAATGCCATTCACAAAGGGATAAAAAACTGTATCTAAAAGTGCCTCTACTTGTACCAATAGTAAGAACCTATCACAAATTTTTTTCTCCTGTCACCTAATATCAACTTCTCAAAGAATAATTTCTTCTCTTTTTCTACTGATGACTGAGAAGAAAATCTGACTTTGAGAAATCTCCATAGCCTGAATAGTTGAATCAACTGAAAGATGAAAAAAAATACCGAAAGGAAAGTGAAAAACTTACCATTTCACTTGGCATCTGGGTGTAAAAAATGCTGCTTCACTATGACCAAAATGCTTTTAGATAAAACCCACTACTGGGCACTGTCTTAGCCTTTCAAGAAATCACTTTTCCACTGTAAACAGTGACTGCAGTGAACAGAAAATATTTATTCCTCTCATCTGAGGATCTTCTACATGTTTCAAGGGGCTTGAGCTCACAAGTGAGAATACCAAATATCATCCCTGTTGCATGTGCATCAGTCAGGTCATGGATACTCTCCCTTGAAGTCGTGGTGTCAGTAAAGGATGAGTGAAGCTGCCCTTTGGCCAGGTGCTGTTTGGTTTAAAACACCAGATTCAGTTGCTGCTAAAAGCACCTCCCACCATGGATGTTCTTGTTTTCCAAAGTAAACAGTCTCTGGTGTCTTGTGACCTGAACAGCCCCAAGTGTCCGACCTTGAAAAACAAAAAAATACTTTATTTGAAAAGAAAAATCTGCAGCCTAAATTATTTGAGGCACTGCCTTCCTTCCTCAGCAGGATGTTGGAATGTCCAGGCTGTGGTAGGAGCTGCTTATACACCACAGACATACACAGGAACGTATTTGCCCTCTAATGATATATTAGGCAATGGTTTTGAGTTGGCAGGCTACTAGAAGCCCTAGCCAAACAAAGATAAAATTGTAATTTATCAACAGAGAATGCTGAATTCTTGGCCACTGGTGACTGCTGAGCCTGGTGGTAGCCCACAAAGCTGAAGTTGACAACAAAAGACAACAAATTCCTGACACTGTTTGGACTTTTCTCAGCTTTGGGGGGGAAAAATGCTGTATGCTGTTTGCAAAAAAAGCAGCAAATGTGTATGAAAATACTGTGATAGCACCTACCCTCTGCAGCATGTAAAGGAAGGCATGAAAACAGAGCAGTGGGGGTGCATGCAGAGAGGCAGCTGGGGCATGGGCTCACTGAGGAGTCATCAGTGCTGGGCTTTGGTGGTACAGACCTCTCTTTTGAGAATATGGTCCATAGCTTTTAGGACTTACATTCTCTGTACTAGTTATTTCAGGGAGTAGGATTTTTCCAAAAGCCTCATCTTCCTGTCAAGGATTTTAAGGATTCTTGAAAATATTTTCTCTCAAGTATGTTGAGAAACCTTTCCCAGTAGTTCTTTCCATCACTTCAGATTTATAGGAGCTTTGTTCCACTAAAGTCACTGATGTTAGACACACACCAGAATGAGGTTAAGAATTAGGACCTATTTTTACAGGGTTTCACAAGTCTGTGCTATTTTAAATGTCCTGAGTTAAATGTGATCTTAACAGTGCCATGGAAATGCATGCAGTTTAGGGTGAAATCCATGCAGTTTAAGGTGAATCAGAGGCAAAATGCAAATTCCTCTTTCCCTTTTCCCACCCTCCATATACCTTTCCATCTCCTCACTGATCTCTAGATGGAAACCAACTGTTCTCACAGTGAGGAATCCAATCTCCCCACCAGCTGTAACATCATTGCCACAGTGATATCTGTGAACTGGTCCCAGCACCAACTAATTTCACAAAAAACATTAGTGAACAGCTAAGAAATCACCAGGGGTGCTGGCTGTTACAGACCTAGGGCAAATGTGAAGTGGAGTTCTGGAGGTGAAAGGATCTCTTCACCATTACTGACCTTTGAAATTTCCCAGTCCCAGAGGTGTACTTTCATGGGAAGAAAAAGCTGTTTCAGATCACACCAGATATTTTCTGCACTGCCCAGCAGTTATACCTGAGGATGTCCTCCAGATGTTTGTGTTTCTATGAAACATACAATAATAAAGTTGTAAACTGGATGAGACAATGCTAGAAATGTAAGAACAAGGGCTTTAGGGCAGCCTGGAAAAACATGAACATTAACTAGCCCACACACGAAACTTGTCCTCTTTAAGAGGCCAACAAAGATGTATTTTATTTGCTTTTCCAAATAACTGCTACTTTTCTGAGCAGGTGGGCACATACAACTTGTCATGGTTTTTATATTGCCAACAGGCAACTGTTTGTATTTTGGGGAACAGATATTCCTTTGACTTAGGCATACAAAAACTGAGAAGTACAGGGTCTAAGACAAGATGAAGCCACAGTTTAGACAGCTTTTATTCCACAGTGAAAAGAAAATAATAATGTGCCATTGTCTGGAAAACAAGTCCTAAGAGGTCTTCTTAATTTTCCTGCTTAATTTGGGCTGTTCAAGTGAGTCCCGATCCCAAAAATGTGTGGACATAATGAAGAGTTTTTGTTTAGTGCACTTAATACTACACTGGTAGCCTGTGTATAGGGATTTCAGAATGTCACCTGCCTATGCTGCTTGGGGTTTGGCTATTCCGGTGATTTCACTGGGGCATGTTTGCAAGTATTATCTCACCTTTTTTTTAAAGTGACTGTAAAAGGAAGACAGTTGTTGGCTGCTGTCACAGCTTTGATCTGAAAAACCTAATCAGGCCTTCTCTTTGATTTCTCTTTACAGCAAAGTGGGAGCAAGTCAGACTGGAATGCAGGTCTTCACATACGAAGGATTAGATATTTTTGCATGTTTATTGTGGGACCTGTACATGGCCTCATTTTAATAGTCAATAAAACAAGAAGTATTATTCCAGTTTCCCCATGTGATAAGCAACATTTTATTATACTGAACTTGGAAGCTGACAAATTTGCTTCTGGTGCCATTGAATGCACTGCCACTCATTCCATAAGCAAGTGGGTATGGAGCACACAGAAAGTGCAAACATCTGTTTTGTTTTCATCCTAAAATTCTTTCAGAGATAGGAAAAGAGAGGGAATGATTTTGAAATGCTGAGTTAGGACCAGAAGAGTAGCCTTTGTCATGCATTTCCTATTCCCTCCCAGACCATGGGTAAATGACAAGAGGACTGCTGGCTATGCAGTGACATTAACCACAGACATTTTGTAACAGAATGAACAATAAGAAAAAATTAATACATATCACAAATTCTGTTAGAGAAGGTCTAACACAAATTTGATTGGGTAAACAGACTGCAAAACAAGCTTAAGAGAAATAAGACTGAGACCATTCAGTACAATTGAGTACCAACATTCGCATCCACACTTGGCATCATGTTTGTGACAATGCATTGTTTGCTGCCACCCCAGCAGAAACCCTGACTTATGATGCTGTCCTATTTATGTGCTGTAGTCATGGTGATAAGGCCCCAGTTTTAAGTATTTCATATACACACAGACTGGGGTTTTGGTTTAGTGTATGAGACGTGATAGAGCTTATAAAAAAGGCTTACAATTCATGTGCCTTTTATATATGGATGGCATAAAGCTACAACCATAAGAGAATATCAAAGCAGATGGTTAACTGGCCTCATGTGGCTGATCCTGCCACCACCTCTTCTTCCACCTTGTGGCTGGGGCACACTGGGGAACACCAGGAGCAGCTGGGAGAGTGTCTCTTACTAGAAATTTCTCTTGCTTTTGAAGTGGTGGGGTACACATATGTGCTATGAAAAACTGCATGCCATGCACTGCAAGACACAGCCTGCCTCGAGCTAGACTGGAGCACAGAGCTGTCCATCATGTCTGCTGCCAGGGCAGCACCAGCAAAAGGACTGAATGGCTCTGAAGATCTGCCTTGGCACAGCACCTCTGGGTGCTGACAGACTGGCCAGGTTATGCTGAGAGCACAGGGGAAAGGCACAGGACATCCAGCTCCCCATCTGTTTTTAGTGGGTACAAGTTAGCACCTCATTTAAAACATAGCAAACTACTACAGTTTTGAGAGGGAAGTACAGTGGCTGGGTGGGACACAGAGTCCCAAGAGATTAATTTTTGGACTCACATGGATCATATCAAACTTGTAAATAAGAGTGCAATGTGTCATCTGGACACTTGGCAATGTTTGAGAACAATTAACAAAGGATTTAATTTCAATGTTACTCTCCGATTCCCATAAACATGGAAGGTGGCTTAAAAACAGCCTGCAACTCCCACCCCTCCCTTACACCTATCTTTTAAAAGCTGCTGCAGGGCTGATTTCCCAACTGGCAATAACCCGCTGCCTGTGCAGTACTCCACACCTGCCTTCTTGGAGATGAAACTTTGGCAGAAACCAACTTGCCAGCTACAGTCCTCCACTGCAGACAGAGCCTGGGCACTGCAGGGCTCCTATGACATTCTTGCCTGCAACTCACCACATCCCACACTGTATCTTTTGGAAGAGGATAAAACTTCTGCTAAGTTAAAGTTGAGCCTTTCTCTAAATAATTCCTTGCTCTGGTGAGGCCTGGGTGTTTGTGAGTCTCTTGAAAGCTGGTAGGTGCAAGGACACCTGCTACCCTGCAGTGCTGTGTCCCTGCCAGAAACCTGATGGAGATAATGCACTGTACGTATTATATTCATGGTAAGTTAGGGGAAAGCAAAGGAAAAACAGTTCCCTTAGATATCCTGTGGTGAAGGATGCAGAAATGTGACATAAAAACAGATAAATAAGGAAGCTGAAATGAATTATTTATAAATAAATTTATTTCGTATTTGTGTACAGCAAATATATGAAAACAAATTTGATTTGAAAAATGTATATTTGATTTCTTAAAAGTATTGAACCCTCTTATGGAAAGGTCTTAGTTATTAAAAAGGTACAGAAGGCTAAAATTATACTCAAATAATATATGTGTGTGTACGTATATATATATAAAAACATGTGCAATTTTATATATATATAGTATATATAAATAATATGTGACTTACATGATTTTTAAGGTATCTTATTTAAACATCTGAGTAAAATAGAGATATTAGAAAATATATTTTTCTATTTCTACACAGTTTGCATTTGATTTTTATAAGCATCTAGACAGTGCAAAATTTAAATATACAGAAATATTCTATTATTCTATACATTGTGCTCAGCTCTCAAGTTTCCTCTGTCATGATCATCACCAGACTGAACCAAATTTGGAGGGTTCAATACTAGCCCTTACTAGCATCTTCTAAGAGCAATAAAAATCTGTCTTACCTTGCACTGCACTGTGGTATAGCTTGTGCACGAGAACAATGCATTTCCTATATTAAATGATCTAACTCCCAGAGATCACATACACCTCACCATATTGATTAATTTCATTTCATTCCATATCCTGCAAAAATAAATCTCCTGTAGGACAGCATACATTACAGTGTTCTGAAGCTTAAGTAATATATTTCTTTAACATAAGGCAGGAATATACTGAAATTTGATAATACTTAAACTGAACAGCAATCTGGAATTAAACAACATTTATGTACCACTTTTTTATAGATGCTGCCTTTTTAATGTTTATGTCAGAAAATGTAATAGAGAAAACTTACTATTCTTTAAATAATAGCAAGGGATAAAAGCAGCCTTTCTAGAAGAAATTGCTAAAACCTAACAACACTTGGAGGAACTTGACTGCCTTGAAACACCAAAGGTCAATCAGCACAACCTTTCCTGCAGTTAAAGAGCAATTCCTTGCATGACATCTGGGGGAATACTCACATGAGTAGGTGCTCACTACAGCAGAGCCCAAGTGTTTTAGCTGTAAATATTTATCATCCTTATTTGCATCAATTAAATGTTAAGGTGCAGTATTATTTTTTCATATCTTTCTAATGTTGCTTAAAAAAGGGAATTATGACCATTCCATATGTTTTCACAGTAGCTATATTTTAACTGAAGGGTGTTTGAATTTTAGAAAACGTTTATTATCTCTGACATAAAAACCTCAATCCTGCTTCCATAAAAATCAGTGGTTGCTTTGTTCCTACTAAAAATAAAATTGGATCCAAACATGTTAGTCACAAAGTTTGCTAGTAGAAGTAATTCATTAAGTTTCTCAGTGTTTAAAGGCAAAGTGGTGTTAGCAAATACTGCATACTATAGCTTAAAGAACAGTATTATGCACAATTCTAAGCATTATTCAACAAAATCAAAAAGCAGCTGTGAAAAACATCTATGGGACAGTGAGTTTTGCTACACGAAAATTTCTGGAAATGTGACAGGCTTTTTTGTAATTTCTTACACCAACACTGTCATTCATGTCCTACCTTGCAATTGCACAAATTAAAGACTGGATTTTGTACGCAGTATGCATCCAGACCAGCTAATCTTTAAAGCTGGATACATCAGGAGGGTCTCCCTCTTTCTACTGCATTAATTCCTAAACTTGTCTCTGGCAGAAACTGTCATGTTTCTGAATCCTTGTAGCAACCGACAAGATAAAGAGCCTAGTGTCATCCTTCATCTACTTCACTTTGCAAGTTTATCTCTGCACTTGCCCATATAATTACCCCCTGCAGATTTCAACTTTAATTCAGATTTGCATTACACTTGTTGAACAGGCCTCAAAAACAGACAAAGCCTCATTAGCAGCCTGCAAAAGTGAGCCTTACTAGTTAAAACCTTGATTTAAATACCAAACAAAGGGGAAACACAGATACTGAGACAATGTTTACATCCTCTCAACCACACCCTTGAAATTTTGGCAGTAAATTAGCCAAAGGATGGTTTTGACATCTCATCCATCTCTTTCAGTTGGGAAGGAACAGCCATAACTACAAGTTTTTGCAAGGTGCGGCTGATGCTGGGAGATGGTTGAATACATATGACCAAAGGCTGCATGCCTCACAAGTCAGAACAAAGCAGAGATGTGCTAGGAATTCAGGATTTCCTTATGCCCAGAAGTTCCCTATAGACTGGAGATAAACACAAGTCCCATTTCCCACGCAAAAAGGAATAGTGTGTAAACCTAGAGTAACACAGTATTAAGAAGAAATAAATAACTCATTTTGTCAAAGCCTCTCAATTTAAAGATTCCCCAAAGGAATCTCAAAGAAAAGAAGAAAAAAGAAAGCCTGTGGGCTCAGTCAATACATTTTTCAATCCAATTATACAGTTAATGCACTGGCAGGCAAGGCCTCAGTTCTGAAAAGGTGAGGAAGAAGAAGGATGGTGCAAAATGCTTTCATACATTTGAACATTCTTAGGATATAAGAGAGCAGGCAACTTGAAAACTAGAAAACATTCCTTGTAAGATATGTGGGATCAACACAGTTTTCTGCAGGCTCTGCTTTCATCCTACAGCTCAGCTTTGCCTGTTTGGGCAGGACTGGCATTACTGCTGCCTTCTCCAGCGTTGTTCTTGTCTGCTGGCTTGAAAGATAACGAAGCAGAGTTTGTGCAGTACCGTTTGCCAGTTGGGCGAGGTCCATCATCAAAAATATGCCCCAGGTGAGCACCACACTGAAACAAAACACAATAGAGTATCACTGTACCTGTGCGCCACTCGATGGCATCACTGCGGTGTTAAGCAATGACTAGCAGCTGCTTCCAAGGAAGAGCACTGGTGCCTACATCACCCTTTCAAGTGGGATTTGCAATCTACATTTATTTGCAGGAGTGACCCAGGAAGATGATCTTCTGAGATACCACAGGCGCCTAAGACTCCAAGCCCAAATTTCCAGGGTGTTTGCTGTCATACCAGTGCGTATCTTGGTTGGACCACCATCCCCGAGGAGCTGCCTGTTTCTGTAATGATTTCACGGTGAGAGCACTGCTAAAAACATGGTGGTGAGGACAGCAGTGCCCACGTTTCACTTATTGCCATAAGGATATCTGTGTAAGAAAGAGACAGCCTCAGCTCTGGGCTCTCCTCAGCCTGCAACCATCTGCTACAGCCTTTGATAAAAAAACATTAAGCCATTTGGTGATCCTTGCAAGGATCTAAAGCACTAAAGATATTCTTTGGAATGTGCTCTCATGTTGGTTTTTTTTCCCCTTTCTATACCTGGCACTCTTCTGAGCATCAAGGTCCTTCTGGGTGCACTTCTTGCCCCTGGAGGGGATGGAGTTCAGCCTACTCACCTCATAATAATTTCTATAGTACATACAAGATAGGGAGAGGTGACTGAAAAAGACCTGTAGTGCAGATACATAAAATATTTCTTAATTAATAATCTTTGTCTTGGAATAATTATAAATTATGCTGAATTTTGCTTTTTGTAAGAAATATGAAAGTACAAATGGTCTGTTGCCACTTTTTCTCAAATACTTGCAGTGCTATTCAGGATGAACCCTACTCATCCTGTCTGTAAGAAAGGTAACAGTCCTTTGCTTTACAAGGACTGCTTTACAAGTACAATATTTTGAAGAAGCTAATCCTGCTGATGCTTATTCAAAAATTAAGATTACTATCACTGCACTGATTATGGCTGACAATTTATCTGGATAATAAGAACTTCTTGTAATTAGTCATTTGAATTCCACAGGTTCATTTTTACAGCCTGCCATGAGAAACAAAAAAGTAAAACTTGCACTGGAGAAACATTTATCTTGAACAGGAAAGTCATGCTGCTTTACCGAAGAGCCTTGGTCTTTCAAGTCAATAGCAGATCTCAGTGAGAGGTGGAATGATGTAATTGAGATCACAAACCTGCTCATGGGCTCACAGTCAGACAGCAAATATTAAAGACTGCAAATTATTCTTAACATTTAATTAATTCATAGTATTCCAAATACATAGAGGCAAGAGTGATTATTCCAAACTCTGAATGAATTAGTGACAGCAAATCTCTACCCTGCAGTTAATGTGTTGCTAATGTTCTCCTGCTGTTAATGGCCTTTAATTCACCGAAGCAGCAGGAAACCTGTCTGTAGAAGCAGGTAAAGTCTGGCCTCCAGGTTAAACATTCTCAACAGATTGAAAGGCTGGGGGAGGCTCTCACACAGGAACTCTGCTCATTTAATGACAGCTGAAACAATAATCTTTATTGCCTTGAGGAGCAGGGCAGGTAGAATCTGAAGCTTCAGTGCTCCTAACTGTTGGTTGCCCTCATACAGACACGTCACACATCCCACATCCCACAGCAGGCTCCCTGCTCCTGAAGAAGTGTCACTGAGACAGCCATGGTAGTCCAGCAAGAATCCCAATAACAATTGAGGGCTTCTAGCCCATGCTATCAGCATAATGAGCTCCCACAGGCAATGGAAGATTGCATGTATCACTGGGTTAAGCAGCAGTTGCTCCGCATTGTAAGAAAGGAAGATAAAACATGGGAAATAAAAAAGGAAGTTGAATGGGATCTAGACAAAACTAAGCTTCAGGTCTTCTTCCTGAAAGACTGCTGTCTTGCCGTCATTTCCTCCATTATCCATTGCTTATTATTTTTATCATTTTCCTTCATATCGAATATCTTTTTTTAGGTTAGTGTGTGCAAAAAACCTGAGCTGTTTCTGAAAGTGGGGTATCTAACAATGAAGCATTTCACCTGACTATAACCATACCTTTGGGGGAAAAAAATAAGTAAGTGTCCCAGAGAGAGTATTTTTCTAAATGCTCAGCATCCTAATTAAATCATCTCATCTCAGCTAAGAGCGCTTCAAAACCTCCTGGCTGGAAGTGTTAAACAGATCTTTTCCAGACTAACATTTACAAAAGATAAATCATTCCCTCTCTACTGGACAGAAACAGAACAGGAGAAACTGCAGAGAGAAATGGTCTGTAGAAGTAATATATTCACACACAGACTACAAAGACAATCTATCAAAAAAGGTTTTCCTCACAAAACCTGAGAAGTTGTGTGAGAGTCCAAGGTAGTCTCATTACACCTTTTTGTGATGGCAGAATCACTCGAGGATTCAATTACTGCAAAATTTGTTACCTTTTTGAGATTTCCCCTCACCAAAAATTTATGTGGTGATTCTCTGTATAGAGGACTCTATAACTCATCTGCCCTGAACAGAAATGTATTTTAGTCCTTTGTATCACAGTGTAAGAAACCTGGCACTCAGCTGAGAGTACAAAGGATGGATTGCCTTTACTGTCCTCCCCATACATAATAGGTGCTGACCATTTTTCTAGGACATATATACATGCCTGCAGAGCCTCTGAAAAAGAAACAATTATCTGTTGCAGCCTTGCACATAAATATATTGGGCAGAATGAACTGGGACAGTGAAATGGTTAAAGCATTCCAAGTATGTGCTTGGGAGCAGGAAAGGGGGGATCACTGCTAACTGTCAGTATGCTTGGATCTTCCAAGCCTCCTGGTTCTAATATGCTGCTGGGAGGCATGGAAAGCAGCTTGCAGTCAGCTGCTGTAGTTGAGAGTCAAAGGTATTGGTGTGCAAACACTACTCCTGTGACTACAGAATTTTATTGATTTGTATGGTAAAATGGTAGGTAAAAATAGTAGGTAGGGAGAGCACAGGGAAAGGGACACTTGAACAGGACAGAGGGAAAAAGGAGATGCAACCAGTTTTACAGTATTCCTCAACTGAATTTGTATTAACTTCTACCTGTCACTAATCCCTGACCTTTTAAATACACCCAGGGTATGTTCCAAAAACTGTGAAAGTTATTTCTAGGATAATCCCATGATGTATTTGATTAATATTACAGTGATTCTCCCCCTGTGTTTGCTTTCTATAATAAAAAAACACTTTAAAAGATTTCTTCTATTCTCTCAGACAGGTGGGAAGGACTTTTAAAGAAAAATCAACTACTTTTTCATCTGCAAAGGATTAATAAGGTTTTGGGTGACAGAAATGGTATTTCCCTTTGGTTCTACCAAGATCTGTCATATCAATCCCACTTTGCAGGTTACAGTAAAACTGCTGCTTNATGTGTGATTCTCACTCCAGGGGCAGATACCCAGTGGGGCAGTATTAGCTGTGCTGAGTACTAGCTGCAAAGATGCTCACAACTCCTTAAGCTATTTTCCTGTGTGACTTGATCATCTGTGGAGTTATTGCTCCAGGAATTTGGAATAGCTGGTAGGAAGTTGCTATTGGATTATACAGCAACCTTGGTTATAATTTTTCCTTCAAATTCAGATTTTAGTTTTGCTTTGATTTTATGGTGTCTGTGTGTGACTGCTCCTAATATTGCTGGTCTCGGGTCTGCTAACACTATTTTGTTTGGTAACAAGTAAATGACATTCCCAGATTCCTTGGCCTGGCCACAGGCTTCCTTGGGATTCTCCTGGAGCTCTGGCCATCTTCTGAAGTGTGTCAGCAGATACAAGTTCAGCAGGTTGGCAGTAAGAAGATTTTAGCACTATTCAGGCCTACTAACCAGACCTTAAGAGACTGGACTGCATTTTTGATTATGCCAGTAACCACTGGTGAAGCACGAGCTTCCCAGTCTGCAGTCTCATTGCTACCTTGCTAGCACGTTTAGTGAGGTGGATATTCCCACGAAGTGTTGAATGGATCTTCTATAGCATATCATCCATGTAAAAACTTCAAAATTATGTAGTACACATGACAAACTAGCAGACACACTAATTTGGCCATTAACATATTGGGCCAAATGCTCTATGCTGACTGAAGTTAATGGATACTCTTGAGAAGTTTCTCAATTCACTCTGAGCCTTATATAATGAGAACTGACTGACTAGTAAGGATGCATATTGTCAGGGATAAGATCAGTCACCACCCCCCAACAATACTGAAAGAACAGCAAATTATCACTGCCCAAATGAAGCTGCTGCTCCTCTCAGGAGGAGTTTGAGAGTGTGGAACTAGGGGACTGCAGGCTGCTGGCTACAGCTGCTGAACACCAATGCAGCAGCTTCTCCCTTTGCTAGGTAATGATTATGTCATTCCCTTCACAGAAAGGAGGGTAACACAAAGGATGAGAGAAAGTAGAACAAGACAGATAACGGAAAATTTGTGCACGTTTTGAATGACTACTGCCTTCATTATTACAGCAGATGGGATTATTTGAGGCAGCCATTAGGACTGTGCTGGGAATGAGTGTTGGGCATGAGTTAGCAAGGATGCACAGTAATGTGGAGTGATGGAATCAGCACACAGACAGTCGCTCCACTGCTTTCGATGTCTCTCAACTGCCTCACATGGGGAGTCAGTCAGACAGGTTCAGGCTCAGGAGCTCCTTTGAAGGGACCCTCTTCAGGAAGACTATTTTTGCAAACTCAGCACCGAGACCAACGATTTACATCTGCTCTGTAAAATCTCACATGAGACAACAACGTGCATTACAATGATCCTTTTGTGCCTTCAGCTCATTCCACCCAGCTTTTATACCTACGACCCATTGTGCTCTCTCACAATTATTACTGTTTAATAGAACTGAAAGGTTTGCAAATCTCAAGGAAAGTACAGCACGCTGTAATGGGTTTTGCAGCCTTTGCCATTGGAATGGTCTGTGTGTGCTCTAAACTAACCTGACTGCAGGATATTTCAATCCGGTGCATCCCATAGGAGAAATCATCATTGAAAGTAATTGCATCAGGACTGATCACATCATAAAAGGAAGGCCAACCTGGAAAAGAGGAACAAGATAGGTAAAAAAAAGAGGATGCCTTTGTGGTAGATCACATTCCAAAAAGCAGGACAGAATCACAGTTTGAAAAATGTTTATCTCACTCCAGAGCGTGGAAATAATGAAATGGAGATTTTTTATCCTAAATCACTTAGGTACTTTGGAAAACTCCCTGTCCAAGTACAGTTCTTTACACGAAAGGACTAAGCTGCTACTAGCTGCCCAACCTCCACCTCCACAAGGATTTATGCACTCCACCACATGCAGTGATAGCAGTTTAGCTTAGGGACAAAGGTTCCAGGTAAGACAATTTGGCTTTATCCACCAGTTAAAAAAACCCCACAAATTCCACCCTGAGTATAAACAGCAAGGCTTTATGGAACATAAATGCTTTTGCTTTTGCAATATAAAGGTACTTAAAAAAATGAATTGGGAAATTGCAGTTTAGAGACCCAAAACATGCCTTAGCCTTTGCCTTCATCAAGGCAAGCCCCAAATGATGCATTCAGACACTGAACCATCACACATTAGAGGCAGTGAGAAGATTATATTATGTTTCATGTCAAAACAGAAATGACTGCGTCAGATCAGACATGTACAGGTGGACCCATAACTATGCCTATGTTAGACACTAGTGGGTGATCTGCGTGTGATCTGCATCCAGGAAAAAACAACTGAACTCACTATTGCACATGTCCAAAGCAGCTGAGAGCTGAGCACTGAGCTGCATGACCTGACACCAGATGATGATATGTGTACCTGACCTACCAGTAACAGCCACTCACCAAAATAATGACTTTCTGCTCTTTATTTCACACTAAGTCTAGCCCTCTCCACAACACAGATAAACAAGGCAGGTCTCTTTGGTGACCCAGAAGATACCCATTACACAGTAACTTTTCAGCCACTCCTCAAAAGCCATCATAACGCTCCATTTCCGGAAACAGGGTTCCCACATAAGCACCTGACAGGCTTTAAGGTCATGTCAGCATCTACCAGTGCCCATCTGAAACCTCACAAGCTATCTGTCCTTCATTCAGTGTCTTGCCAAATATAACACACATGGGGAGGTCTTGCTCTCTCCCTGTATTACACATATGCCCAAAATATAGAATTTCCTAGTTTCTTCTCCTAATATTTGTTGAGCATTTGCTATTGATGATTTCATAAAATGACTTGCAATAAGCTATTAAGAAACACAGCAGGAACCGTGAATCACTGCATGCAGGAAGATGAATAAAGGGTGTATACAGCTATACAGCTTTCCGTAAGAAAAGTGAGTAAAATTTTCTATGCAGTAAAAAAAGATGTGGAAACTATTAACTTTTCCGAATGCAGTAGAGAAAATGTGAGAACTGGATAAAGATTCATATGTCTTCAGTTGGTATCCTAGATTAATAAATATGGAAGAAGATTTATTAGGATGTAAGCATAAACAAGCATTTTTAAACAAAGAAATGCTCAGAAATGTGTTTCTCTTCCTTTTCTGAACACACATATTTAAGTAGCATCTAAGCTACCTGAAGGCTTTTCAAGTCACAAATCCAATGTTCCCAAGGTGCCTGCTACCACCACAATTGTTTCCATCCCAGAACTTAGTGGAGAAACAAGAAGAGTCAGACCTCTCTCTCCAGGTATTCCAAATGGAAGATACAGACAGACTGAGGAGCAAGCACCCTGAACAGGGAAAATATTCCACAAAACAGGAACTCAAAACAATGCAGCAATGCTAACTGTAAAAAAACAATTTATAAATCCTTCCCCTCATGCAAACTGTTGTTGCCAAACAACTACCTTCTGTCATGGGTTAAAAGTGGAATATGACCTTGCAAGGACCTTGGAGCCTTTAGGGGGACGGAGGAGCACCTATGGGTGGGGGACCGTCCCTTGGCGATTGATGTTTGGTTTCAGCCATTGAGGGGACAGGAAAAAAAACGACTCTGGAGAAACTATGTCAGTTGTGAATCACCAGACCCTTTCTCTCTCTCTGCCCCAGGATTTCACAAGGTAACACCGTGCCGCAATTGCTGTGCGGCCCGGCCGGGCCAGGCCCCGCTGCCCCTGGGTGGCCGGGTCGGGCCCGGCCGGGCCTTTGGGAGCCNCACAGCTCCCACGTGAGAGGCCTTGTGATCAGCACAGGCCCAGGCATGTTTAACTTTTTCCTTGCCAGCAGATGAACTTTTCAAAGCACTGACCCTTTTCCCCGGAGTGAAGACAAGGCAAAGTGATTGAACCATAAAAAGGCATAGCATGAAATAGAGTCAGTGAAGAAAAAGTAGAGAGACTATTTGAGAGAAGAAAAGGAGTAGCCCAAATGGCTGTAACGTTTCTGTATTTATGGAGAATGGACCTTCTTTTCCTGTAATATATAAATGCTGTTTTGGGGGGGGGAATGCATGGCTCTAGTTGGAAGTGATGTGAGGCCCTTTGCTCCTAGGGAAAAAGGAGATTTTGCAGTTTGATAATAGAAAAGGCATTCTTAATACCCTGATAATCAGTTTATGACCTATGTGCAGTGATTGGGCAGCAGCCATAGGTAGGATCTGTAGAAGTGTAATCTCCATAAGACGCAGAAAGACTTTTCCTAAAGGAATGGATGGAATATTATTTTTAAATGGTAACCCTGACTGAAGTTACAGGTTTTATCTTTTTATGTTGTAAGTAAGAAGGTAATATTTGTGGGGGAGAAGGGAGGATGTTTTGAAAGTTTTTCATTTGCTTCTTTTCCTCTTTTCTTATTCCTTAGTTTGTTTTTTTTAAAATGTGTGTGAATAAACTATCTTTTGTAATTTTAAGGTAAGCCTGTTTTGCTTTTTGAGTTCCCCATGTCATATATAAAATAATAGTAAACACTAAACCATCACACCTTCACAAACAGAAAAGGAGTAAACATATGACAAGTTTTGTAAAAGGGGTTATCCTGTTGACAGAAAAATTGATGTTTCCTAATCGGTGGCTCCTTCCAACACCATTTGTCATCTTCTTAGCTGGGCCTCTGTCTAATGAAAATTGAGGCCTTACACAGAGTAAGTCAGAATATTTTTAATGAAGCCTTTTTTTGTTTGGTTGGATGGTTGGTTTTTGATTTTATAATTTTGCAAAGCAGAAATACCAGTTTGCCCTTGTGTGGTGGCAGAGGTGTTTAAAAGAGAGCGCTCTTAGGAACTACCAACTATCTGATCATGTGAAAGCCTTTAGAGAAGGCAAACTTCAGGGCTGCAGAAATTCTCAAAGAAAACCATGCCTCCTTCATTGTAGCAATGAGGGGGAAGCTTCAAAGACTGCAACATGGAGATTGAAGCAATCTGTGTCTTGCTGAGAAGATTATCCTGTGAGAAGAGTTTGGAGGAGATGTGTTTTGTGCCAGCTTTGACATTAAGAAAGACCATCCATCCTTCTTTCTCCGGACTTCTCCTTTTGGTCTTCCCATTCACCAGAGAAAAATTATTTGCTTTGGATGCACTCCATGCACTTCTAAAAATGAAGTCATCTGAAACATATACAAACAGGCAAGCTTCTCCTAAAGTAGTCTTTGTACCCAACTGGAGTGACTTCAGATTAGATTGTCAGTTCATGCTACATGTGACATGTGTTCCAAAGGCTCTACCACTGCCACATATGGTCCCCAAGAGAGGGACTAGGAAACAGATTTCCACAATGTGTACTTTTAACTCCCTGCCAAGCCATCTCTTCTCGAATAACATGGCAGGCCAGGCACCAGCATTCCCAGGACAAATCACTAACTCTGTGAGGGTTAACTGAAAACTGAGCAAACCTTGGAACAGAAAATGTCCTGGAAGGGCAGAGTGAAACACACTGTCATTCTGTTGAACTTGAGAGGAAGATGAGTGAATTGCTCATTGAGTTGATGAGCCAGACTGACCAGAAAATCAATCCCCTTTTGTGGTCTCATTTCCTCTCCTGAGGTAGAGTGGAAAACCCATCTGATAGTTTGCTAAGCCTTCTCACACCATTTTGTCTACTTCAAGAGCTGCCAGGAATAAGCTGTAGCAGCAGTAGTCTGCTTGCCTGCATATCAGGCACCTCTCAGAGGTGTAGAAAGCCAGCCTTAAACTCTCTGTCTATGTAAGTGGTAAATGGTCCAGCAGTGGCCTCTGCTTTCCAGGCCCCAGGCCACTCCACCAGTCTCCCTGGCTGCAGCCTCTCCACTCCTGCCATCCTGCCTCCTTCCTGCTATAAGGCTGCAAAATAGTTGGCTACCTTTTATATTTTAGGCTGTTCTGAGCTATGCATTTGAAGGCTATCTGGCTACTTGTTAAGGGCATGCTCCTGTAGGGATAGGGGTGAAAATGACCCTTTTGGATCTCTTGTGGTTCTGCTAAGCTGAGTGAAACAGTAACCGTTATCACTGCAGAGGCTGAGCACTGGTAGACACCCTTTGCAAACCCTGGTTCTGAGATTCCACCCTTCTTGGGTGATGGCCTTCTGTCAAGTCTAACCCTATCTGATGGGCAGCAGGAGTTGGACCACTTTTTGAAGGACAGTGAAACATACTAGCTAGGAAGAAATAGTCTCTGGAGGAAAGGAGCAAAAGGTAATTGCAAGAGAGAAGATGAGGGTGGGAAGAGTTTCCCAGATGAATGAAGAGCTTCAAATGACATTCACACTTTTGTGTATGTGAACAGCTGCTAAGATTTGTGAATACATTTATCCTTGAATGTGAAGTTCAGTTTGAGGGGCAGTATGACTCAGTAATCAGCAGCAATTTTTATTGCATTATAGATATTTTAAATGGGTTCATTCTTAGATTCATAGCCACTTTGCACCACCCTGGCAATATAAACATGAGTCTATCATCTTTGTGTTCACTCCAACAACCCTTTGCATGGGAGTTAGGCCACTATGTCCTAAGGCCCAGTTTCTGGTAGGTTAATAAGCAAGCCACAGAGATGAATAGTTTTTTCAAATATACAGCAATTATCATTTCTTGGATCTAAAATACACTAAATAAAGCAATGAAACTTTCTTCTGTCAAGTAGTGTTAATTTAAGTGAAAAGCATGTGTAAACCGAACATTACTGATAGATCTTTTCCACTCCATCCTGTATGAGTAACAGAGAGGATCTTACATTGCTGGGAGTCATACATGAGTCACATCCTATTCTTTCTCTTTCTAGGACATCCCCCAAACATTTTGTAAAAGCTGTGCAGCATTTCTAAAATTCACTCTACATGCCCTCAAAATGGAAACTTTTGATTTTTATAATGGTCCCTATTCTGGAAAAGGGGAGACAGTGGTTTATGCCTCTTCATCAAAGAATGCTTTCTTGCCTGGTACTGCCCCAGGCAGCAACACAGAAGGACAGGGAGGAAGAGGACTGTTGAGTCTGGTAACCAATGCTGGATGCTGCTTTTACTACTCTGGGCAGAGGGCTCCAAATCATTCAGAAAAGGCATTTTCTTTCTCACTTTCAGACCTCCTATTCCAGGTACCTGATTGAGTCTGTATTTCTAATAAGCCACCCATGATGGGCACCTATACAGGCAGAGGGCACAAGGTGGGTACCAGGACAGCACAGCTACAAGCATACAGCAGTCCCAGAGACCTGACAGACTGAACAGTCAAACTGAGCTGCCAAAGTAGTTATAATGCCAGAGGAAGGCAGCAAGCACAAACAGTGTGCCCATAGTCCATTTTGTGTTCCTGATACAGATATGAAACTCCAGCAGTAGATTGTTTCTTTCACATTAATCCAGGAAGCTCCAAAGACCCTTATCTTGTGGGCCACTCCAGGATTGTTTCTTGGGGCAATGCTGACCTTATGCAAAAAAAAAAAGAAAGATATTTTGTTCTCATAAGCTT
Organism: Aegithalos caudatus; assembly: GCA_013389925.1. Taxonomy (NCBI): domain Eukaryota; kingdom Metazoa; phylum Chordata; class Aves; order Passeriformes; family Aegithalidae; genus Aegithalos; species Aegithalos caudatus. Next base: position 276,527 of record WEIU01004140.1, read on the forward strand.
TTGGAAGGCAGTCCAGCTGCTGATTGATTGATCAATTTTAGAAGCATCTCAAACCTCCTTCCAGTTTTGCAAGTTTGCACACATTTTATCATAGTTAGATCTCCAACTTCCTAGTAGATGGATGCAAGCACTTAGACATCAAACCATTAGAATGTGTGCCTATAATTATTTGCAGAAGTGAAATGGCAGGTTGCTTTTGAAAATCAGCCCTGCTAGGCTATTTTTCCCCCTATCCTTAACTAATATTCCTTTTGACATTTTTTTGAACAGCACAACTGCAACCCCAAAGCATGTAAAACTCTGACATAATTCCTATTTCATACACCTGCTGACTGCAGAGTTCCAGTTTTTCAATAACTGTGATGTCCATAGTTGTTTTTTTCATTTTAGATCCCTAGGAGATTAAATTCAACCTGCATTTTATCATTCTTTGCCGTAATTATTCCAAGCATTTACTTCAGTGAGTTATTTACAGATGGAGAAGAAGGGGGAGATGGAAGATGTTAGAACTATGAAATGACACCAGATGGAAAAGAGAACCTTGACCTGAAAAATACCTTGTTTCTCTGATGTGCTGTATTTTTAGAATTCTGATTCCCTTTTAACCTAATGTGGATTAATGAAAACCCAAAGGCTTTTTAAGGTAGAGTCTCATCATTTATCTTCACTGAGAAACCATGTCTGTGTAAAAACATAAAGTGTATTAGGATTTAAAAAAAGGTAATAAAGCTTCTGCTTTGAAACTGCTGTAAAGCTGAAGGGTTTTCACTTTTTTCTTTCTCCAAGGTTTATTGAAACAGAATCTGAAAGGCATAGGCATCCACAGCTGTAACTTCTCACATAAAAGTTTAATGTAGAGCTACAAAGTGGCACGTTGCTATTATGCTTGTACAGATATAGGGCTTTTTTTTTGGCTAGCACAGAACATCCTGGGTTATTTTTCTTAATATCTCCATGACCATGAATGAATAATGAATATTCTTACTTACAATTATTTTACCGTCAGGTAACACTTCTTTCTGCGGAGGTTCATGTAATTTACACAAATGTAGCTAGAAACAGAATCAGGCACTGAAACATTCTTGTTCATCAGCAAACAGCTTTACATTAGGCATGTATTCCAGTGGAAAAAAAGAAAAAGGCCATTCCTTTCCAGCACCATCCGGATACAAGAAGGACAACAGGGTACTGTTTTTCAGCAGACCATGCTGAAAAAGCATCAGTGGTAGCTAAGCAGGGGTCAAAGGGAACAACACAAAGACAAAATTAAACTTAATTTTGGAAGAAAATGTAAAGAGGGGGCTTCTCTCTAATACTACCTGTCTCTAAGAGCAAAGTTGGGCTATTGCACAGGCAAATACCATGCTGGCAGAACAGTGTGGGAAGGGAATTTTTCAAAACAACTGAACTTCTAATAGCAGCTTTTATGAGACAATCGCCATCTGTTTTTTCCTTTATGTTTCTCACTTGGGAAATAAAAAAAAGTGAAAGCCATGAATAAAGGTGGTATTTGTTTTCTTCCTTTACAGCACTCTGAGCATCCAAACAACTTACCATGAAACAGCATATGCAATCCAGATTTATTTCCTTGTTAGTGGGAGGAGGTTATATTTGCTTAAAATGATTGTTAAGGGAGATCTGAAACTTAGCATCTACAATTTCATTTGACATCTGAATTTTTTAGAACAAGAGTGCCCCTGATGTCTCTTGAGCAATAAAAGCATGGGGCCTACTCTATTTAGCAATTAATAACTCTATCACAATACTGCTCTTGCCCTAGCTGCTTCCTTTATGCTTTCACTGTGGTCTAAAGTACTGATAAATACAAGCTGTTTTTTTAGAGTCTTCCTCGGTAATATTTGACATCTTGAATGTACAAGCTGCTGCTAAACTCTACAGGTAGGCAGGAGCTGGGACCTTCCTCATGTCTTCTTACAAAGATTGAGTTACTAATGGTTCCTTTCTTGGTTCAGGTTCAACAAAACTACTGAACCTAACTCACTTCCTCCCAAAGGACGGGTTTCTCCCCTCATCTGAATAGTGTCTCTTGTTACTTTAAATCATGGCTAATGTTTTTAAAAATATATCTTACACATAAGTCAGCTGTAGATCTTCAGCATCAAAGGAGCCAAACAGAACTGTGTGAAGCAGTGTAACCTTAAGCTATAATTTTAAAATGCCATCACAAAATCTCTCAAATAGTTTTTAAAATTTACTGTTGACCTAATAACCTCAGTCTAAAGCATTCAACTTCAAATAGTTGTTTTTGTTTTCCCTCCAAAAGCAGTATTGGTAAAACAAATGTATATATTGCAAAATATCTTGAAATTTGAAAAGACAATGAATTATCTGTGCAACTCACTAAAATAGCTAAAGGTTTCATATAGTATGAGTAAATCAGGATAGCAGTAGAGTTGGCAGGCCTTAGATGGAAGTGATTTGATAAAATTGGAATTCTAATGCAGTATGTTCACAGAGAAAGTTAAAAAAAACCAGCAAATTCACCCTTGTAATAATCAACATCTGGCACTGAAATGAAATACAGTCACAGATGAAATACATATTTGAAAAATTTGTCATGGTGTCTTTCAAGTAATGAACATCCACAAATTGTTTGTTGGAATATTTTCCTTTTAGTATTGTTATGCATGTCTGGGAAATAAAGTTTGTAAAGAACAGCCAGAACTCAGATGCGCACTTAAAACTGAAACTACAGAGGTTATTGAATTAGTTTCAATTCCAAAAAACCCAAAGCCTGTACTGTCTTCCTTTTGCAGCTATATTCCTTCTATGAACATCCTTCACTAGTGCCTCCAGTACTGAGTGGTCTAGCAGACAAGCACTCTCCTCATTTTAACTAGACAAATAGGTTCTCATCTCAACTGTAAAGTTATGAAACAAGGCAAAGGGTTACTACACTGATTAAAACAAACAAAACCCTCCTAAACAACAATTAAAAAAAAAGACAAAGACTCCATTTTTCTGCTTACTTTATTAAAGGACATGTCTAGGTGAGGGAAATTGGTCACAAACTAAATATTCTTGGCACATGACGGAAAGCTTTTGGTGGCATTGGGGCCCAAACCTGGGGCAGCTAGCTGATGGCAGTATCTGCCAAAGGTTGACAGAGTAGAGCATTGAAAGCAGAGTGAAGACAGAGCTTCAAATCACCAGGCCTCTAAGGGCCACTTGGCCACATGACAAGACTCTGCAGGGAGAGAATATGGAGAGGTGGAGCATGGCTCCTTCTCATGCCACCTTGGAGAGCAAAACCTTCCTCTGCCTAATATTCCAGCTTATTCACAAAGCTAGTGCTTAAGATTGATACATTTCTAGACCACAATTTTTCTCACACTGCAGGAACAGGTCACCAGGAACTACACGCTTGTCAAGCCCTGCAAGGAACCTAGCCTTGAAGCCCTGTTTCTCATGGGGAGTGAAAGATCTACATACTGCAGTTTCATGCAGACTTCTGAGGTACTTCTGCCACCATAGGCCTCAGGGTAACTTTACCTTACCCTCTGCCTAAGACTTTGTCTCTGCGACATACAGTTGAACACTATGTCACATGCATGAAAGAATGCAAAAGCTACGGGCACTACAGAAAATCCTAAAAGCTGAAAAGAAGAAAAAAAATGAGCGATTTGCAGGGTTAGATTGTTTGGAGTTGCTGTTGGTTTGAGGGGAGGTTTAAATCTTTTTAACAACCTCTTATGCAAACAAAAAGAGGTAGGTAATAACGCATACTAGAAAATAAAGTTTTCTTCACAGAAAACACTGGCACAAACAATATAGATGTGGACACACACTCACACACACTCCTTTTAAGCTTTCTGTAGAAAACTTTGTACTTTGAAAAAAAAGCCCTTTAAGTATTGAAATGGAAAAGTTAGTATTTCTGATTGCAATGTTCACCTTTTGTTTTCTGTTCGTTTCGAGAGCAAAGCATGCCCTTTCTCCTAAACACTATGTTTTCTTTCAAGGTTTTAAAAGGAAACTTTCACAGCAACATAATGTCATCAGTAACACAGTCCATGGAAAGAAGCATTAATAAAGAAAGAAGCATTAATAAATTAATAAATTAATTAATCTCATGAGGAGCTATTCTCCTTTAATACTTTGCTGGAGGAAGCCCAGCTTGTCGTCAGAGTATCCCAAAGACTGAGCAAGCATTAAAATGAATATGGCTGGTGCACAGGCCAGCTCAGCACAGGTCTCTTATTCTCTGTGCCTGTGCTATTCCTTTCATGACTCCCTCTTTTATGCCTTCTTCTCCTTCTCCAGTAGCCTTCTACTATATTTTTTACTCAAATAAATAAACAAAAGTACCATCAGTAAGTGTTCAAGACATGAAAGCAACTTCCAAGGTAAGCTATGAACATTTGTAATTAGACACAGTGCAAATGTTCACAGTGGAAGTCAATTATACCCACTAAATGTTTTCGCAGACAAATAATATTGTTTTATAAACATCCAATTCACTTCAGGGTTTTGTTTTCTTTGACAATACTCTAGGTAAAGAAATATGTGCAAAGGAGCAATTTGCTTGGAAAAGAAACCTGCTGCAATAAACAAGAGAAGGAATAAAGGATGTAGAGAGTATCTGCAAAAGGAAATGGGCCCGTATACAGAAGAAAACTGGAGAAACGAGATCCTAAGGCGTGGCTATGCAGCATAGTGCCTCTCATTGAGGCATTCCAGTAACTCAAAGAAAATTCTGTACTCATGCAGATTTGCCTCCATTACACGATGCTTCCCACAATGCCAGGCTAACTGTAGTAGCTTGCTATTCACAACATTAACTATGGACGCTCTTTGGATACTCTTCTCTAATGCCGATGGCTGCTTAGTATTTGTGTTTTCCTGGGCTTCCTCCTCTGGGCCTCCCCCTCTGGGCCATGCTGACGTGCCAGTGCCCCAGCGGGGCAGTGCCCACCGCCCAGGCCGCGTACCGCTCCCCCCGGTGTCCCTTCCCGCTGCCCCTTCCCGCTGCCCCTTCCCGCTGCCGCCNAGCGCATGTTCTTGTCTCCACCTGCCGATCCCGTAAGCGAATGTACCCGGGGGGAAAGAACCTCATGGCTAAAGAGAGACACAGACACACAGACACGAGTCGGTGGTCATACAGCCGTGTTTCGGGGCTGTATCTGCACGGTCAGTCCGTGAGCCGGCAGAGGAGACGGGACACCGACACCGCAAGGGGTGACCAGTTTTTTTTTTTTTCCACTTTCCCCCCCCAGACTTTGGAAGACAGGGTGCCACTCCGCCGTCTGTCTCCTCCTCGTCAAAGCCATTCCTAGGTACCGCCGAGCCCCGCTGACCCAGGGCAGGGCCGTCCTCCCGCTCCCAGAGGGCAGGGAAGGCAGGCGAAGCCCCGGTGCAAGCAGCCGAGTTGGCGCTCCGATCACTCGGTACATTTCTGGAGCTCACATGTCAAAAAACATCACCTTCAGTTCGCTGAAGCCTTTAAAAGAAGCACATACCAGGGCTCCAGCCTACCCTAGCTCTCACTCTCCTCAGAAAGGACTAAAAAAAAGACAGAGGGTTATACAAAGGCATGTCTCACCAACTGCTAAATGGCTCGGTGTACCCGTAACCTCATCTTCTCTGCTTTATAACAAGAGTGATGAAAACCTGATGGGACAGCGTGCAGGCTTGCACTTTGAGCCACCGGGGTGCACTTTGGGAATTGGACAAATATTCTGAAGTGGACACCTGGGAAGGGCATGGGCAGCAAGGGGAACTACTGTCAGGACAAGAGGAGTTTAAAAATACTAAGAAAAATTTCTGACTACAATTTCAAGAGGCAAAGTGCTGGCATGGATCAGTTTTCCTGAAAAGCAGGAATCGAGCTTGGAGCTGGCTCCTGATCTGCTCTTTGAAGACCTCAAAAGCAGAGCAATTTAGACAGCAGCTTCTTCAAGGAGTCCAGCTAAAACTACAAGGACATAAAATTCCAGTCAGACACAGGAAATTCTTGAGGCAATTCAAGAATTTTATGAGTCAGAAGATAAAAATCCCTCTGAATACCTCACTAAAATAATCTAATGAAGTAGTCACCAGGAAAGGAGTGTGATGAATCTGCATGTCAGGAAGGACAAATTTAAACAAACAGGAAATTGAATAACCTGAAGCTGTTTTAATTTTTACTCCCTGTGCCCTACTTCTATTTTTTTAAGGTACAAACCCAGTTGATGGCTGCAGAAGCTGAAAGGACTTTTTCATTTTAGAGGAAGTCTCAATTTAAAAGAAATTAATTACCTGGCTTCCTTTTGAAAAGGTGGTAAGTTGTTTATTTGTGTTTCATTATTTGCACTATTTTAGACCCTTCAGGGCCAAGTGCAGTTGGCCACTGACCATTGCAAAGGAATGAAGGAAAAATCATTGTTTAAAGTTCATAACCTAGCATTTAGCTTTTTTCCCTGGCAAGCAGAAATAAAGTTAAATGCTTCCTTTTAGATATTTTACCCATGCTAGTAACTAGAGGGTTCATTCCTAAATGATAGCTACACCTGGTCCAAGTTCATATTGAGGTGCAGGCTTAGGTTTTGACATAGAAAAATCGACAGAGAGGTTTCCAGAGAGATCCTCATGCCCACAAAGGGCTAAATTTTAATTAAATTGAAATTTAAGACCATATATGTAAAGCAATATTGTACAGAATGCTATCTACCCTGTGCTATGGAGCTATACATTGTCAGGACTCAAAAAAGACGAGGTTTACATTTGAATAGCACTGCATCCCAAGTGCCTTTTGTCAGGAGTGAGGAGCATTTTCAGGTTATAACATTTTCATTAAAAGTTCTCTCATTTAGGAAATAAAATAAATTTTAGCAAATTACCCTTTGCAACAATCATATTAGAATTTCTAAAATTACAAAGACTGACACTATTCTCATCATGTTGCTTATATACTAAAGCTGAGTTTGCATTAAAGCCTTTTTGTTATCTCAGGTTTGCCTCTGCTTCAAGAAAGTAAACCTACAGAGAAGCTAGATTTTTTGCTTTACCTAATGAGGTCTGTGATTTCCAACCTCTTCATTCCAGAAGAGACAAAAAGGAAAATTCTCTCTAAACAAGGTTTCCTCCAAAACAGCTCTTGGGTTGACTAAAATGTTGCGTTATACAAAGTTCATTATATGAAAGCAAAAATACTATATTTTAATCTTGATTTTCCCCTTTCATTTTATGTTTCATACTAAAAATTGCAGATTAAAAGTTCTGCTGAAATAATTTTGAGATGAGAAATGAAACCTTCTTCCTCAAAAGACAAGCCACTGGTCTCAGCTTCCACAGTCTGATGTGCTGCAGTAGACAATGTGTTAGGCATAGGCTGAACTGACTGCAAACTGCTTTTATATAAATTTAGAACACTTCTTAGTTTTCTATCTGAACTGCCTGTCTGGATCCTCCTATTTGGGGTTGATGTTGGGCTCCACTTAAAATACTAGTTGTTTATATTAAACAGACAAGAAAATGTGTGATGTATTTTAACTGTCAAAAGTGTTGTGAACAGCAGCAGCTGGAAGAGGAATGTTTAATTCACTCCGTTAGCCCCAAGCTTTTTAGAATCCTATATCAGCAGCTATATCTTAGTCTTGCAGGCAAAGAAAACAGGGTATGAAGGGGTGGTAGCACTGCAAAGCTTATTCTACAGGGGAAAAAAACCCAAGGGACATTCAAAAGCCCTAACATAGTCATTATTACATCAAAATAAAGTATCACTAAATCTATAGCGGTATTGATGCATCTGTGAAAGCTGTGCACATTTTTGTGTGGAACAGTTCACATATTATGGCTTGTTTCTTCTGGTGTACTCACACTTAGCTGATGCCAGAGACATGATGCAGGTAGTGATGGGAGATAGCACTTGAACTATTTGCTATGTGATACTCTTAAAAAAGTACTCTTAAATCTTCTGTGTGTGGGGTCAGCGGCTTGTGTGAAGCTGTGAGTAAGAATAAGTTTCTGCCCCTGCCTGACAGGGCACCTCAGACATGCTCAGGACAGTTCCCCCACCATGACTGTTGCAGCATAAGCTTTTGTTGGGACCAGAGGATCCCAAAGCAAGCATAGGAGTTGTTACTCAAGAGAGATTAATAAAGGCCTTGCTAAGTATCAAGATCAAGTTATTTTCACCATTTATAAAAACTTCAAATTTTCAAAAGCAGAAAAGCATCCAAGCACATTTATACTATTTTGTGTATTTCCTTGAGAAAACCTTCTAAGTAAAACAGCAAATTAGCTGCACATGGAAAAATGATACTTCTAATGTCTGAAAACATTAAGTGAAGAGATGCAGGAGCTTGTGCAAATTGGTTTTTCAGGCCTGGCTTCTGCCATGTGGTTTGGGGTCCTTTTTTTTTTTTTAATGTCACATTTACAGAATGGATTTGGTAAGCTGGGGAAAGGAACACTGCCTTTGTTCATCCCATCTCTTTCACTTGTCCAATTGCCACGGCTGTATTAGTAGGAAAAATAGACCTAACGAGGTGTAAAATAATGCTCTACATTCAAAACCAGTGCAGTTCATTTCACTTTAATATTTACTCCAAAAGTAAACTGCTGAAACCTTGCATAAATAATGCCAAATGAGTTTGCAAGGTATTCTAAACTTACTGAAGTAAAGTCGATTAACACCTCATACACACAGTTGTTTATTTGGTTCCCTACTACCAAAACTTCTGCCAGGAGGACTCTGCTACACAGCAAGAAAGGCGATACTTGTAGGGCAGGCTGCACTGGAAGGATTCTTAACAAGAGAGCAGTTAGGCAGCACAAACATCACCCACACCAAGACAGTAAGCAAATATAGCTAAGTTGAATAAGTGGCTGGAGGTAAAGTTTTTAATTTGATTTAATATTTTTACACCCTATATGTACTATTTCTCATTGTCAGCCCTTCCACTTTGTTTCTCCTATTCATTAGATTTTTCTTACACTACTTCCTTCTGTCCTTTTTCACTCAAAAGGGCAGCAAACTGAGTGTTTGAGCTTTCTCTCAGGCAGTGTGTGCTTGGGAATGAGAAGTCAAGGAACTATAGCCTTGATTTGCCCTTGGAAGGAGCTGTACAGAGACTTTGTTTAGGTTTGAGAGATGAGTTTGTGGCTCCTTAAAGGAAAGTTGTACAAACACTCTCACCAGGGAAGACAAAATACAAATTTTTCATTGGGATGGCTTTCACCAAAGACACACTCAATGCAGAACAGTCAGTAACCTGCTGCTCGGGAGGTCCCATGGAGATGCATGGGAGGCTTCTGTTCTAAACAGCTTCAGATATTCTGTATCCATAGTGGAGAAGCTTTGCAGGACTGTCTTAGGTGACATAGGATGGCTGAAACAATCCATCAGCTTCTTTCCTTTCTCTTTTCCCTTGCCCTCAGTTGTCTTAATCCTGCTTTTTCCTCACTGTTCACCAGCTCAAGTGCTTATTCATTTGTGGGGAGAAATTTTAATTTACTAACCCAGAAGAAAATGATTCAACTTTTTTCCTGGGCTAACAAGCTCAATCAGTTAACTAAGAGGTTAAACAAGCATTGGAGGCAACGTGAGGTGGAAGGTGAGAAAACAGGGCAAGGGTGCAAGGATGACTTTCTGTGATATCCCTGACTGATAAAAACTCTACTGTTAGAATAAACTAAACCTCTGAACTCAGCTTTGACACTACATCTGTGCACTAGTATCACAGAAACATGATTATAAGCTGACCACACAAGCAACAGATTTGACTAAAAGGCTGCTTGAGGTCAGTGCCTTTATAATTCAAATAAGCCTGTAATCCTTCAGTTCCAAAGATCTCCTCTGTCTCAGAATTACAAAAGGCAAAGTATATGAATTTAGAACTTAAATTACCTGGGCTATATATCTTTTCACATTGAGCAGGTAGCAGGGGATGCACTTTTCTGAAGAGGGACTGAAATACACTGTACTCTTTATTTCCTAAGCATGGTGTGAGGTCTCGATAAACAGATAAGAAAAACTCAAAAGCTAAAGTATATCAGTTCCCAACCCTATCTTAGGTATAACAAAGTCTAACCTTTGACACCAAGCTACTCCAGAACTGATCCAACCCTATTCAACAAACTCAGACTTTTTCTAAAATACTTCATAACTCCCCACAAGTACAATCTCTGTTTACTTAAGTTCTGATTGGTCAAAGGGGATTTAGCAGCACTGAAACAATGGAAGTTGCAGGCACAGGGAAGGACTGGAATGCCAAAGGTTGCTGGTCTTCCTTCTGTACCTTTCACATCTTTGTGAGATTGCAATCAAAATAATTTGCATTCTGGCTGCAGGGTACTCTTAGCCTTAGAAAAAAAATCTGCTTTCAGTTGCTTAGAAGGGAGTGTTCTAAGTCCAAAGCTCCACTGAAACGTAAAGGGTGTCTAGTACCCTGATTGATTTGCAGTCACACCAAAAAATTTTTCTGCACTGTGTAACTTCTTCCAAGCTCCCCAGGAAACTGAGGCATACCCATGGTTTTAAATGCTCATGCTGTATCACTTCAGGTGTTCTCAATAGGATTCTTTCCTGTAAAGAAACTAAAGCAGTAAAATACTGTCCCAATGGCTGCAGGAAGAGAACGGAGCCAACAGCACTGTCAGTGGCTGACAAATTACTTGGTTCCCATGCCACAAGCAACAGCCCATAAAGCAGCTCACTGAAAACCCAAACAAGCCTTGCAGCTTCTGGCTTTAGAGCAAGAACTAGAGGACCTGGGGACCTCTGACCCACATTCCAAAATGGACCTTAAAAAGGTACTTCCCTCCCTTGCAGGCAGCTTAATGAGCTGCACAGGCTGTATCTGACATCAGCTTCAGAGTCTCACTTTCACCCTGATTAAAACTTTCTGGCATGAAACAAGATGGTGCTTCATTTGCACAAGGCACCATCCTATTGGTGTATTTTTGAGGGAGGAGGTGGAGTAAAGAAGAGGAAGAAGCCTCAGTAGCAAAATTTCCAATGTTCAACCTTTATTCTTCAGTGTTCAGCACTACTGTCACTAGGTGTAATATTTGTTTCACACTGTTACTCTTAACACATTTTTTTAATCAACACCCTAAGAAATGTTAAGTCTAAAATACTTGTAAAACTATGAATTGTTTTCTAGAAAGACCTGAAACAAAGTGATCACCCTTTGGAGAGCTGTTTGTGCAATGACTGGTCATCTCTATTGTTGGCATTCCCCAGGGTCACAGAGGGTTTAATTGCATTGTACCAGGGCAGAACAGAAAAGAAAGACTGTCACGGCCAGATGATTGTGCAGTCTAGGAAACCAACCTGTGGATGCCAGTTATTAGGCATCCAATTAAATGGGGCCTAAGTTTTAAGTTGATGGCAGGTTTGAGAATTTGGTTTTAGTTTCTTTCTACATAATAATAGTGTTTTAAACCAGAGTCTCCAGGTGTCTCAAAAACTTACTGAAAAATTCTTAAATTTTGTAAAAGATTTTGACTGGAAAAGTTATAGAATTTAGATAAAAACCAAACAGCTCAACTGTTTTCCACTTTTAATTTTCCAAGCATATAGTGCAAGTCTTTGTTTGAAGGGTTTCCTTTCCAATATGAATGTATGTTAAAAAATCTGAGTGGTTTATACCCTGCCCCAGTTCAATACATAGAAAAAAACTAGAATCTTTTCAGCTTGCCAACTTAAATCAAATTTGTCGGGATACACAACTTCCCAACCTTGTTTGCATATACAAGTTTAGTCCCCAGATAAAAAAATCTCACAATTCTAGCTCTGGCTACCCCACCCTCTGGGACTAATCTTAGCATCTTCTGTTTACCTCTTTCTACTATAAGAACATATAGCAAAGACTTTGCATCCATCTGAATATGTAAACTGGGTGAGCAGGACAAGCAGCAATTTTATATGTAGCTTTGTACTAGCATATCTTTCTACACCCCCTGTGTTTAACAATCTACTTTCCAGTGCTCGTTCTATGCAACTATTTTTCTCTTTTTTTTCTTCACTGATCTTTATTAGATCATTTAAATATTTGCATAAGCTTCAGTAAGTATCAGTTTGTTTCCTGAAAGGGTGATATTCTTCACTTTTGCTTTGAATGTTTTTAAAATGCCTGGTATCACTGCTGTAACTCTAATTCCCCATCATTTATTAGTTCTAAAACAGACCTGCGCAAATAAACCATATCATTGAACTAATGAGATTTGGGTGGTAAGTTTCTGTAAATACAGCCTGAATTAAAGGTAGAATGTCTACATAACTTAAATAATCTTATTCTTTACATTGCAGTGAAGATGATACTGCATGCCCTTCATCTATTAATCTTCATTAATTCAATGAACACTCCACCTTATTCTTTCAGCTTCTTTAACTGGGCACCTTTATGTTATTAAATTTGAAGTAACACAGTCCCATCCAAATGTTAAAGCAGAACTGCAGACTGTAACACATTTGATTGCTTAGTCATTTTAATATTACTGTCCATGTCCATCTGTGTGAGGTTTAACCCTGGCACTGGACAAGACAGTTTATGAAAACTAAAAAAAAACATGCAGGAACTATTGGCAGAGGAGTGAAAGAAATGTACTGGTAGTGCTTGTACAAATTATGAGAAACTCATTAAAGCTCAATCATCTTGTGGATAGGTAGAAACATTCTCAGAGGCCAAGTGCCAGGAGAAATCTCACGAGTTTGAGCTTCTGAAGTTTCCCAATAACCGTTTTCACTGTGGGAAGAAGGGTAGAGGGTGCAGGGATAGACAGAGTCTCTGTATGGTCCATCCCTGCCATGAGCATCTTAAGGCCATGGAGATTTGTATGAAAGCCCATGTCCTCACTCCCACCCCAATACAGTCAAGGTGCCTTGCCACTCTGGGTGCCATACCAACAGGCAGCCAAGTAAGAGATGACAAACAAGTCCCAAACTTGGACTTGTGTTTGGTCTTCATAGGAGGTGGGGAGGCAGTCAGGTGCCCTGTCCCTCCTCCCAGAAATAGGAGTCCAGGAAGGAGCATGTTCCACCAGATAGTCTAACTGATGTGTTGCATGTCCTTGCCAGGAGTACATCCTTTGGGAAGAGACACCTTCCTGATACGAGAAAGCACAGGGAACACAAACCCTTACATTAATGTATCATTAAATAAATTACTTTTACAGAGACTAGAACAAGGAAGTTAAGATTACAGTTCTGCTATGTATATTTCTTTGCTTTTTTAAGAGTGAGACTTACTTTTTGTATGGCCTATACTGTGATGCCTAGAACCAAAGGAGTGAAAGCAGCTGCTGGCATAGATTTCAGCATTGTGCTGAGCTTCAACAGCACAATGCTGCCTTGTTCAATCACACTGCAACAACAATACACATACAGGTATGCCTGAGATACGTTGTCATTGTGGGGCCAGGGAAGAGTCACACATGCAGATAGTAAAGAAAATAGAACAATTTAAAAAGATAACTCCTGTAATTCTTTTCTCCACCAGTTAGGGTAAGTAATGACCAACATAAATTCAGTTGGCCACAGTCTTAATACTATCATGACCTAAAGTACAGTTCTGACAGTAGTCTTTCAATCAGGTTTTTTTTATAATACTTGAAAGCAGGGAGTGCTTTAATTCCAGTGAAACACTTTATTTTCCTCTCTTGCATTTTAAAGATTTTTCGAGAACCTTAATACTCTCAACACAGTACTTTATGCAGCAGATTTTTTTTTATTCACAGGCACATTTTTTGCCACTCTTCAACCTAAATATGTCTTAATTGGTTTCCAGATACTCTATCAGTGCTGAACATTGACATTTCAAATCCCAGTCCTCTTTGATTCAGTATTCCTGGAACTCCATTTAAATCCCTTCTAGTGTGTGTGACAGGAAAAAAAATCACCGACTGACGGGGAGATAGCAGTATGGAAGTGAGTATATTAGTACTTTCAAAATCCATAAATCTTAAGATAAACACTTCTATAATAAGAATATAAACATGGGAATTCTGTTCTCATGACCACCTCCTTGAAATGTAAGAGGCAAAACCAGAATGCTTCTGGGTTTAAATGTTAATTAAAAAAAAAAATACATCCTTCAGTTTTCATATCTGCATTTATTGTGTCAGCCTCCCTTAGCTTGGTTAGAGAACTTAACAGAATAAAAGACTTTGACTTTCTAAAAGTTTCTCAATAATGACTTAAAATCAGCAAAATCTCTTCCTACTAAGCTTTCCAAAAAATTCACATGCTTTCTGAAACATGCCAAAGGCCAGTTTAGTATTTGGGCCCTGACTGAAGCTAGATTGAATATGATACATTTTTTATTCTTTCTTATTATCCTTAGGCCACATCTCTTTGAGTTACATATTTTTGTTCCTGCCTATGAACAGATTAACACTGGTGAATGATCAATTTGCAAAACATTTTATCAGCTTTTTCACATCTGAAAATTCTTACTCATATTTCAAGAAAAAGTGATAAAAAATGCAGCAGTTTTCTGGGGTAACCATTACTGGAGACACATAAGAAGATTTGGGTTCATTTAGGAAAGGTAGGATTAAAAAAGGGAAATGAAAATGCATACAAAGAGAAACAGAACTAAAATAATCACAGCTAAACTCATCTTTCTCATTAATACACTCCACAAAAGCTCTGTGTACAAGAGGTTTACTGACACCCAGCAGAAGAACTTGGGAACAGTTATGTAGTTCTTCTCTTAGATTTATTAATATCCTACTAAGCCTCCATAGCATCAGCCATAGAAAATGACTTGGGGATCCCATCCATTCATCCCCAACTCTAGGTACATCCATTCCAGTGATAATCTATTACCATCAAAGTTACTTGCCTCACTCTAAAGTTGATGGGCACTCAAACGGGTGAGTCAGTGTACCCTGAAACAGACTTCTCCTCATCTGGGGATGTTAATCTCTTCCAGCCAATTTGAGATGAAGCTCTGAGGACTAGTCTGAGGTAGTCAGTTAGTTACGATGATCCCACTCCTCCAACATGGTAATAGCTTGCATAAAATATCCCTCCAAACGAAACGCTGCCATTTCTCCACAGGCACACAAGGATTGTGTGAAAGCCAGACACAGACATAACTTGAAAGGGGTAATATGCAGATAATGAAAGCACCTCTGTTGCTACAGCTAATAAAGAAGAGAAAAGATGAGTGCTAAATTAGGTGCTTCAGTTTTATTCACAACAATCAAACACTGTGAATATCAATTCTGTGAACTTGATAGGCACAGTGTTTGGACTGAAGTATGCAGTCTAAGATTGTTCAGAACCCGGACCATGACTGATGAAAAGGTTGGGACCACTTTGTAAAGAGCAATAAGCGGGCATGACAACTACATACAAAACAGTAAATGGTAATTCACCTCTCAGTGGAAAACAAGGTTGCTAAGAGTCCTGATCCAATCACATAGGGCTACAATTCTTTCAGAAATGCTTTCAGGCCGTGTAACCAAATTCACTATTGTCTGCCTATAGATCTGATTGTGATGTTGTTACTTACATAAAACTCAGTGCAAAATGTGTCTAACTTAACCTGGCAGCATTAGACCTTATTGGTGTTTTGACTTAGGACTTAATTCTAAGCAGATGGCTGCTCACATGTACAGTGGCAGTTGCACTGATATGACACAAACTTGTCTACCATTACATCTTAAATGCTGTGGTTGCCACTAAATTAAGTCAACAAAAGACAAGTTAATCTTCTTTGCTTCATACTCAGATCAACACTAAAGATTGTGATGGTGATCACTGAACATTCCAGTTTGATTAAAAGCAGCTTGCATTTTTCCTTTTACTTTTAGTACTACAAAACCTGAAATCAGTTTTGATAAGAGACTAAAATGTGAAATAGCAAAAGGTGACAGATCTTTCATATGATTTCTTAATGGTCATAAAATTACAGCACTACATCAATGAAAGAAAAACATTAACTATTTTAATCTTTATTGAATCTTCTGTCATTAATAATTATCATGTAGCTAGTTCGTACAGTCTCTTTTTTTTTTTAATAACAGATTTATTCCAATTTCAAGCAATATTGTATTATATCATTCTCATCATCTTGTACAAACAAGATGTAAAGTGTTTTTTTTTCCTCTAACAAATCCAGAGCGAAGAAGTAAAAATACCTTGCATCTTTTTCTTATTCAGATTCATCACCTCATAAGCCATGCTAATCAAAACAGAAGATGCGCTATTTTGGACAACATGCATGCAGCCACAAAAGATACTGCGCTTAATGAAACATTGGCTAAAACCGAAACAAGAAAATGCACCTTATGGTAGGGAGAAAATAATGAGAACAAGAGTGAACACATTGACCATAATGATCCTGAACTGTTAAATTCATCAAGGCACACAGGCACAAAACACCCCCACAGTCCTCTGCCTGGTGTGTGGCTGCAGCCTATCCCATAGGTAAGCTGCTGAAGTCCAAAGAGCCACCTGACACATAGTGTGTGTGGGGCCTTCAGCAGGGCATCCACTCAATGCCATGGTCTTGCCCCCTCCTCTTTTCCAGAGATTGATCAGGCTGGCAGTGTGGTGCTTGTCCCAATGGCTTTACACAGCTCTAGATTTCCTTTGAGCTCAGTTCTGGTCACAGCAGTGCCAAACACCTCCAGATTGTCATCACTGAAATGATGCCAAGCTTTACAGGTGATACAGGAACAGGTGATAATCAGTTACCATGCATCAGCACATAGTTCCCTGGGATGTACCAGTGAGATGTCCCAGCCATCTAATGCTCCAAGTCACATCATGGCATGGCCTTGAAGCATTCACCAGACGGTTCAGTTTGCATCTAAATAAATGCTCATCTTGCTGCTGAACAAATATAACTAAGAGGCCATGCTCCCCAGTCATTGCATCCCCAACAATCTGTGTGAAGAGTTGTTAATGCCAAGAACAAAATAGCACTGACAAGTAACGACAAGATAACCTGAGCTGCTGGTCTGTTATTGCAGTAACTGACTCTTACCATGTCTCTGTGCCAGCTCATGGAGCTTTTCAAGCATCCAAGCTGGTGGTGGCCAGAAAGAAGGAAATAATTCCTTTAAGTTGCAAGAGAACCTGAAGAGGCCATTTACCTCATCCAAAAAGCTCTGAAGCATCCCTGTTCTTCAGTATCTCAATTTATTTTGCCACTTTCCCCTGTTACAGATTCTGCAAGAGATCTTTTAATACTTTTAAATCAAATACTCTGATAGTAGGGTGACTGCTGAACTTGCCAATATGATTTTGTTAAGAACACCAAATATCACTTTTCCTCTCTTTTTCTGAAACTACTTAGCCTTCCTAAGAAGAAATTAAGAGCTGCCCTAACACAACCTGAGTGGAGAAGCTGACATCAATAAAATTTAGGAATTTATTTCTTAATCTGTATTTAAATCTTGATGAGTTAGATCAGTGGATGTTTTTACTAAGTACTTTGCTGCTTTTTCAGCCTAAGGTTTCAGGCAAGTTACATTTCTTTTTTGCTTCCCTGGTAGCAAAGGTTGGTAAAAGTTACTTTCAAAAAGCCTTTTGGTATTAATTTCTCTCTAACTTGGGCAGAGGGTTCTTTATGCTCTTAATAGTTGTACTGAGGACTTTCATATAATGGGACTGATGACAGGCTGGGGAAATCAGTGGTGATACTGATGCCTTAGGTTTTAGCTTTCATATTTTCCAGATTCTGTACTGCATTAGTATATAACTCTGAACTTCATATAAAGTGTTAGCAAGTTCTCCTCACAGGGTAGTTAGACAAAACAATCCTTGTCCAGCCTGAGAACCAAGGACAGCATTGCAGCTTCAGGCCCAAAAAGTACAGACATCAGCAAATTGAGGAGAGCAATCTGGGAGGATGGGACTTCATAACCTGAACATGTAATTGGACTATTAACCCCAATATGTAAATAGACCAAAATTTATAAAAGTGTGAAAATGTGTGATCTATCGTGCATCTTGAGTGTAGCCTCAGCTGAGCTCTTGTACTGCCCAAGTTGTATCCTTTGAAGGCCTTTTTGAATAAATACCTATTTTATTCCTTTAACACTGTCTAGCCTCTGTTCTAGGTAGCCTCTCCAAGGCATCAATACAGAAAGTTTGGGAAGCCCATTGCAAAACATCTGGAAATGTAGCTAAGAGGAATTTGTGAGAGGAAAACATCTGATCACCCTTAACCTTAAAATTTTATCTGTTCTCTAGCACCTGTACTGAATCATGTAGCCTTGCAAGTTAATACATTGTAGTGGCCACACTGAAGGAAAGATACCAGTAAACACGATATGTGAAAAAGGAAAGGATGGGAACCTTGATGGGGTGGCAGCATTGTGCAGTGCTGAAGACATGAGGATACACTCATTCTGGTGGAAAATGCAATGTGCAGAGAGGAGAAATGACCTTCAGAGTCACTGGCTGACACTGTGAATCCAGACAAGGCAGGCAAAAGAAATTCCAGGAACTGTTGGGGGCTCCTTGACTTGCTTTGTGTTTGATTGCTGGGGCAGCAGAAATTCAACAAAAGCTCATCTGTAGCTGTCCCTCAGGACAGCCTCTAGGTGCATCACAGCTATTATAGCTTAATTGCTGATACTAATTGGAATGTTTCCAGAGGACTGATGCAAACAGTGACATCAAATCATATACATTATCTTTGCATTTCATTTGATATATAGAAGCAGGGAGAAGAAGAACAGGTTTTGGAGCTACATCTCTTTTTTTAAGAGCAGTGTGAAGCTCGCGCAGCAGATGATGGACACAGCTGAAGGCACTGTGTGTCCTTGGGCATTCTTTTTCTTCAGTGCACAAATATGTTTCTATAGCGTGGTGCTTCCCTGACTGTACCTTTTGCACCTTGTGCTCTCTGACTTTCTACATTCCATGGTCTGAGTGACAGGTGTATAGAAAAACTCCTCTGGAGTCCTTGCATATTGTCCCTGAATTTGTCCTTTCTAACACGGAAAAAAACTGATTTTTTTTTGCCCGTGATTTCACTACAAACACTCTAACTTGAATATCACATCTCACCTCCACAGTGACATGCAGGATGCAGCAAGTATTACACAAGATGCCGCAAGAAAACTCCAGCCTTCCCAGGAGGCAGTACAAAATTCACCATTAGCATTTCCCTAGGGGGCATGCTGAGACAGTTTGCATTTTCTTGCCTTATTTTTGCTATCACTAAGGTGTTAAAGTGTTCAGCAACAACTTTTGAGACCTACAGTTTCTTCCTGTTACGGACCAGACCCTGAAGACCTATTTTACTCTAAATTATAAAAAGCAAAAATCTATTTATCATTCATCAAATTAATTCTATTAATTATTCCAATTCTTATTTTCTTAACTTCTGAAATTTTCTAACCAAGCAAATAGCACAATAAGCATTTTAGACACTAACAAAATACCGATAAGAACAAAATTGTTTCACCTGTGGGGTTTTTGTGTTTTACTTCGTTCTCTAACAAGTTGTGAGGAAAAAAATTTTCCTACAACCTTTTTTGCTTTTGAGTACTTTGTTAGAAAAAAAAAATCTATTTTAAGTACCAGTAGAATTCATCATTTTATGACAGGAAAGCAAAATTGTTTCATTTATAAGATCTTCTAACAGCATGAAGCTAACCCCATGGTCTCTGAGACAGAAATTCTGCCAACTATAGACTTATGAAGAATCAGCAGAGAAAAATAAGTTTCTCAGATGGAACTGTTAGTCATGATATGAAAAATGTGTGTCACCTACAGATGTTAGTTATTTGTATGATAAATTCTGATCATCGCTGTAGGAATTTTGCAGCCTTCTTTTAAGTTAATGCTCAAGTTCCAATTAATCTTCTTTTGACAATGTTTGTCTAATATTTCAGTGTTGAACAACATTTCTAAGGTTACGTTTGCAGTGAGCCTATTGGGTACTTTAAAAGCTGTATTTCTGATTTTTACTTGTTTCATAAAGACTTCTTTTAATTTTTCAATGCTTCACAAATATTTCTCGGAAAGACAAGTATAATAAGCGTTGATAAATGTTTATGAAGGGCACATCTAGACTTGCAAGTTAACTGGAGTTAACACGGGGGTTAATCTAGAGCAAGCAATAGTTGTGGAACAACTCCCTGGGAAAAAAATATGTATTCTATGATAAAATTACCTCATTCTCACGTTGAACACTTGAACTGTTTTGAGTAACATAAGATAAATGAGAACAAAACATGTTTGTTCCAGTTTGTGGGATCATTACTTTACTTAGGAATGACAGTCTAGGGAATTCAAGATGAAATGAGGGATGTGAAAAAATACCTTAAGGTGTCTCCAAGAAACTTGAGAGAGCATAAAATACAGACTCAGATTCCAGCAGCCCTTTTTAAACCAACACTACGTTGACACTTTTCAAAGGTCTGTGTAATGCAGAACATGGTGCTACATGGGGCACTGCACCCCCCCACACAAAAGAAGGTGTTTTTTTATGAGGATACCATCACCAATGCACCTTGAGTGAACGGGATGCATTCACTGATCTGGAGGTCTGGGATTATTGTCTGGTTTGAGAATGGTATAGCAAATGCTTTGGTAGGGAAACCAAACCAGTGATATTTTATTTGGCTGGTAGATGTTGAGCTGATATTGTGAGTATCTTCACTTCTCTGCTCTTACGTGTTGGGAATGAAAGAGAAACTAAGAGTCCTTGTGCCATCTGACTGTCATG
This sequence comes from Aegithalos caudatus, assembly GCA_013389925.1. NCBI lineage: Eukaryota > Metazoa > Chordata > Aves > Passeriformes > Aegithalidae > Aegithalos > Aegithalos caudatus. Next base: position 297,172 of record WEIU01004140.1, read on the forward strand.
AACAGCTTCCTGGTGGAAGAAATGAGTGCTCTCCCTATAACGAGAAGGCAGTTTTACCTCTCAAAATGACAAGGGGGTTTTCAGTCTTGGTGTTGCTTGGTTTTAATATCTACCTTTGGTTGTTAGCCAAAACCTGTTCTGAAAGACACAGCACTGATGAGACCGAGGTGTTAGACCTTAGTAATTCTCAGTTCCAAGTACAGTGTTTGGGGCAAACATTAAAATGAGACCAGAAGGCCAGGGCAGAAAGGCCTGGTGACATGTACTGAGCAGGCCCATGCCACAGCTGCAATAGTGTCAAACTTTTACCAATTCCCTTGGAAAAGCCATGCCCCTGCCTTCACTGCCAAGGGAGCAGCAGGCAGAATAGTGTACCTAACAGGAGAACTGCTTCAAAAGAGAGTCAGAAAATTACTCGTAGCTTAAGTCACAAAATAAATTGAAGCTCTGCAGAAGGCATTTTCCCTTCAATAGAAAAGCAGACATGTGACATTCTGCTGCACACCCTAGTTTTGCTGACTGCACTAGAATAAAGGGGGTATGGCAGAAAATGTATGAAGCTATCCCCCATGCAATCCCTCTGTGTTTTGTCAAGATCCAAAAATCAATCTTAGCAAAGAGTTTATTCAAGAAATATTTAAAGCAAGTAACTTCAAGCTCACAGACTAAAATCCTAATAGGAGCAAGATGATGCAAGTATACAAGATGTAGGCATTGGCTATTTAAATGCTTCCTGCTGTAGATTTGACTCCCATACAGTTCCAAAGATAAAATCTAACGTGGAAAGAAAAAGCAATACAATGCCTCACATTTCAAACCCAAAACATGCTGTAACTGGGATAAAAGGAAATGTGCTCTTCCATAAACACCTGATTAATATATATGGTAAAATTCATAGCATTATAAGCAATTATAATCACTGCATTAAGCAAGCTACATAGAAGATAACATTGGCCTAAAACCAAAACTGCTGCAATAATATCAAGTTTCCTGCTTAAAACAGACTTTTTCATCTTAACAAAAAATGTATTTTGATTTACCTTTTCAGGCAATGGACATTTCACCTAGCTTCAGGAAAATAGCCTATTCTTACTTTATTATTCTTTAACTATAAGGAACACCTAGGATAGTTAGCTGAATAAGCAACAGTCTGGTGTTAGGATCTCTGTTTTTCCCTCCAACTGCTCTTCTGTTTGGTGTCCTGTGTTTTTTGTCTTTAGATACACATTAACCTGTTAGACTGACCTTCACTTCCCTCCCAATCCCTACAACACATCACAATTCTTTAAAAAGACATCTTGGGAGAGACTGCCTTTTGGTAATCCTCCTCAGCTGAGCTGTACAGACTGGTCTGGCATGCATTGTGTACCTGCATCTGTCACGAAAATTTGATGACAAATCATGTGTTTCCTGACAGATAGGCTGCACTGGCTTCAAATTCCCATGAAATGTTTTTGTCCACCAGGCAGAAGAACACTCTCCTCTATTGCAGTGATCATTTTCAAACTGCAATCCTCCATTTACTTTAATTTGTATTATCATTTATTTGTATTATAATTTTTCTGGATCAGTTAAAGCCTGTTGCAAGATACATCTTCCCAATCATCTTTTGGGAAAATGTAAAGAGACTGGAACTAATGAAAGGAATGAAAGGAAATGTTCCACAGTAACAATGCTGTTTTCAGAGGGTGAGAAATGAGGATCCTTTTTAAGGCTGACCTACCCCAGTTTGTTTAAAACTAAAGTGAACTTGAACTGATAAACTACTCTTTTGAGATTAACCTGAATAGTGTACATTCAGTAAAACACTGTAAATGTAAACATACCTGAATTGGAGTCAAACTTTGTTTCTGACCTGAAAAAGAAAATAAAAAGATCAGAAGTTACAAGAACTTCTTTATGCCATAAAAGCCATTTGTCAGACTGATCCCTCCAGCAAATACCATCTTTACCAGACTAACTCTGTATGTTAACATTTAATGCATTCAAAAGCATTTGAAGCCAAATAATAACCATCATCTTTAATATTTTACCATTTTCTATGCTGTAGAGTTACAAAGAAGATATTTTAAAAGAAAAGTCACAAAATGAGGAAAACAAAATATAAATTTAAACCAGGATTAATTTATATACTGTGGTGAATCATAGCATACAGTTGTTTGTATGAATTAAATAGTTTTCATTCATTTTCATTTTTGAAAAGTCATTAGGAGGATTTAATTCATTCATGAATGTTTCCAATCTATTTTTGAAGCAGATACCGTTTAATTGATGTCATATGTATTGTAACCAATGATCTGTACTTAATTGTGCAACAACCTAGGAGGTTTTTGTTAGTGTGTGTCTTCAATTTACTCATTCTGCACATAGGAGTAAGTGGTTTGATTTTCTTAAATGTGGAAAGTGGGGGGTGGGAGAGAGGAAGGGAGCCAGACCAAAATTTTAACTTGTTTTAAAGTTTTGCAAAAAGACAATGATGTGTGCATTATGCACCATTAGCTTTGGTCGTGCACTGCAGATTTTTTTCTCCCTAACAAGTAGTGTTTTCTTCTAAAGGCTTAGCACTTAGCAAATGAACCCTATAACCTGTATATTTAATAAAAGGAAGAAAAAATTAGCCCTTGTGGGAACATCATGTTTCAGATATCGGTTAATAATACTTCTAAATGTAGAAGCCTTTGAAGGTCTCAATTCAACTGTGGGAAAACTTAAGTTGGGTAATTACTCAAGATGCTGCTGATATGCTGTCAAGCAGAATTAACCCTATGACTAGGGCTATCTACACAATCTGCTACAAGACAGCATTGTCTATATTGAGCTCTCAAACCAATTAAGAGGCATGTTCCAATCAGATTTATATCACCCACTAACAATCAGTTGTACACATGGTCATGGCTGTCACAGCAGGACACAAGGTCTGACCAGCAGGAGATCTGTTAAAGCATGTTATGTTGGCAGCAAAATGCATTTCCCCAGAAATTCTAAGGAGGAAGTACAATATTGGATCCTTTTACATTGCATCAAGGAAAGGATGTATTTTGGGAAGTTACAGTCCTCCTTTTTTCAGAAGCAAATGGGTGAAGCTCAAAAACTAATTGCAGATTTATTTTCAACTTTTTTTTATAAGCTTGTACATGCCATTACATGGAGATGTCTTTTACATGTGCTCTACATTTTTATATAACCAGCATTGTAATTGTATACCAAATATCTATGCTACAGCAAATAAATATAAAATCAATGATAATTTTAAAAATTAACAGGTTCACACTATCAAAGTCATCAGAAAGGAAACAACTCTCTTCTCCCATCCTGCTCATTCTGCACCTTCAGTACTCACAATATTTTGTCTTAAATATAACTCTCAGGAGACAAAAAGTTGAAAGGGAAGAGACTTATCATCATAATTAATATTTTTTAAGTACCAGCAAAAGCACTGAACAAAGAAAGCATGTTGCTGACATGCCTTCACAAATATGAGCACCAGTAACTGCCCAGGGCACCAGCCCATGCTCAGTTTGGCAGTATAATTCAACTGGTATTTACACCAGCAGGATGAAGTCCCCACCCTGTGAAATGTGGTAACCTGGGGGAAATTCCACTGAGTTACAATTAAAGCCAGTAAGTCAGTGTTTTATTTACAATATTCTCCTCAAGCTGCTACATACCCACCTACACTATTTTCCCTTCTTCATCACTGTATCAGCAACACCTCACTACCTACATAGTCAGTCACAACCTACAAATCTTACCCTCAGCATCTGTTTATCTGCATGATCAACTTCTTGTTGCCTAAATTCTAGATACTCCTTATTAGTTGGTCAAACAGGGTTCTTGCTTCTCAGCCTGAATGGCTTGTTATGGACATATGCACTGAAACTTGTGGCTTCAACAAACTGGCCCGGGGGCCAAGGTGGCAGAGCGTGCATGGGGAGGAGGGTCACAAAGGTCACTGGGCACTGTAATGAGTACCAAAGCTCCAAACAGTCATAAATTACTGGACAACACATCAGAAAACTGATATGGGAGTGATAAATGAATCGAACTTTGTCTGGCAGCAGCAGAATAGCTATGAAAGAAAACACAACATGGGAGGTACTAGGAGCCATCAAGAGAGGAGGGTCACCTATGTTATGGTCACCATTTCCGATTGGGAAAACACTGTAGAATTTAGGACAGAGTATTACAGAAACTGTTAGAAATCTTAGCAAAGCAAAGAAAAAATGGAGGAAAATAATGAAGCATCTTTGGCATTGTAAATAAGCAACAAGTGGCAGATATGAGAGATGCACCCTGCAAGAACACAAAGTCACCTTGGCTACTTGAAGGAATGACAATAATTGCTTACAGCAATTTTAATGGAAGCACCCTTCTTCCAGGATTTTTAGCTGCTTCTCAACAGCACATTAGACAAAAGTGTCAGAAACTAATTGCACATAGATGTTAAAAATGCTCAACTAAAATATGGTCTTTAAATAGGATAAAATTAAATACTGAAAGCACATTCCAGAGGGATGTTCTGGTACACACAAATATATTCACTCTGACTCCTTTATACTTTTAAAACTACATTAACTAGAAGGAAATACTCCTCAGTAGATTGTTTGTTATCACAGTAGATACCTTGATATCCAACCTAAGCATCCTACCAGACAAGATGCACCTTACAGAGCCAGATCCTGACAGTACAAATTGTTTTTTATCATTTATCACAAGAGGGAAACACCCCAGCATCACACCCCACCCTCCCACCCCCACACCCAAATGAACAAATAATAGCTTTTTGCTTTTTCTCTACTCCTCTCTCCTATATAGGAGTATTCTGGAAGCCAGGTAGTCATTCATAGATGTCTTTGGAAAGGAGGGTATATGAATAAAGGGAAGAAGAGGGTATTTATAAAGTGCATTTCATTTCCAACTTTGATATGGCTCAAATACACACAACACATGGCAATACAAATGTCAAGCAGGCTCAGCTACCAACACATCATATGCTAGGAAATAGTGAGCTACTGGAAAGATTTAGCTAAGCACAGGCTGCTGCAATACTTGTAAAGATCCCAGGAATAATTAAGTCAAACATAAACAATAGAATATATGATGATCATTTTATCTGTACTGCAAAGAGGTGCGGGGTTTCAACCTGTTTCTTTTAAAAGACATCATAAAGCAGATCTTCAGACTGCCAAGTACTAAGAAAGAGAGAAATGGAGTAATGGTAATCATCATGTGCTCCTATAGTCTGAATTTTAAATGACTGCCTTCCTAAGTATGACTAACTGCAGTTGTTCAGTGCCCCATATTACAGTGTCAACAGACATTACAGCTGAAGTTAGCGCAGATCTGCTACTTGCCAGGGAAGCAGGCCTTTGTCAAAGAGAGGGGACAGAGGACATACTGCAGAGCCTCTGCTGTTGTGCTACAACTGCCTTTCCTTTTACCTTTCATGATGAAGTATTTAACGGGTTTGTGTTGGTTTTGTTGAGGGAACATGGGGAACAGCCTTTGGAAGCCCCACAACTCTCGCAGAAAATACTCTGCAGCTCTGATCCTTGTATTTTAACATGGGAGAAGTAATTTATTGCTCTTTCTTTATTAGACCTTTGCATTAGCAGTTTATACCAGGCTGTTCCTTTGCAAGGCTGTGCTTCAAGGGTGCTAAACAGAAGATTGGTAGGGGCAGACATTCAATATACTACTTCTCTCTGAAAAGAACTTTGATAAAGATCTGTTACAGTCATAAAGATGATGCATCTTCAGTATACCTTCATTTTCAAAGAATTTTATTCCATATTGGCATGGGCATTTTGCTGAAGAGCTGATGGTCTAGCAGGCTCCTGATGCAGTCCAAGCCAACCCATGTCCTGGCACAGGTGACTGAGCAGAATACAATCAATCCTCTCTCTTTTGTTTGCCTGCCAGTGGTACAGAAAATACCTGGCTGCTGTATCAGTGTTCCTGTTACAGCATTGCTAGCCAGGCCAGGACAGTAATGCTCAGTTGTGAACACATCCCTGGACACTGCATTTGTCCTTATCATGCTGATGAGAACCCTAGACAGGACCCAGGCAAACTGCAGGGGAGGCTCAGGCCAGGGACCATTCCCCAAAATGAACCAGGCCACTCTGTTTCAGAGTAGAGGAATTGATGCTGAAAACACAAGCCATGTCTTGTCACATGCCTTTTGGGCCAGGGAAGAGACTTTTATCCATTTATTTTAAAGTACAGACATAAGCCTTCTGAAAATGTAAAGTATTACCTGGAAAGCAGTCACTGATCATACTCGTGAGGTAAAGCTCCAAATAGCTTGTGGAAGATTTGGAAAGCCAAGCTTCCAGAAGGAAAATGTAGCAGTATTCCAATATAAAAATTAATACTGATGTTATTACTTAGGAATTTATGAGACCCTCACCAATTTGAGAAGTCCCCAAGTTCTAAGAATCAAGCAGAAAGAGCAAAGCTGGGCTTACTGCTGCATTGTAGCCAGGGGACAGATCTTGTGGTGTCTCAGGTAACAAAAGTGCTCACAGATAACTTCCCAGAGCTGGACATCCCCAGTGCCTGTCTCTCTTCAAAACTCATGTGGGTTCTCTGTTACAATGCAATAATACATATTATTTACAATAATATTACGTACTGTAATTTAGTAATATGGTTGAACTTTTGTTCAGGTCTGCCCTCAAAGAGAGCTTGAATATGTTCTCTCTCCTGATTTTCTTATTGCTTTAAGGACTTAATATCTTTGAGGTTTAATAACTGCTTCCCTGAAAAAATTGGCTGAAATTGGAAAATCGATTAAATTATACAGTTTTATTATTACAAAAGGATTGACATGGAGTCAACATTACGCTGTATTAGTTCCTTAATAAGCCTGGTTAAAGAAAAAATTCTCTATTGATGAATGATGTGATAATTTCTGTTCTGAATATTGATGAAAAGCCAAATTCAAAATGAGCATTTTAACATCAGAGTTATTTAGGTTGGACATTACCTTTAAGATCATCAAGTCCAACCATTAATCAAGCACTGCGCCAAGTCCACCACTAAACTGTGTTTCTAAGTGCCACATCTACAAGACTTTTATATATCTCCAGTGATGGTGAAGAATAGTCTCTGGGTGAGTTCCATCCAGAGAGACAGAATGTCTTTAATGTGAGAGCTATAAACAGCTAAATATAGAAATATGTACTATCTGTCATCGTAATCCGTAACAATCCACCCTACCTGATTTTTACTTAAGGTACATACGTACATGTAGTAAAGCATAAAGTAGGTTAAAAGTGAAAGCTGAAAATTATTTTTTCCAAGCAGAGTGACTGATGAATAGTCAATACAAAGCAGTGTAAAATTCAAACAAAGGAAAAAATATGTCAGACTTAAAAGTTTACAAAGACTAAATGGTACTTTTACACTAAAAACAGCAATGAAATTCATACTTGAATCAATAAGGATCATCTCTTGTACTCAGCTCTGGTGAGGCTGCATCTCCTGCAAAGTTTTGGGGCCCTCGCAAGAAGGACATTGAGGTGCTGGAGTGTGTCCAGCAGAGACAGATAAGGATGCTGGTGAAGGATCCGGAGCACAGAAATGATGCACAGGGCAGACCCTATCATTCTCTACAACTATCTGAAAGGAGGATGCAGCCAGGTGGGTGTTGAGCTGTTCTCCCAAGTAACAAGCAACAGAATGAAAGGAAATTGCTTCAAGTTGTACTTGAGGAGGTTTAGATTGGACATTAATAAAATTTCTTCATGGAAAGCATTGTCATGCACTGGCACAGACTGCCCAGGGAAATGGTTGGGTCACCATGCCAGAAAGTATTTAAAAGATGTGTAGATGCGGCACTTGGAAACACAGTTTAGTGGTGGGTTTGGCGGTGCTGGCTGAACAGTTGAACCCAATGATCAAAAATCTTTTCCAACCTAGACAATTGGTTCAGTGTTACACTGGTGAGAACCAACTTACTTCAAACAAATGTTAGTAAGTAGAAGCTGCTGGGTTTGACAGTCTTTTAAGGAAACTAAGAGACAGTGAAGACAGATGAAGATGCTCAAGTAGTTCTCTTGGATCTTACATATTATTGATGTCATATGGTCTCTCCTAGACAGATAACCACTACTGATTTTTCATATGCCTTCCTCAAAGAATGTTAAGATGAGTAAGAAAGCTTAAAGACCATTCATTAAACATGCAGCACTTGTGCAAGTAAATTCCTTGTAGCCTGATGACTGAAATCCTTCCTTGTCTTGTGAAGGCATGAGTGGTACTGTGTTAATGGTACAATAACATTGCCCAGCCACTATTTAATTTTCTCTTGATTGGATGTCTGAGAGATGTTGAGAAGACCTGACACAGCTCAACAAAAATCAAATGAAAACATAACATGGATAAGGCTGTTGCTATGTCTGCTAGTACATGTTCAGAAGAATGAAGAGTGTTGGCCAACACCATTACCAAGAATTCCTTCCAGGAAGCAATAAAGGCAGCAGTGGGTGTTTTATGAAGACTTGGTAATTTAGTCTTTGGCCCTAAAAATTGGAAAATGACAAAACCATAATATTTTTTTTAAAGGAAATCATTCTGCAAGGCTTCCCTGTTCCCATCTATACCACATCTTTCTCACAGTCCTGCATATGGTAAAGGACATGACCATGGTTTATTAAATATGGAATAGATTCTCTCCTATGGCAGTAGCATGAGTTGTGGATTTCACTCAGGTCCATTTTAACATCCTGTTTCCGTGGCTGTGGACAGAATGGTATTTTTGCATAATGTTTAAGAAAATGCCTTCAGAAATTAAAGTAGCACAACCTTGCAAAAACATTTGGCCCTTAGAAAACACTGAGGATTTGGGTGGCATAGGTGGCTCTTTGTGAACTGATATAGAAAAACACAACCTTGCTGTGGAGACCGTCTAGCCATGATAAACATGACTAAAAAAAAATTAACACAAGCGGGTATGGTTGAAAAGTATAAGAACTTTTTCTTTGACTTACTAGTTTTCTATCAGATGCAAGTTCTGCATTGAGACATGCTCCAGCCACACCAGGTGAGGTCCAGTGAAGAGAAAGCTGTGAAAAAACGCCCTAGGGAAAGGTAGGGGTAGCAGGGCTCCTTCTTTTAGCATAAGCCTACAGCTAGATTGGAGTAAGTGTAGCACAAAACTGCATAAGGACTGGCTTGCAGAAAAGGAGGTTCTTGAGATTAGTTTCTTGGCTGTCTCATTTATTACTTTCTTTAGGCAGCTGTACTGGGATGTAGGAGACTGCCTGGCATGAAAGTTCAGAGATGGAATAATAAGATTCAATAGCATGATTATGTATTTTATCTGTGAAGCACCTTTGATTGTGGAAAAAGTTAAAGCATGTCCTCCATAAAGCCTGGGAGGTTTCTCATAACACTAGCACAAGTAGGTAGATGAAGAGATGTGACATTCCTAATTGTTTCTTTTATCTTCCATGTGATGGAGTCAAAGTTCTATTTTAAAGACTTACCAAAAAACAGGTCTTTCATCTGGAGTGTAAAATTCATGTGTTCCCTGACCTTGTGTGTCACATGGTAATGAAACAACGTAAATCAGAAATGTTAAAAGTTGAAGTTTGTTAATATTACTGCTGAAGCTCCAGTATCTTTCCTAGTTAAACTGACAGGTCCATAGTCCAAATATATATATTTACAGATTACAACGACATAAGGACAAAAAAAAATTAATGGATATCAATGAAAAACAAATGTAAATGCAAGTTTCAGATGACTATTTGGAAATTAGAAAAAAAAAAAAAAAAGCCAAAAAAATCCCATGCCACCACAAAAATTACTTGCATTTTAAATGGGGCAATAGACTTTCTTTGTATTGTACTCCCATTTTACTCTTAAGGAAATACTTCAGTGATTTACATTCTATGGGGGAAATGTAGTAAAAAGCATACATTTTGCATTCTCTTATCTATGTTTCCTTCTCACTTTTTTTTAGCTATCTCGGCTAAATCAGCAACCAAGATTCAGAAATCTATCTTCCCTGGTTGAGGAAGACATCATATACTGATACTTTGAGGTCAATAAACAAAAGAAGATGGATTCCTACTGGCTTCTGCTTTTTTTCCCACTGTTGCCAGCCACTTCAGAACAACTGACTGAATTAGATGTAGGCCAGAGGCAGCAAGAGCTCACAAGGCAACACAAAGACTTTGGGGAGACTGAGTTAAGGCAAGTCTAATCTCGGGACACAATAGGTCAGGTGTTTTCTTCAGGTGCCCACTGGCCTGGGATTATTAAAATTAAAAAATAACTTCCCTCTTTCCCTCTCTTCTCCCATAAAATCCACAGCAGTCTCAAAGAGAGTCTGAAAACAGAGACATTTCCATATAACTCATTTTACAAAGAGAAATCCAACTCATTAACTCAGGACTATACCAGAGCATACTGTGCACTTGAGATAATCACAGATAAGTCTCATGTTGCAGTTTTTTCCCATCATAAAACTACTTCGAAGGCAAATGGAAAATAGTTCACATTCCTTTATGTATACTACTGCTGTACAAAACTCAACCTGCAAAAAAATGCTACTCTTTCTCCACCAGATGATAGAAAGGAAGCCAGTCTTGAAGTTAGAAGGTGAAATCCTGACTCCATTGTATTCATTTGCTAAATATGAATTTGCTTCAACAGAGCCAGGACCTCCCCCAAAAAGATTTAGCTATAGTAAGCAGTGGAATGTCAAAGCGGCAGAGTAGCAAAACAGGTTATGGAGACTTTGAATCCCCACTTTGCATCCTCAAGCCAAGGACCATAGTAACACATGACGTGAGACTACTGTCTTGACTATGTCTGTAACCATCAGATTTTCAACCCCAAAGATTCACATTATTTCCAGTTTCTGCAGGTAATCCTTCTAACAGAGGAATCAAATATTACAGAGATGAGGTGCTTCTTTCATTTTACAGACAGTCTCTTGCGGACCACCACATCTGGTGATTCTAGAGCTACATCAATTGTATTTTCCTTTCACCTATTACTGGCACAGTGGTCTATACCATTAGTGATATCCCAACCATCCTGCTTCATGCTCTCGTAAAGGTACCTCTTCAAGTGAGAGGGACTGAGTATGGGGGAACTGAAGGGGGAAAAAAAGAAAAAAAATTAAATTCTTCATCAGAATGAACAGAAGCCACCAGATATAGGAAAAAGCACATAAACAACAACTGAATCTGTGCAGAACAATGCAGTGATCAAGGGAATTCAATCACCACTGCTTCTTGCATCAAATTTGGAGCCATGATTCCCACAGTACTTCTAAAGAGTATTTTTAAACCAGCTCTCCATGTATGCTAATTGGGGTGAATGAAAATTCAGTAAGTCATGCAGGTTTCCTCGATTTTGTTTTCTTAACTGCTTGAATTCTAAAAAAAGAGCATCTCTCCATCATCAGCTAAAATGCTGTATGTAAAATTTAGCATTGCCTCATGGTATCTCTTAAAGCTACCTGTAAGTAATTCTAACAGTCAAACCTCAGTATCTGTTGACACAGTGAAAGACTGTTACAATTACTTGGCATAGCTGCATATAGAAAGAAAAATTAAATTATAAATTTTTTTCCTGTCATATTTTGTCTTTTACCTGAATGTTATCTTCCTATCTTATTTATCCTATTTTTTCATATTTACTATAAGACTAATTTTATGACAGAATTGTTTACATTGTTTCTCTTGTATTCCTTAAAAGGTTGAATGACTTCACCATTCTGTGATTCTGTGAAATTACTTTGTACAATTATATATGAAATATATACAAGATTACACACAACCTAAGAGACAGAAATGTTAAAACTATATTTAGCATACTCACTTGAATAAAGGAGTTCCACAAACAACACATTTGTATATTCCTTGAGCTTTATGGTGGGTGTACTCCCCCTCAAAGGCACTGGGAAAACAACAACACTACATTTTAAAATTAAATAAAGGAATTTGGGGTCTTGTTAAGTATTAAAGTAGCTGAATCTTTAGAAAAATGTTAAAGAAGAACCCCACGATTTCTAAGTCAGCAGTTGTTTTATATTAAAGGTAGCAAATAAAGCAGGCACAGGAAAAGGGGAATGTCCTTATTAGTGTGCCTCGGATGTTACGCATCGTGCAAAAGGAAGCAAATTGTCCCACAGTTCAAAGGCTGGAACAACAGCAAAAACAAAGAGGGGTAAAACAGGAATCTTCCCCTATCTGGCAAGTGAAATGTCAAGTTTTTGTAAGCATGGATTGTTTGGCACCTCGCTGTGTCCACGTCTGGGCCGTGTGCAGGGCCCGGCGGCTGCAGTGGAGCGAGGTGTGAGGCCGCCCGGGCGCTGCAGAACCGTGGCACTGGGTCAGGCCAACACCGGCTGCCCCAGCGGCACAGACATTGTAGCTGAAAATGAAATAATTGGTCCAGGATTTCAAGCTGTGCACACCTTATATTTTCAGTTGAAAAGCAATATTCCAGCTTTAAGGGAATATTTTTCTAAGTTAACAATCTAAAAGGCTAGGAGGTCATTCACCTAATACGAATCAGCTGTGCTAGCCCAACAAAAAGCCTATGTGCTCAGCAGCTTGTTTTTATTATCCTTTCACCCTTTTTATGAGGTCCAATTTTTTTTATAAACAGGATTTTTAAGAATGACCTAATCTCCGATTGTTTGTGTGCATTAAATCATGTTGTTGGTCCCGTACACAAGAGCATGAAGGGCTGGAGGGAAGGCAAGATGGGCCTCCCAGCAAAGGCCACCATCCCCATGCCCCACCAGGGCTGCAACAGGATGGAGAGGCTGGGGTGGAGAGGGGGACTGTCCTCACAAGCCTCTCTGGCACATTCAGCCACCAAATTCAGTTCTGTCAGGAAAAGGTTTGCCTATTAACCAGGACCCCACGTGCAGCAGGGAGTCCTTTCAGCTCATGAATGAAAACAAGCAGTTACATCATTAGTACGTTTAGAGGAGAGGTAAAGCCACGGCTTTAGCCAAGCTCAGTGGTATAAATTAGACAACAAAAAATGGCTGGGCTTTGGCAGGTTACCTTTGGCTGGAATCAGCTGAGAGAGAGACTTTATTCACTAAAAACAATCTTGGAAGCCAGTCCTTTTTTTTCCCTCCAGGACTTGAGGCTGGGTTCCAGCGACTAAAGCCATGTGAGGGCAGTTATTGAAAATTTTTGACATTCCAACCACAAATGAGCCAATAAATACCTTCTCCACATGTGCTTCAAAAAGAAATTAGAGTGGGGTGGAAAAGAACTAAATTATGCTACCTTCTTTCCGCAGCCAAAATGTCTATACTTACAATGGCCACCTTCAAAACTCCAGCCTCCTGGCACAGGGCCATTTCCCTCTTGGTTCTGCTTACTGCGATGTCTTCCAAAAAAAGTGTACCCAAACCACTATTACTTCCACACGTTTTGTAGTAAACTAAAAACAGACTCTAAATATGAGCCTGGTGACTTTATAAGACATGCAGTGTTCATTAAAAGAAAAAGTCACACAAGACCCTTGGCCCTGGCCTCCCTGTTGCAGATGCTTGTCTTTGCAGTAGTGTTAATTTGTAGGGGTTAGTAAACAAGTGCAGAAATCCTGGAAGGAAAAAAACCAACCCAACCAACAAAATTTGGTAGGGAAGGTGAGGAGACAGCAGTAAGAAGAGAGGTGGAGAAGAAAGATGTCTGTGTTTTTAGATCTGAGTTTCCTTCATCCTGTCTTACCTTTCAGTCCCCTTCTCCTGAGTGACATGGTACTGCAGGGGTGTCAGCCGCTTCCTCAGCTCCTCCTGGGAAAAGACCACCTTACAGTCCTTTTTATCCCTACATGACCCTGCAAAAGGAAAGGATATGGAAGAAAGAGCCTTTTTAGCTTAAATCCTGAATAATTGCTTTGGCAGACAGCCACAGTATAGCTTCTGCACTCACTTGTCAATGACCAGACTGGTCCCTAATGCACAAAGAATGGCTCAGCTGAACTGCAGCTGATTATTTCTTCAAATATAAGTATAGAAAAGAATTTTTATAGAGAGCCAGGTGATTCCACTGGAGCAGTGACAACGTGCTATAGCCAAAGCCCTTTGGTGTGTTATACACTAAATTGTTGCGCACACAATCATTCACAAGAAAGTACCATTTTTTGACCATTAAAAAAAAAAATCTGCAAAAATCTCAACTACAGCTGAAACATTCTTTACAAGACATCTATATTGGAGAGTTACGGTAATGGGCATATGATGTTTAGCCACAACATCTGGCAATTTCAGTACCCTTTAAAGTACCTGAAGAACAATTCTAACCCTCAGAATTACAGTAAGGTTGATTTAACTTCTACTTGCATCCTCATCCTTTATAACAGTAACCTTTTTTTTTGCTGTTGAAGCACTAGAATTGGAGTCCTAAGGATTAAGTAATTTCTATATGCACAAAGCTGTACAAGCTTCAACAATAAACTTGTAAAATTTGTCACAAAGGAGGGTTGCTGTTGAAATTGCCTTTCTCTGAAAATCTGACGTTAACACTTTGCTTAGTTCACGCAAAAAAATTCAAGGAGTACATAAGGATTACTGTAAAAAATTGACATTTGTATAGTGCAAAAATTCACATTGGGAAAGCAAAAAACAAAATAAGGATACCTTTGGGAATGAAAATTCCCGAAGTAGTAACATAAATTACAAAATATTCAGGTTACTTTGATAAGCATTGCAAAAATTAGCTGACAAAATACGGCAGGGAAAAAGCATTCTAATTATGACAGTAATTAAAATACGGTACAATAAGAAATAAACACTCCTGACAAAAATATTTTTTGCTAATAATGTATATACACTCATAAAAAGACCAATTGTGTTCCCAAAGTAGAGGCAACAGAGCTACCCATCTGTATGTCATTTAGTACAGGAGAGGCAATGGCAGGTTTAAATTACATGGTATTGGATTGCAATTTCCTAACATTGGATGCTTTTCTGCTTTTTTACCTTGAGTCATTACTAAGGAGCGTTCATAAAAAGTAGCTTAGAGCACAGATGCTTGCAAATCATTTAAGAAAAGATGTTTCTTTCTTCCTCCCCCTCTTCTTTTCTCAATTTTTTAATGTGTGGGGGTGGGTGAATAGGGGAGGGAGAATAAGAATAATGCTGTTGGTCACTACCGACTAACCCTAGGAAGTATTTTAAGGAAGAAAAAAGTAAAATTGAAAACATCTGATTGAAGTAAATAGTGCAAACATAAAAAGCTTTACTAGTGAAAGAAAAGTATTGAAAAGTGACTTTATTTCATAGATTAGAAATTACTTTTGATCTAAACATTCTTAAAAACAGATTGTTTTCCACTCTGACCCATCTCATTAGCTGTGCTGCAGAGCCTTCATTTTAATGGCAAGCTTTGAAAGAGCACTGCTCTATGCCTTTGTTAGCTTCAATCTTATTTGGAAGAGGGATAAAGATTTCATTCCAGGTCTCTTTGTTTGTCTTTCA
Organism: Aegithalos caudatus; assembly: GCA_013389925.1. Lineage (NCBI taxonomy): Eukaryota > Metazoa > Chordata > Aves > Passeriformes > Aegithalidae > Aegithalos > Aegithalos caudatus. Next base: position 312,644 of record WEIU01004140.1, read on the forward strand.
AGAACCGCTAAAGCAGTATTCACACAAATTTTGCAGGAATGTGCCCTGTGCCATAGCTTACAAATTATTTGGTTTTGGTGCACTTAAAGGTCACCTTCCAAATTAGCAAAATTTTCCTACATCCTGGCTTTTCAACCTTAAATGTAAATATTGTTTCCTAACTGTAAGTGAGGTTTGTTCTTTATAACATTTGGTTGCTTATTTAAAGATGTCAAACTTTGGAGGTTTTTATTCTCCAAACGTGCAGGACTCTAGAACTAATAAGTCTTTCAAAGTATAGGTAACACAGAAAGGAAGCATATGCATTATATAAATAGCTATTGTTATCTTGCATTACGCAGCTCAGAAAGAAACTATTCGAGAGACAGTCTTTTCTCTATAATTTCAGTTTTAAAAAGTAGTCTAGAGAGCAACAAAGAACCTTACAAGCAAACATCTCTTCACTTTTTAAAATATCTACACATAATTTTTTTTAAAAAAATTCTATTTGCTACTTAACTTCTGCTGCAAAAAAAGGCAAACTAAGCATAACTTCACTTTGAAAAAAGAGAAAATACTTAGTGTTTTAAAAAATGGTCAGTATGCCCCCTTTACTTTCCTTAAATAATTTTTCACCTGTTTTACAAATTTAATGTTCTCCAATCTATGGGTTCACTATATGCATAAGAAAATTTCTAGATGCCACATGATCCACAACAATGATCAGAAGTAGGAAGCATGTTAAAAAAAGATATTTTGCATGCCTTGTTTTAATAATTAACATTATGTTTTATAATACAAACAATTAATTATGTCTGCAGGGGAATTTTGCCAAACTGCACTGGGGTAAAATTGCAAATTACCTCAATAAAGGATTCTTCGAGTTTGTAATTTGAGTATTGATCAACAAAAAATTGCATTACAAATTGTAAAGGAAATCTCTTGGTCCAGCCCTCAGCATTCAAGAATGGCCCTATTTAATTAATTGTACTTACTATTTAACTGCTGGCAACAAACAGATAGCTCAGTAAATGGATCATGCTATTTCCCTATTGCCATAGAGGCAAGGAGGTAAAGCAAGACTCATCCCTGACTGCTGAGCATATAAGGGTATATTATGTGAAATGGGGATAGCCTACAAGATTCTACAAAAATGCAGTGAATCCTAGAAAATACTGGATGAGATTCTAGGAATACTTAAGAAAAAAAATACATGCAAGAGGGAAAAAAATGCACAATTTTTGGTAAAAGAGTATCTGCTTCTGGTTTTACAACTGTTCCTTTATGACATGAGATGACTGTCACATTCAAGCCAACTGTTTGTGTCTTGGGAGGGGACAACATAAAGCTACACAAAGATGTGCCCAATATGAGAAAAACTGCCACTAGTAATGGAGCTGTTATCAAACCCATTATTAAACCAGAGAATAAATGGGGCAGGCTGACCACCTTCCTCAGTCTGGTTCTCCATAGATGGGATGAGGTTTGGGCCATGGAAAGGGTCCATACAGGCAACAAATTCTTCAGCAGCTCAGCCTAAAGGCAGGTTCACAGTTCATTGGCAAATCATACATTTTGAGGCAAACAAGAGAAAAGGTAATCAGTTTTACAAACAGCATTATATCAGTGTGGTTACTGATTAAAGGTGAGGCTAAATTAAATGCAATATGAGAAGAGGAGAGCCTGTATTCACAGGATCTATATTAGCACTCTTGTTCTTTGGAGGTGTTCTTAGCAATGGCTTTTAGAAAAGCCCAGGACACCTAGGTTCTGAACTCCGGTTAGAAGCAGCTGTTAAGAGGTTGATGCTGGCCTGCAAAGGCAGACAAAATCCCTTTTACATTCCACTGCAGGATCGAAGGCCAGATTAAATCTCTTTAATCACCCCCCATGGTGGCTTCTTGGGGTTGGCTCTCCTATGAAGAGCAGTGTATAGGCAGCTGTCACCAACAGGCACTTTCCTTCAGCCCTCTGGCAACAGCTACAGCAGTGCTAAAAGCACTTATGATCCTGGAGCAGGATGGTAGGCTTTGTGAGGAAAAGACCAGCCTCACAAATCTTAATGNCCACCACCTGAGGATGGTGAATCAAACATCAACAGAAACCCTTCTTGGAGCCTTCAGGGTATTCTTGTGCTTAGGAATGATTCTTTTTTCTGAGAAGCAAGGCAGTGCATGCTGCCATTTACTATTCACCTGAGGACTGTGCATTTCAGAATTCAGCTCTGAAGCCTGCTGTACAAATTTAGTGAACAGAAAGTATTTTCTGGGTGTTGACCTGATAATGAAGACATTAAGCATCTCACCTCATGTAAAAGTTCCAACTGACCTTTTCAAAGCTGTGGTTCATAACATTCCTTCCCTATAAGCAATCACAAGAAAACCAGCAACAAGATATGTTCAGACAGACGGACACAAGTTAGCAGACCATTACTCCTTGCCACTCAGCCCCTCACCTTTTCCAACACACCAGAGGGTGGTGATTAGTGTCTGACATGCCCTGAAATATGATGGCATTTTGCCTGATAGCTTTCCTACATCAAACAGTCGTTTGAACCATTCTAACAATCTTTTCTTATGTTTCGTTGCTTCCTATCACTGAAATTAACTCAATATTTCAACTGCGTGGAAGACACAGCATACATTTTCCCTCTTCTACCTATGCCTGTATTCCACTAGCATTAATGGACATTACAGTCATGCCATACTGAGCACATACCACTTACACTTCCTGAACTAAATACACCAAGATCAAATGTTCCAGCTGAGCACAGCCATTTAATAAATCGGGCTTCTAATTTTCAGTACTACTTTTTTTAATATAACCAAGCAGGTTTTTAGGGGCCTTCCAGTACATTTTATTTTTCATATCCCACCCCAGCCCAAATCCTGCAATGTGACCTGTGAGGCAGACCGTTGAGAATATGCATAGCTACTTAAGGGTCTACAAATGTACATCAGATTACAGGATCTGGCTCTAAGGATCTCTCTGCTTTCCAAAGTCTGTTCCTTCATGACTGAGTCAGACCTTGGTAGATCAATGGTAAATTACCTCAAACTAATATTAAGAGAAATTCCACAAAGCTAAAAAATATTTGCATACATTTCTTTTAATAAATATTCTTACATGTGCTATTGCTAACACTTAGTATTATTAAAATTGGAATCTCTCATTTCTTATTACTTCAGATTTCATTTACACAGTTTATGCCTCTTGTTGCCAGTTTTGCCTCACTGTCTTATTAAGAAAAGGCAGACACAACTCTCTCTCACATATTTTAATTTCTGTTAATTTATTCTCTGCAGCCTCTAGTTTTCACCATTGGGAGAATGCTGCAGTGTTTCTCAGTGCAAACAAGCCAGAAACTGCTATCTAGTTTAAAAAAAGAACAACACTTGAGAATGGTTACATTGCAAACAGTTCAATTGGTTTGTATTTGGAAAACACAGTTTTATAAAACCTGTATTTGACATGATAGTTCTTTTTATAATTCCCTCACGGGCCATTTCAAATTACCTTAGCCTGCTGGTAACTAGGATAGATGCCGCAAAAGAAACTGAAACTTCAGTTTCAGAACTCCATCTGAAATGTTGGGAGGTCAGGTTTAAGTAAAATTGAAACTTCATCATTAAAAAAACCCTGTAAATGTTTTACACGTTGAAAAACAGATCTGTGGCTCCTTTGCTTTCTTGCTGTAGGTAGCTAACTCCCACCTGCTGTTGAAATACTATTTGCAGTTTCATGCAAGCATTAGGAGTAATGGAGCGAAGACCATTTCCACTATATTGTGTGTTGAAAATCCAAAAGCGAGGTACCAGGACAGCAGTTTGAATTTTGGGTCAAATTCCAGGCTCTGTCTTAAAAGAGCACCACCCAAAAACTAACTGCCTTTAAAAAAAATTATTTACTTAACACCCAGGAGGGTCAGATGGCCACAAGGGAAGGGCAAACCCCTTCTCTGCAAATTTGCAAACTTCTCATACAATCAAGTAACAGAGCTGTCACATTTATTTTTTCCACCTGGTCATCAGCACAGCTCTCATTTACTACAAACCCATATATTTTGAATCACCATCAGAAACCTCCCATGTAAGACAGAAAATTTCTCAAGTACAAAAAAAAAAGCAAAAACAACAACCCAAACTGCCAGCTAGTGCATCTCTATGCACTTGTTTTCTCCCCACAGAAAGTGGTGCTGGGACCCCACCAGGCCCATATAGACAGCACCTATTGTTTCCACAGGTCTGCATGCAGCAAGTTACACAGCTAAGGCAGCCATGCAAGCCAAACAGAGATTCCCTGGAAAAGAAATCTGAAGCTGCCTCTCCTCCCTGTGAATGTAAAAAACATTTAACAAAAGACTGAAGTGTTTCGTGTAGTGGGAAAGGGAAAAGAAAATCACCTCCTTTTGTCCTCTCCAGACATGTCTACTTTACTTCCGTATCTGACATCAATGAAATAAATGTCACTACTAGACACAATCTTGGTCTCACAATCTTTCCAAATTATAACGACTGAGAGGAGTCCACCACCACCCTGCTGTAGTTGGTGGAGATGAAGGCAGCTTCCTCTGGAGCTTTTTGAGCTGTCATCTTCACTAGTATTGCTGCAACAACAGCATGTGGCTGCTCAGCAGAGGTTGGTGAATAGAAGAACCCTCAATTAAGTGGAGCAAGAGCTCATTATGTTATAAACTGCCACATTTGTTATCGTTTCTGCTGAGATGGCCAAAGACAGAGTGCACAGGGCAGCTGACCTATTTGCCTTACTCTTGGATGGAAACCAGGCAAGACAAGATCAAGATCTATCGGAACACCAGTGGAGGGGGGAATATTTATAATGATGGATTTCTCTTCCTCTCCCTCCTAACAGATAAAGAGACTTTTGTTTTGCTGATGTTATCCTAGCACCTTTCACAGGCACTACATTTGTTTAAAAACAAGAAAGACAGAGACACTGAGCACTCTTTATCTGTTCAGTAGATTTCTGACAGAATCAACAAAAGCGTGCCCAACATATAGGAAGGTATTTATTAACAGTGGGATTAAGACGAATTTAGTAAGAGTGCTTTATGCTACCTTTTGCACTTAAAATATTTCAGTAAGTCATCAAAATAAGTTTATTCACACAGCTTTAATAAAGGTTTAACCCTGCAGCAGAAACAATTAAAAAGTCAGCATTTCCCAGCAATGGTGTGTAGCTTATTTTGGCATTCAGGCTGTTGCTAATTCCTCCTGCTGCTTCCTCCACAATAGTGATGTGTGGCCTGTGAAATGAGCACTGGATTTCAAGACTCGAGGTGCCTGAGTCTGTACTTGGGATGGGGGTGGAGGAAAGGAGAGGGCTGGGGGAATTCCTCCAATTCTCTATAACAACCCAGATCTAACCCCCTGCAAAACATGGCCTGTCTCCAACTGTGGAGGCTAAGGAGCGCTTGTGCAAAAGCACTGCCTGCTCTGTGGCCTTTCATCCCACTTCTCCAAGCACTGAGGGACACACCCAGCGTGAACAGGAACTGCTTGGACACTCTGCTCCAGTTCATGCTCTGCTATGACCACCACAGAAAACACTGTAACACCTTCCCCTCTCAATCTGCTTCAGGACTGAAGGTGGAGAAACAGTCAAAAAGGTTTGTAGCTGCCAACTTCATTCCCTAATGGGCCTTCTGGAATTCCTTATGTTTCATTAAAATTTAGCCATGCCTTATGGGTCAAGATGGGGTCAAGCCCTGTAAAAGGACTTTAAGAGGATTTGGTCAAGCTGTTCCCTGTTCTGCTCTCCTCTCCTCAGGACTCCCTGGCCTGGGCCAGAGCATTGATGAGGGAGTTCTTACCCACAGTGCACAAAGCTGCCAGCACCAGACCTGGGCTGCCAGCTGGTCCTGTCCCACAAGAACCTCTTCTCCAGATGGAGCATCCCTTCCCAACACAGCTTCTTTTGAAGGAAATCACAAACTGAGACACATATTTAGCTTGTAACTAAGAAACATTTCCCCTTCTTAGCATTCTCTGGGACACAACTCGTTTCTACTCATTTACTTCCAGATCATAATCTGTGTTGTAGCAACCTATGGTTAAGCTAGCTAAATTATGGTAATGTTTGAGCCTCTAGTGCCTGGCTCCCAGTCCACACTCTCAACCCATTTAAGGTTCCATCAAACTCCAAGCTCATACATTTCCTAAGTGTTCATCTCCTCCATTGTTTCCCAACATACTCTTACTGACTTTAGGGCTCACATTCAACTAGTGCACATTTTCTTGCTTGTCCTCCCTCAGCTTAGCAATATAGAAAATATGCTTTCTTTCTGTATGCTGTCATCTCTCCATTACATCACTTTCTTCTCTGAAACCTTCATCACATACTCCTCAGAGAAAAGACAAAGCCAGGAGTTGCTTTTAATTGAACGGAAAAAAGTGAAGGCAGTCCTTAAAGGACTTCTTAGTCCTCCTGTTAGATGCTCCAATAACTAAAAAAAGTAACTTTTCATCAGAAACTTTAAAACCCAGAAACATCCTGTTGAAAATTCATCTTTTCCATACCCAACTAAGCAGAAAATACACTAAGCCTGAGCTGTAGAAGACTCAGGAATGGAACACATGAATTTATGAACTCCCAGAATTAAAACATTCCTGCAAGAAGGGTGGAAATGGTTTGTGGAGGATCCTTTATGGGAGCAGGAAGTGAATGAAAGCAACCTTAAAAGATCCATCAGGGAACACATTAAGGGACTGTCTTTGTGCATGATCTTGGAGCACAAGAAATGTCTCATCATCCCAGTGCTTCTCAGTGCAAGAATCACTGAGGAGCTTCCACCCAGCTGGGGCAGGGACAAGCAGCATCTGTCTCCTGAGCAGATGAGGGAGAGTACAAAACTCCACCAGAACAAAAAGTTAAAAAGAGTGAAAAAACAGAGTACAAACTCTAGGGAACATAACAGAAGGATTCTAGTCTTCTTTATGATCCCAAGTTTGGCAAGTATCAGGCACTGTTAAGAGTATTACAACCAAAGAGATATCTACTAATAAATTTCATCTTAAAAAGCATTAAGTAAGCATTCTAGACGGAATACAGTTGCATAAAGGAAGCATTTGTAAATACAGTACAACATCAAATATACTCCCATTAAGACAGCTATATGTAATTTTTAAAATATTTTAAATCCATTGCAAAAATATGATCTCATGCTCTATTATGATAATACAGTGTTCTATCATATGACTAAAAGGCAAACATAAACACAGACACATATAATAATGACACATGAATGGTTTCACATGCTATTTACTATTGTGATCACATAGTGCATATTTTCCACTCTTTTCAAGAGTCTTTCTCATAACTGCTGGGTTGCAGTAAACTAGGTATTTGTAAGACTGCGTTTTAATTTTAAAAGTCTATTTTTGATCCAGATGGGTATTTGCATTTTTTTTTAATTTAGCTGGTTAGAAGTGATTTTTAATTTTTGCCCCCACAGCCAGTTCTGAGGAACAAATACATTGATCTGAGACCTTGAATGGCATACTTAAACCCAGAGCAAATTTTTATGTTTGAGATATACACCTCAGAAAATATGAATTTATAATGAACACATTGACAGGCATTTAACCATAGATATGTGAATGGTTTATGCTATACAATATCAGTCTTACTTTTATTTTCTTTTGGACCATGTGAACAGACATCTGTAGTAGTACATCTCTGGTGATACACATTATGGAAAACTATGGGGAAGTTATAACATAGGTTATAGAAATTATATCTCTGAACATAGAAACAGACAATATGAAATGCTTAGTCATACTCAAGTCACACCAAGTTTGACAGCAAGTACCATACTTTGAACCCACAAGACTAAGGTCTTTACTAGACTTTTGGTTGTCAAAGCCATATCTGGCAAACAGTATGCACTCGGATATTTCATTGACATGAGCAGTTTGAGAGTTCAGAGGAACAAATGCATACAAATTATTCATGTATGCAAATGTTTTCAACATCTGCTCCTAAAAGTAACTCTTTATGTTAACACATTACTGCTAAAAATCCAATTTTGAGACCCAGTAATTTTCTGTTCACTATTAATTTCAATTTTATGAAAAGACATAATATTAAAACTTAGAATTAAGATTAAGATTTAGCAAAATAATGAGAAACCATACTATAGATATTTACTTAGTAAAGAGTTACACCATATGCCCAACACCATCTTCATACAGATGCATTGTAGTTTAATGCTAGAAAAGTACGGTTTCCTACTAGTAGCTATTTTAGTAATTAAACACTACACAACAATTTAATATTACTTAGGACTTTATTATTCGGAAAAAAAAAAACCCACCTCTAAGTCTACCCCTATAATTTCATCATTACTTTTACTTAATTTTACAAGCACCATAATTTTCTTTGATCTACAGGAGAGGAAAAGCCAAATTATCACATGCAAAAAAAAGTGATGTAAGCAGCACAACATTCAGAGTGTTAAAGAAATAAAGGGTCTTTTTAAGAAATGAAAACCCATAATAACTAAAAGACACAGCAAACAATATAAGCTATCTTTATATGCTATAATATGGTGGTCTGCTTCAGAAAACATATGTACATGGAATCTGCATCATCATGATTTGTATCAGTTGCTTCTTAGTATGCATTAAGCAGATGAAGTAGTTTTTATACTAAAAGTTTGGTGGGGATTGTTGTGATTTTGAAGTGGTTTGGGGTTTTTTTTTAAGAGATAATTTCTGTGAATTAAAACCTGGCAGGTACTGAGTGCATCCTACATTTCCAAAGAAATTCAGAACATTCAACTTTAATAAAGTGGGCTCAAGGAGCAACACTTCTGTGTCACACTACAGACACAACAGAGCTGGAATCATCACTGACAATGAAGAAACTTTTAGTCAATGTGATGGTATCTTGCATATGGGCAAAGATTTTGCTTTATTCCCAGTATTCTCACTCTTCTTAAAATTCTTGTAAATCTTCCTAAGGTCTCAGGGTGTACTTTCTGGGTGACTCCTAGACGGGAAGCTTTTCATGTAGCCCTGGGTGTGCAGAACAGTAAATGCCTAGTGCCATCTACTGGGAGCGCCTGCTCCTGCTCAGATTTGCCATCTTGTCTACAAAAAATGTTATGGGCAACGGTGCACTAGGTGTGCACACATTGAAACGTTTAGTCCTAACTTCAGACAAAAAATATTTTTAAAAATACAGTTTAGAAGAACAGATTCGCACTCCGAGTGCTAATATACAAACAGAAAAAAAAATAAAATAAAAACACTTCACCAGCACAAGTGAAATTCACAAGTGCTTAGAAAATAGTAGTTCAAAGGGACAGCTCATCTCTATTCTAAGACACCTCCCAATAGTATTTCATTAATTTAACTGGGGGGGGAGGGAGAGAAGAAAAAAAATCCCTTATTTCTGATCTACAACTATATATTAAATATAAATTGTATACTGCGTTGTGTTACTTTGTTCCTTACGGGGAGGACAGAGGTCCCATTCCAAGCACAGAAATTGGAATAATACTCTCATTCAAGTCCTTGTCCTGCAAATATTTAACTGTGTAGTGTTTAAAACATTGTTTGAAAGCCCAGTTTACTGCTCTGATGGCACTTTACTTCCTGAGAATGGGATCCAGAAGGTTAAAAAGTCTCATTCCATATTGAATTTGCCACTGAATTAGGTGGCCAAGCTCCACAATATCCCAGACTTGGTGGACAGATGGCATGGTGGTATGGTTACAAGACTGCAATTCACAGTAGTGGATGGTGGGAAAAGTACTAGCTCAAAGTGTTATGTTATAAAAAACTCATGAGAACTTGGAGTGTTTTCTGTATATTCAGAAGACAAAGTCACAGGACATTGTGGCATTTAAACAGATGTTGGCTCTACATTTCCTTCCCATGCTTTATTTGATATATGCTATGCCATTTACTTGCAACTCCTTAAACACACCACAGACAAAAACCCAAACCAAGGGCAAAGCGAGCCCATGTTAATTTTTAACCATCTGGGGAATTTAGATTACTCTTAAAATATGTGAAATATGTGATTGTATATTATTCCAGTGTTAGCAGATGAGTTTGGGCTTATTATATATAAATATGTTTCTCTATATATCTCTATAAAGAAGTCAGTAGTAGAACTCAATCTATTAATGGCCCAACAGTTAGGGATCTAAGGGATGGGAATAAAGAGTAGTGTTAACTTTTTATTTCAATATGTGACTACTGGATTATGACAGAAAAACAACTTGATAAAACAGCTAATAATGCAGTGCTTCGGAAACAGGTACAGAACAGCAAAACCTCCCATAGGCTGTGTGTGTTTCTAGCTGATCAGCTTGCAGATCTCCTTTTCAGAGTGGGAACAAAATGGCCAGAAGTCTGAGTGCCCCCATGTTAAGGTAGACACAACACAAGCACACATCGAAAGATGCATAATGAAGGCTAAGGAAATATGCTTACCCTATACTTTTAAAATTTTAAATCTGGCTCAGCAGCAAATATAACAGGAAACCAAGGTCAAGTTGACACAATGTGGGTTATTCTCTCTCTTCCTCAATATGTGTTTGCCGTTCCTATCAAGGTTAATAGGAGTTTTGTGCACATGTGGGGGAAATGGAACTTAAATGCTGCAAAAATTGGACTCAGATTTAGTTCAAATAAAGTCTAATAAGCTCTAGGAAAATCCATCAGCTTGAAAACTAATGTCTTATCACTGAAAAAAAATCTTTAAAACATCACCTCCATATGCTTGCTAAGTCCAGGTCTGGGAGAAACTTCTTGTAACATTCTGCACTCTTTTGAACCAGTTGTGAGTGTCGCACAAACAGCAAAGCTGGCCCATTTTTAAGGCTTCAAACACAGATCAGCCAGGATTGCGTGTTTTTTATTTGGCTGTCAAGAAAATTTCTAGTAATGTTCAAAATTAACTCAGTACAGCTTCTATTTTCTCCCACATAACCCTGTACACTGACATTATTACGCTGACATTACGGACTGCTGCTGTTTAAGTGAAATACAAAATACTTAGGTTCAAGGTTTTTATGATATAATCAATTCATGGAGATGGGGTCTTATGGCACCCTTCCCAAACCTGATGGACAAACCTGGACCTTACATGAAAAGTGCAGCTGCATGTGGGCATTAAATTGCATGTTTCCACTTAGTTATGTAGAGAAGTGTCACATAACTAAGGAATATCCTGTCAGAGGAATGAAAGAATTAAGTTTTAAATTCTGTACACTTTTTGTACATGATTTTCAGTATAACATACTTGATTTATAATAAAAATGTGAAAAGAAACACCTGGAGTATAACTATAGGATACTGCTAAATACTTTGAAAAATATTTTAAGTCGTATGATTTAATAGCAATCAACATGTGAAATTCTTTTAGATATTCTCTTTTAAAATTAGGAATGGCATTTAATAAAATATGTTCAGTTTAATTACATAGTTTTTGCCAAGAATGAGGAAAATAATACAAAATTTAAGAGACGGAATTTTGGACAACAAGTCACCATTTCCAAGCTTCCTAAATCTTGGATATGAAATTGTTCACTCAACTCAGTGACTTTGACCAAAAAAAAAAAAAAAAAAAAAAGTGCAAATAAACTTCTGTTTCAAAGGAAAATTTAAACAGAACAACCCATAGTACATTGTTTCCTGCAGCAGAGACACCCATTCCTACAAAGGCCTTTATTATGCATGACACAACAAGCAGCACCCATTCAACCTGAGGGAAGCCCACAGGCTCGCAGGGCCACTGGCTGGCTCTTTGTCACCAAATGCAGCAGGTTGAATGCAGACATCACTGTGATATCCTCACCAACAAAACCAGAGGCAAAGAACAGGGGCAAGAGCTGAGTAGGGAAGAAAAAAAAAAGAAAAAAAAAAAAAAGATGAGAACAAATTAAAACATCAAAAATGTTAAGATACAGTCACAGAAATAAACAATACTTAAAATTTTATAAGACCACCGCATGGGACCACGATTCTAAATGCACTTTTCTCAGTGCGTTTAACCCATTTTTGCTACCCCACCCCCCAACATTTTGATACATACTACACAGTATTCAATGAAACCATTATATATGCTACAAAGTGAGAGAGACTGGACAATTTTTATAGGGGGCATTCACAACAGCTGCTTTAGATAGCCTAGTCACAAGTGCAGGGGTAAACCTTAGAACCTCAGCTAGATAGTAGGAATCCTGCTTGGAGCATCCAGGAATGCTGGGCAGATCAAACATGCAAGCTTTTTCTATTTATTTTATTTAAACCAAGATCACACTCCACAACATTTCTGAATGGTGAATGTTGGAAACCATGCTAAAAATTGTTCTTCTGGTGACTTGTTTGAGGAATGTGACATTTCATTGTAATAAACTTGCCAGATATCTTGAAACCATGGCTTTTCAAAGGCAGGAAATAATTCATGTTGTAAACTGTCCATGAGATATATTTAAACAATCTTCCAGCCAGTTCAAATACAGCAAACAGAGAGACGGCAGTCATGAGATTTTATTTCAGAAGGGTTTAATACTGATTGTTCCATGCACCCCACAATGGGAAAGAGGAAATGCAGCTGCCTTATAGTCCAGCCATGCACAAGCACAGCTCACTTTAGAAGATTATGTGATGCGGGACTGGACCAATCCCCAACCAAAGTCAGCACAGAAAATCTCGGGACTCTCGTGGCAGCAGGATCAGGCCCAGGTAGCTGTGGAGCTGCCGGGCAGGTCTCCCAGCCTCCTCTCAGTCTCACTCTTTGGTCTGTGGCAGCCCAGGAGCCGCCGACTCCTGCCACGGCGCACAGCAGCGGCTGTGCCAGCGGGGAACAAAGTGACCGCGCTGTGGTCCCGAAGAACCAGACTCTGCGAGGAAGGACACTTAATAGAACACACCCACCAGGCGCCGACGCGCATCCCTGACAGCATTCAATGGGAGACTGGACGGGAGTCTGAGCAAACAGAAGTAGTTGAAGTTGTCCCTGCCCTTTGCTGGGAACTGGATTAGGTGGCCTTTAAAGGTCTCTTCCGAGCCAAACCGTCCTGTGGTAATTCCATGACTATAACAAGGACCCAGTCCCTAGCCGTACCCATTACCAAAGCGGTCTGGAGCTCATCTGACAGAAACCTGCCCGCATGCACACGCCTCCACTCGGCGGTAATCAAACCAAACTTGCTGTGAGACCGACGGCGGCGGGGTAGGGGGCCGGGCAGGCACTGCAGGGCAGGCAGCCCGTGAGCGCCATCACACGCACACACAAACACGTCCCTGTCACAGCGGCAGCGGAGTCGCGTGAAAAGCAGCGCCAACGCCCCGGAGCAGACGGCCAGGAGGACAGAGG